>VXAZ01000161.1:1113341-1303660 GCA_013399875.1 Gymnorhina tibicen
TTTCCCAAAAAAAAAAAAAAAAAAAAAAAAAAAGGAGGAATAAACAATCTGTGAAGGGGGAAGAACAAGTGTCTTGGGCAGAAAGAGAACGCCATGTAGCTGAGATGAAACAAATGTGTCCTGTGAAACAGGAAGAAAAGGGGAGGGGGGCAGTGGAGAGGGCAGCAGACAACTCTGACTTGCTCGCTCTTTCCAGGCTTTGTATTTATTTCTGTCATGGATCTGAAAAGGCAGGCAGCAGACTTTGTAGAAGCGCCTTATGAAATGGGGTAAATAATGGACCCCAGATGCCCTTGTTTCCTTCATTATTCAGTCTAGGCCTTCAAAGCTGTTTTGCAGTGTGAGGTATCAGAGGGAGGTAGAGTGCTCTGTTAACAAGATTTCAATGAGCTTTGGAAGCAGGTCCAGGGAAGCTGCTGGAAATGTTTCAGACATACAGTACTTTTGTGCTTTTCTGACCCGTATGTAGTGAGAAAACACGGGACAGAGGGTGCCCTGATTTTTAAGAAAACACCATCTAAACAATATGTAAACAACAGCAATGCTTTTGTATGCATGTGATCCCTTTAATTCAGCATTCTCAAAGCGCCTAAAATACATTAAAGCGTTGAGTTCAAGAACACAGCTTCAAATTGAAGCTCAGACAGTTTAGAATATGTATTTAAAAAAACAAAAAAAAAAAAGGCAGCACAGTGAGACACTGGCCAGCCAGGGCCATGAAAACAGGGATTCGAACTCCTCATTTCCCTGGTCCTTCCCCATGCGGCAAGATTTCCTGCCCACTTAGCAACAAGCTGCATTTCGCTTTTGCTTTGAGACCCACCCTAAACATTTCTCTGTGCATATATCTGAGATTCTTCATGATTCATCCTCAACCAGGAGCCACGTGAACCCAACTGACACATCCAAACCCTTCAATTTTTTTTTTTTTTTGGATGGGTTTAGCATCTCCTGGCAGTTTAAATCTAAACTCCACGGACCACACCCATTCCTAATAACTGTCTTTTCCCTCCGCTTTCTCACTTTTGGCGACATTAACATTTAAAAGCCAAAAGAAAGACAAAAAGAAAGAGGGGGGGGGAGAGAGAGAAATTAAATAAATAAATAAATAAATAAATAAATAAAGGATATTTCAAGTTGCCATTCTTTCAGCTTTTGCTGTCCCCACTGTTGACAGCAGCCGCTCTATATTTACTCGAGCAGCAATACATCCTGTGCGTGGGGATGGCTCCGTGCTCTCAGATGTTTCCGAGTCACTCCGGGCAGAAGGATGCATTGTGCGCTGCATCCTTTCCTTTACCGCGTCCTGCGCTTTCTGGAGGGAGCTGCCTCACCTCAAAAAAACACAATGGCACCACCTAAAGGACACATTACGCACACAGGGAGCCTGCTTCGATTCTTTTCCTTCTCCCGTGTGTGCCTGTGTGCGCACGAACGACAATTCTGACAGCACCGTGGTGGCAATACTCATTTTCTCAGGAACCGGCGCGGCACGGAGCTTATTCATGGTTATAAAATCATGCGTACAGGAAGAGACATCCATACTTTTATAGCTCCTCTGATAAGGCTGTAACAGAAAGGACAACTGTTAAAGCAGCTGCCCCTTTTCTTTGCATTCAACTCGGATGCAGCAGGCATGCCTAATGCAACAATTTGAGCAGTTTTAAGGAAGATTAGGGATAGGAAGAAAGTCTCTTGCCAGCAGAATGGTAAGTGATACTGTCCATATAAATCTCTAAGGAAAAAAAAATGTGTCAGAATACAAGAAATTAAAAGGAAGAAGGGATAGGAGATCCTTTCATTCCATTGTGTCTAGGTAATACAGCAGCATGTATACTGCTATAGGTCTTCCCATGTGTTAGGCAATGGTCCCAATATCCCAGAAGAATGGGGGAGTTTTTAAGAACAAGTTGAACTTGTTCTCCTTTCTCAGCATCCATCATAGCTTTCATAGCTCATTCTTTTAGATCACTTTTGTGAAAGCATGAAGTGGACAGGCATAACATAGGCTCTTCCTAACAAGTGCGTGAGGGTTTGATCGTTCGGAATGTACATTTTTCCGAGGCAAAACCAAACCATTTCAAAGCTAATACAGGCAATAGCCTATTAGTGGTTTCAGTGTCGTGTATTCATCTGGGTTGCTCCGTTTACATCAGCAAAACTGAGGAGAAAAAAAAAAATCTGGTCCTTTAAAACAACATTTGCATATAACAGAGAGAGACCAAGTTATGAATGACAACTAATTTTCAAATGCTTATGACGGTGAGCATACAACACTGCTCTGTTCTGTGCTTTGGCTTTAAAAAGGGAAGACGCTGACAAAGACTGAAGTTATTTTGAGGGGCATCAACTAGTTCCAAATGTTGTTAACGGGCTCTGGAGATTTTCACTCGACAATCTGAAGTCTCTACCACAAGATACACGCACAAAGCATTTTAATTGCTTCAATTTGGTGACTAGTTGGCAATATCGCATGAGAAAAAGTGCTTCTTGATGGCTGAGGAGAGAGGCCAAAGACTGATTGGGCATAAAGAGCAAACTACTTCCTACCCCCCAGGTCAGCACTGGGAGAACTGGGTGGGGAATGGCAGGCTGTAACTGCCTGTTCAGTTCATAAATAAGAGCCTTTGGTCTCCCAGAGAGCAAAATGAGGAGGAAATACCTTTCAAGGCTTGTGTTTTAAACATTGTTTTCAGAATAAAATGAAAGCACAGCCTTTCAAAATATTTAATATGCCAGTTGCCCAAGAAGGATGTGCCAGCCTTAAACATAGCCGTCAGGGCCCAGATATTCAACAGAACTCAGCTGCCCACGTGCATTTCCAAATCAGATGACTGGATTTCCTGAAGCACTAGGCCTCCAGCAGAAGTTTTGATTTTTTTGGCATTTCCTTTAGGAGCTGAATTGGAAGTTGACAACAACTGCTGAGTGCTCAGCTCCTTGAAAAACCTGGCCTGGAGATTAACAGCCATGCAGCGCTGAGCACACCAGCTGCCTTTTCCTCGGTGTCTCTCATCATTTACGGCACTAATTGCTTGAGCCTAATAAACACTTTTGGGAAGCTGACCATGCGTTTTCCCACTCTATAGGTAAAACAAATGCAAAAGTACCTGTTCTAACTGTAAATCCAGAGTAAAAGCTTCCGCAGACCCAGATTTCCTCAGTCCCCTGTACTTGCATTAAACAGTACCCGTAGAAAGGTGAATATTTTCAAAGACAGCAACAGCCTGAAGGCTGCAGGCAGGACTAGAGCCACGCATAGTTGAGACGCATCTAAATGAGAGAAAGATCCTGCCATTCCCTGCATGGATCTGAGGCTCTGTGCCCATTCTCAAGAGAGAATCTGCATTATTAACTCCTGCTTATGTGATTATTCTGACCCTTCAGTACCTCCCTGTCTGAAGAGGACCTTGACATTATTAAAGGAAAAAGTCAATTTAAAAGTTTTGTGAAGGACGTAGTGGGTGGCAAACCTACCATATAGGTGGGAAAACAGGAGGCAGTGGTGGTGTGCTCTTCATCTTTTTGGAGAGCATGGAAAGGAAAATGTCAAACTTCCTAAAGCTTCAGCCGCACACTGCCACAGCTCATAAAACCAATTCCAGCTACATCCCCCAAGCACAGCTTTCCTAACACTAAAGGGCAGCAAATCAACTGACAAAAACGTGTAAAGGGGACCATAAAAACATTATTTTCATCTCAACTGGAAATGAGGCAGATAGTTAATAAAAAATTGGTTACCTCAAAACACAGGGAATACCTGCCAAACTCCGGGGTGGGATGGACATTTTTGTGCCAGTGCATTATGCATCCCTTTCTGACTAAGTGGTGATAAAAGCCCATCAATTCAAATTGTCTTTTGAGGAATTTGGTTTAAGATCTCCCTGTGTAATGGTAATCACCTTAGTGATATGCTGTTTAACTCTTTCTAATTGTCAACTCAGCAGCAGCTACACTGCCAAGCCCTGTAGTTTTTCCTAAAGCCAATATCCTGTTAAAGTTTGTAGGATTTCAACCCAGTAAGAACCCCGGGATTTGTTTTTCAAGTTGTGTCTTGGAGCGCCCAATGTGCAAAGCTGACGCTGCAAGCATTCAGTTAGAAAAATAGCAAGGCATTAAAAAAAAAAAATTAAAATGAACTGCTTTAGTCACTGAGATCAAATGTTCAGAGAAAAGCCTTGGAAATGTTTATTCTCCCAGATTAGATGGAATTCTAAGCAGTGTTTATTGGAGAGAAGAGATGGAGTGTGCTATGTCTTACTCTTGTTTCCTGTATCCGCCTTTCTCTTAAAAGTGCTAAGTAGCGGGGCTGCAGGGATTATGGTGCTGAGGGAATTCTTGCCACTTTCCTTCTCTCTCTCTATTTAAACACGACAACTCTTGGCAGGCCTCGGTCACATTGTTTGTGTAGCCAGGACAAGAGGGTGGAATTCTGGAACACGTTCCAGCCCACATTCCGGATTTTCCTATAAACTAGCCCCTTATTTTAAACACACGCCTCTGCGAATTACCTTTGTGTTGCTATGCCATTTGAAAATCTGTTTCAAACACTCCTTGTAAATTAAAATCTGATTCAGCTTGAGTTCCAATCAAGGTATTTCATCATGGTGAGTAATCTATGAAAAAGGCAGTGTTTGATTTAGCAGGGAAAATAACAAAAAATAGAGAAGGGAGGGTATGAAAGAGGAAAGAGGAATGGCTCAGAATCGGCCAGGGAGAATGGCATCTCTTCCTCTGAATTAACAATTTTAATAACTGCATATGTTGATTGCATAACAATTTATACAACTGGACTTTATCGCTTGTCTTGTCAGAGGACTGCCCTACCCTTTTGTGAGCTGCAATTTGCGTATCTATTTTGCACCACCAAGTAACAGGCAAAAGATTTCAGCAGTCATTTGCCTGACAATTGGATGTGTTAATTTGCAGCTAAAAAAAGTACAAAATGAAGGTCAAACCGAGGCAGTCAAAAATTCAGTCCCTGCTTTCTCTTACTCAGCTGATTGTTGCACAAAGATCAACATTGCTCAATCTGCTGTGTGTACTTTCAGCTCAATAAGTGCTTTCATTCATCATTCACAACTTGCTTCATTATGAAAGTTGAACTATATCTTTAACACAAACCACACTTCCTTTGTCCTGAATGAAAGATCTGCCTGGGCGCACTGGAGAACAGGCTCCTTGTTGATGCAACGTTATCACGTGCACTGGGGCCAGTATCTTACATCTCACAGCCCGCAGCACAAACTGCCCATGGAGAACAAACTTCCCATATAGAACAAACTACTCAAGCAGAACATTTTTAATTAAATGATGGAGGGAAAGGAGCTCTCTCTCTCTCTCTGTCTCTACCGGTGGCACCAGGTTTAACAATCCATTTGTCACAAAAATGTTCCTGCATCTTCTTTCGTGAAACTGCTGGTGCATATTAGGGCCTGCACTCCCTGCAGGCACGGCCCTCCTGGACACCATCTGCATACCCTATTAGAAACTCATTAACTGGCGCTGGTGTAACTTCAGCTTCACACTTCCACGCCTAACACTTTTTTGTTAGTTTCTGAGTTGCTTTACTTCCCTTATAGTCACTGTCCTTTTGACTGCTTTTCCATCCTTAAATACTGTTTGGAAAGGATATTGTGTTCTGTGTTTGGATACTCCCCAGGTCTCTAAGGGAAAAAGTCAGGAACAATAACGAAACGTGGATGTTACAGGACACCACGTCTTTTCCTCATTAGCCTATAACCATTTCGGGTACAGAAAGGCACCAAAATCAGGCTGTCAGACAGGAGGCAGAGCAGGAGAACAGGGAGCATGTTAGGAAAGAAATAACAAAGTAAAAAAGACAAGGAAGAACCTACTTACATTTGTCACGGCAGGCACCTTCTGTGAGTATGAAGGCTGCCTAATGAAGTTAGAGTAAGTTCAAGAAATGCCTGTACTGTCCATGTGTAGAGCATGGATTTCATCTCACTGGATTTCACAAGCCACTCCTGACAACTGAGATAAGATATGTCAACACTCTTCGCTTGTAGAGTTTTTCACTCTTTTAGCACATCAAATGCATTTCGTATCTTAGCAAAATCTCTTCTTCCTGCTCGTCCGCAAGCATTTTTCTGAAGGTTAGGTGGAAGTGGTATGAAACACAGGAGTGGAGAAGAGCGAGTGGAGAGCCACACCTTGAGGGTCCATTCTCACCCTGCAGCCAGAGCAGCCAATTCCGGTTCCTGAACCCAAAAAATGCAAGAGGCACTGAAGTACCCACTGCTTCCCAAGCTGGTGCTCCTTGGTTACTGTCCATCCAAAGCCCCCTCCTGCACAGTGTCACAGCATGAGTGCTAAGTGATAGCCTGAGAAAACAAGTCACACGTGTAGTGCCGTGCTGAATAATACCCGTGTGCCCCTCTTATCTCTCCTGCTCCTTTCGTCTGCTGCTGAGAAACCATTAACACACTCAGGGCTCTGAGAGGGGGAACAACAGCCGAGGAGGAGATGGATTTCAGGTGACCTCCTGAACTCTCCCAAGCTGATGATGAGCAGGCACTGGATTAAACCTGGCTCGTTATCCGAGAGCAGCCTCACAGCCACTGGCTGACCCAGCCTGCGCATATCCCAATTTTCCAGAGAATTCCTATCCTCTACCTGGCTTGAGGAACCCCACTATTAGCAAGGTAGAGGATGGAAGGCAGCCCTGGCACTCATTTCCAAGCACAGAATGAGAGTAAACAGTTTCCAAAAATAAAAGAATAATAAGGAGCTTAAATTTCAGAAAGCAGAAAATGCCCCGTAAATGAAGGGAGAGGTAAGAGAAATGGTATGGAAAATTTGGAGCTGACTCTAACAACCTACAAAAGAAAACATCCAATTAAATATGCACATTCACAAGAAGAAGTTGTTATTAATTATCCAGGTTTTGCAACTGAGACAATAAAAATCTGTGTAGAATTTTAAGAACACGTACAAATATTGGACACTCGAGCACCTCATTAAAGAGGGATCTTGGGTAACATTAAGCTGTAAATAAATCCCCAAATTCTAGTTAGCCTCCTTACCAAGTCTGAGATTTTCACAGAATGTGGATTTTCTTTAATTCCTCAGTATCAACACCCCCCCCCCAGGATATTCCCATTTAAAGGCTGACCGATTTCTGATCTGCTACAATTTCAATACACTTCTATCAAAAAACATCCAGCATATTCAGAAATTCAGAAGACCCTCAACACCAGAAATATCGTATGGTGGCTGCAGAAGATTGCCAGGTCTTAAAATGCTAAAACAGTTGCTTTTCTTCATGTCGCTGGATATGTTTTCAGTCCAGCAGCAATGGCACACTTCTAGTAGCAAATTCCATATAAATGGAAAACATACAAAGTACACAGAAGCTGAGAATAGTCCAACCCTTGACATCCAGGTATGCTAGTTTTCTCATTAAGGCTAGAATTATAAAATTGGCAGTTCCTATAAACAAGCATTTATCAACTAGGAATCTGTTTGTGTTGAGTGGGTAAAAGAATTTATATTTAAATTTTCTGAATGTATATTTGTGTTTCATCATGCATTTGGCATCTATCTATAATTAAACTAATTTCTGTAATCAAATGGCAAGAACTATCATGTTTAAAAGAACAGCAGAAGCTGTGAAAGATTCATGATTGCCGAGTTCATTAAAAATGAATTTAAGTCCTACATAAAGCCCCCTGCAAAGATTAATTTCAGTTATACACCCAAAGGTTACAGACAATTTATGCCCTATTTAAGTCATATTCCACAGCACATTTACAACCAGTCCTTTGCAGTGCTCATTTAAAATTAAACCAGACACACAAGGACTGTTCATTTTAACTTGAAGAGCTAATGCTTTGGAAAAATGGTGGAATAACCATCACTGGAGGATTTTAAAAGCAAGAGAGACAAACATCTGCCAGGAATGATGGAGATATAATTGATCCCACCTTGGGGCAGAGGGATGGATTAGAAGATCTTTTGAGGTTTCTTCCAACCCTATTTTTCTTCATTTCCAAGGTGTGGAAATGGGAAAACAAAGAACCACAGAAAACATCTGAACAACTGAAGGAAAAGTAATTGTGTAATTGAGACCAAATTGTTAACTGATTGCAACTTCCATGTTACATTTGGATGGGAATTAGTAATAGACAATAGAGCAGATTAACTGAGACAAGGGAAAGATAAAAACGCCAGGGAAACCAGAACTCCAAAAGCTGCTGTGGAATTGAAGGCAAATGTTTGCTTGCCGTACATGCCCCGAGAGTCGCCTCCCAGGGGCCTGTGCACAGCTTGGCTGTGTTTGGAAAACCAGCCTGGATTTTACCGAATGAGTCCTGCCTCAGGAAAAGGAAAAACAAGTTTTCCCAGCTACATTTCCCAGCTACACCTTCAAGGTGGGCACAACCCCAGGCGCAAGTGACGGACGATACTCAAGCACGTAAAAAGCGTGTCTGTAAAGGGAGGGCCGCCGTGCACCCACCCACTGCTCCTGCCTCAGTCACGTGGGGAAGGTGTGAGGGCATCCTTTCCAAAATCAGGTTCTTGAGCCCGTTCTGCTCCAGCACTTCTGCCTTCCTGCAGATCAAAAAAGGACAAAGCCTGCTTCCTTTCCCCCAAGGAAGGGCAAGCCTAAAGCACTCTGTGTGTCTAGAGCTAAGTTCTCAGGAATTATTTTTGGGTTATTTTCTTTTACTAAATTATTTGATAAGGTCGTTGTGCAATCAGCTAGGACTGGAAATTCTTTTCCACTCCCTCCGTTTGCGGTCACAAAGTATTGCAAGGGTTTCTAAGACCTAAAATTGTGTTGCTTGTAATTCACAAGCTCACAGATTTTTAAGAGCAAGAAATTCAACAGCCTATCTTGCTAATGCTGAGATTTACTGCACTAAGCTCCCAGCAGAAAGACAACCTTAAAACAGAAAGTTTCTTATTGTTAAAGTCAAGATCTTGCAGTAATTTGATGCCATTTTGAGAAGGAGGTTGTAAGAGCCAACCAAAAATATGCATTAAAAAGACAAATTCAGAAATTCAGAATTTAATTTTACCTTAGAGCAACAGGGACATTAAGATATTTTTTCCATTTATTCCATGCTATATTCAGAGTTTGTATCAAGGGGATGCAGAAGCTCGAGAGAGTGTCCTTTAAGAATGAGAGCAGGAGTTTAGAGGACAAATTCCTTTCCTGACTTGGCCACCAGTTCCTTTGGGACAAATTATTTGATGTTATGAAATGTTAGCATTTTGAAAACAGTTGTGCTTTTACTCGCTGAGAAGTATAACCGAAGGAAAAGAGTGAAGAATCAATGATACAAACTATATGATAGCAGGTAGCTGTAGACTTGCTGTGACACGAGTTTGGGAAAAAACAGTTTTCTGCAATCTTTGAGACCATAGAAAATGTGTGCAATCAAGGAGTGTGCAACAAAGCTTATGAAGACAAGGTGACTGTGCAGAGCCTTGCACATGTGGAGCCACAGTGGTGCTGAAGAAGGGCTCAAAAGTGAGCTTTCCTGTTTAAAGGAAATGAGAAAATCAAATTCACGTTTCCCAAAAGGCCATTAGCATGGTCAGGAATGGTAGCACAGCACAAACAGGTTTCCCTGTCAGATCCACAATCTGCCCCGAAGGCTACACTGAAAGTGATGAGGATGACAGTGGCAGGGACTCTGAGTCGTCCAAAGTTTTGGACCAAGAGCATCCTCTCATGGCTAAGGAGGACTTGCACAGGTGCTGTAATGTAAAGAGTCAGGGAATTAAAGGGCAAATGTACTGTGTACTTTTGGACTATCCTTCACCATTATTTATTCTCTCTCCGCTGAAACAGAAAAAATATAACTTGCCAGCATTTTATTTTATTTTGCCATAGTTACCACTCTGATACCTCCATTACAATATCAAAGTTAGAGTTAAAAATGAAGTGAAAATATCTCTATCAGGTGGCATTAGTCAATAAATACAGAAAAACCAAGAACAAAGCATCCATACTGCACTGAATCTCTCTCCCTTGCCTTTCCTATCTTCATTTATTTTAGCCTACCCCTATTTGCACTCTTTGCATAGGAAACAGGAACTAAACACTTGGAAGCAGAACATCTAGGCCATGGAAATGTCAAAATCTGATCGAAAAAGTGAAACTGGCAACGTAGCCAGAGCTTCTCTCTCCACCTGCCTAATGCCTAACATGAAAAGGAGGGGGAGAGAGAGGACATTGCATTAATGGACACGTTATTGTAGGAATCAAACACTGTGGCTAAAATTATCCAGCAAACACAAGTCTAAACTGTAAACTGGTCAAGTAAGAGGGGCTAATAAACCTTTTCTGTTGGTTGCAAAGTGGAGACAAGTAGTTATTGGCTAGGTGCTCTGCACAGCTGTAAAGTGCAAGGGACTTGGGAGGCATTGTGGCTCAGACACTAAGGGATTGAATGTGACTGCATAGTAGTGAATAACTTGTTTGTCGTTCATGTGAATAAAATGTGGAAGTAGATCGATGCTTTTCTCCATAATATGGGTTCTCTACTAAGCACAGTAAATCTCCGTCCTACTACAATGGTGTGAGATCATTCATGCCATTAGTTTCAATGACACTGACTCTATACTGCATGCAGTTTGCTGTTCTCTTTCCTCACTATAACAAAGCCTGAGAGTGCCAGCTGCCTCTTGAGCCTTAAAAAGAAAGAAAGAGAGAGAGAGACTTTTATTTACCATGATTTTGATTGGTTAATTTCTCTCTATTATTTTGTTGCTTCCTCCCATATGAAAAAATGCATTGTCGTCCAAACTAACACACAGGAGAAAGGGCGCTCAGTGAACACGCAAAACGTAAATCACCAGCCAGCAATGACACTTTGAACATGGAGCATAACACCACCGTCAGCCTCAGTTTTTACTCCAAATATCACAGATTTTTTTTTTTTTATTTTTTTATTTCCCCTTTTGCAGCTGGGGCTCTGACCGCAATCTCCTCCGCTGCACTTCAGCCGAGCCGCGCGCGCACGCACGCGGCAGTCGGCGTTTAATGAGTGTAGTATTTTAATTGTTGTAGTGCATGGCTGGCACGTGAATGAAAGCCAGAGTCTCGCCAGCTACAGATAGGACTGAGCTATAAAGATAACCGTGCAACAGGGGCGTTTTCAAACCTTTTTGATGGCCTCCTGGCTTTAGTGCTGTGTCATTTAATACAGCCGTGCTGTTGGCACTGCTGCGGAAAAGGTTGTCCACGGACCTCCTTCCCCTCCCTGCACTGCCACGTCCGGGGGTGCAGCTTGTCCCAGCAATCGTAGCTGCATGCTAGAACTTTGCCAATACCGTGCCAAGTTAGGAGGCGTTTCCTTGAAAAATCAGAGTAAGCGATGACAGCAAAACCAAAGAGGAAAAAGGTTATGGCTCACACACTTAAATTCAACTCAGTGAGCGCATCCCCACAAGTCTGCTCTTTAAAGGTAGACTGAAAATGTTCAGGTAGAAGACATCCATATTCTGAGGGCATGTTCAAGTGCATTGGGCTATACACTTTGTGTTTCAGATGATGCCTTGGTCCACACACGTGTGTTCCTGATGCTTTCAGAAGGTGTTTTGTGAGACCCTGATCAATAACAGGAACAGAAAGTTGTCTCTTTATCTGCTTGCATTATTTAGAAAAACAGAAGGGGGTGAGACAAAATGTACAGAAAGCCCAGAAAGTTTTACTTTAAGAAAACAACATTTTGTGTCCTCACATCAGGACCAGCTGGGTAAACTTAGACTAGTTACTACGCCTCTCCATACCCCAGATTACTCAGCTTTAAAACAACCTGAAGAGTAAACAGCTACCTCGGCTGCAGGGATGAAGTGGTTAACGTGGAGAAAACACACTTTTTACACTAGGTATGCAATGTATTTATACTGCTCCTGATCTCCTATAAGGACTTGGGCAACATTGAGGAATTAACATGGGGACCTGGCACTGGTCTGACTACCCCAAGTGCTTGGGCGTGAGCAACAACAATCCATCTGTTCCATCACCAGCCAGACAAAGCCAGCATTACATAAGAACCACAGTAATATATTGGCTTATTAGGAAAATGGTTCCAGAGCCCTTTAAACGCAACGTTACAGCGCTATATAAATGCATTATCAATAACAGCACACAGCTCGGCACGTGTCAGCTTTGAAAATGTGTGTGTTTTTCCAATAAACGGTCATGGCAGCTTTTTCAAAACTGATACAGCTCTTCCCAGCTTGAAAAAAAATTTTAAAAATCAGCTGTTGAAAAAAACCCCACCCTAGATACACATTTGCCCAGCATACTGGAACAGCATCTCCTGGGTAAATAACTCATGGTTTTTGACATCAGTACATGTTCCAAAGTATGTATTTACCTGATGGACCATAACAGCCCTGGAGGAGCCTGTCTAGTCTACTGGGTAATATCTGATGGATTTTTCTCCAATTAGTATGCATGCCACTAAGCATCCTAAATCATATAAATAGTGTACCTTCAGAAAAGCCAAAAAAAAAAAATTTAGACAATCCAAAACACACAATGCTTTGGACCACAATGCGTGGGCAAGCTCAATAGTTCAGGGGTTTGCAAAATAGAAGCAAGGACAGATAGATATTTTATACTCAGTTCCACTGTAACACGAGCCAGAATTTTGAAAAAAAATGAGCTGAATTCTCTCCTGGTGCCAGAGACCCAGCTACCAAAAATATTTCACAGGGTTTTGCAATAACCTCGTGGTAACGACTCACTTAATCCACTGGAAAGAGTGAAGCTCTAAAGAGCGCTTTGCCCCTGTGGTCTCCTGTTTCTCTGTAGCTCTGGTCTGGCGTCGTGCGGGCCGGCCACGCTCACAGCTCACACCTCGTGCTGAAGGGAAAAGGTGCCCGAGTGATCTCACCCTGATGCACACAAATAAAGTCTTGATGTGTCTCTAAGCGCTCTCAAACAAGGTTGAATTTCACCTCTCACCAGAGAGGCAGGGAAGGAAGAGGCCATTGTAAGACATTCTCGTGCGTTCCTCTCTGTAGGAAGGAGTTTAAAGGGAAGGGGACACCCATTATCATTCTTCACAATGCTTGCGTTTTCTACAGAAAGAGTTTGCAGTTCAAAAAAAAAAAAAAAAACAAAAAACAAAACCCTTCAAAGGGTGTAACCTTTTCCTTTAATTATTGGCTTGTATCTTTGTGCTTCACTTGCTGTGGTACAGTCACCCAAAGAAATTGTCAGCTAAATAGAATCTGTGGGCTTCACCTTTTCTGATGACAAAATGTAGTCACTGAAGAACATTTTTGGTGTTATTTGTAGAAAGCCCCATGGGATGCCTGTACTTCCACGTTTCAGGCAGCTATTCATGCCATACCTCCCCACAACCTTCAGGTAAACATGCCATAGTCATCCATGCCATTAGTATCCCAAGTATTTTGAGTGTAAAGTATTAGTATTTCCATATAAGCTACTGCTATGTATGAAATTCATTACTATCAGCCAATCTATGGTCTATGCTCCATTTAAGGTCCACTTAACTCCCAACTGAGAACCCAGATCAGGCTTTATGCCGTCTTTAAGGTCTATTTGAGGCGCGAACTTTATCCAAGGAATACAATTCCACGCTCTCAAACTTCTTTACCACATCCCCGATAACCAGAAAGCAAAATGGGATTTGATGTACTCACAACAAAATAAACAAATCAGCGAATTGGGAAGATGTTAACAGCGACAGGCTTTTCCTAACTGGCTTTCCTTAGGTGGTGAGGACACATCACTTTTCCTAAAGCCCACCATGGCTATGCAGCACTTCCAGGTAGATCCAACTGCAGCCACAAGGGATGCTCAACAGCACAACTGCACTGCTCTCCTCCCCAAGCCTTTCTGAAATGCAGAGCAGTGCTTGACACTGAGCCTGAAAACCCAGCCAACAATCCCGATGTTCAATTCATGCTCCAGAACGTGCCTTTGTGTGGGTTTGCAGGCCTGATTTAAGTAGCACTCAATTAATAGGATTTCTATTTCAGCCTCTAATAGGCACCTTCTTGAATTTTGACAACATTTTCATTTTCACCACCAAATATTAGGGCCAGACATTAATTTTAACTTCTGCATTTTTTTTCATAAAGATCTACTGTCTGCTTGAGTTACTAGAACTTCTGGTAGTGAAGTCAAGACCCAGTACATATCACCACACAACTTTACAAGAAGATCAATCTGAGTGGAAAATGGATCCATACATAAAAATCCCTTCAGAATAAACCTTTCAAAATACTGAATTCTTATTAACAGTATGAATATCTCCAAATTTACACTGAGGAACAAAACAAGCATCTCTGCTTCCTTTAAAATAAACAGTCAGCCTCATAAATTGTTTCTAATTTACCAGCAAGGAATGCAACTAGCATGCTACTCCTGCTTTATGACCTTGCAAGACAAATTTTCACAGTTCAAAATTGGAGCAAATCCTTTCTGCTCTGCCCTTCTCAGCTGTCACTGACTTTTGGTCTTCCAAATTGTGAACTCTTTGAAGTAGGAGGCATATTGTTCAGAGTATTCAGAATCTACCCACAAACATCAGCACAATATTCGGATTTATCATTTTGAGACCAAGGATTGAGAAACTCAAAGAGCAAATGATTCATTCAGGATTTTTTTTTTTTCAACATATCAGCGAAAAATTTCATCAAAAATAAAGAGCACAAAGAGCAGATACATAACTGCAGTAAAATATTGCCTATGAATATCTGGTTCCTCTGGGTGCCTGAAGAACAGCGTGAATAAACCCCAGCTACCGTAACACAGACTAGGAAAACGGATTTGAATGTAAGGCTCCTTTATGACTGGAAACTATTACCTCCAGGCTTCCTTTCAATAGGTCCCCAAAGGCAAGCAAGAGGCCCTTTCCACGTGCACAGGCTTTGCGTGGACAAAAGCAGCCTGGACTGACCACTCGGTGCAGCCTGCCACGTGTGACAAAGCACTTCCACCGGGACACTGGGCAGAAGGGACCTTTCCCAGTTTGCCACTGGCCTGTGCCGGGCTTGTAAAGCTGCAGCTGATTTTGCTGCACGCCCCTCCTGTCTCTGACAGGCCTTTGCAAGCAGACGCATTGTCAAGGTTTTCGTGCTGCTTCAAAAAAAAAGCCCCAAAACAACAACTATTATAAATAGGACCACGAGCTGCAGCAACGGAGAGACCACGTGCAAGTTTAAATTCATGAACTGCTCCCTTGCAGCAGGCGGGCAGGTAGCAGGGAAATTGTAAATCACATCATTTTTAGTCACAGGGGTGTACTATTGAGAGGGAAATGAGGACAAAAGCAAACATCTCGGGTTATAGTTTCTGGAGATTTCATTAACATAATACATGCTAAAATCAAACAGCAATTCTTTTGACAATTAGTACGTCTAGGTCAGTAGGATTTTTTGGATGAATGCTAGATTTAGTTGAGTTTAGGCTACAGTGTTTGATTTATCTATTTTTCTCCTTTCACAGAACGATTCAAAATTCAAAAAACCCCATAAGTGAAAAGTGATAATCCTCTCAAATTAAGAGCACATATCTTATTTGTCAATGAAAACTCTGTCACTTTCTTCAGCTCCACATGATCGTAATTATTTGGAGCAGCCTGGTGCCATCCAATTTTCACCCCAGCAAAGACATTTTCATAGGTAGTGCCCTGAAGCTGGGATACCAGCACAAATATTTCTGCTTATCAATCAGAGCTTCTAGCTGGTCCACTACAATTTAATCCTGCAAGGACCTTGCTCGAGACAGTGCTGGTCAGACGTTCCACATCATCATTACAGGTTTCCAATCATGTTTTCTTAATAAAATGTATTGGCATCGTTCAGTCTGAATTCACTACAATTGCCGCCAGCTTGAATTTGCAGCACATTGCTGTTATTTTCTTATCTATTTATCATTTAGGCACTTTTATTCATCATCTCAAATTCTTCACCTTAGCAAAGGAACTGCCAGGTGAAGGACCATTTATGGCTGCTACACAAAACTGGGGGTCGGGGAGCATTCCCACTTTGTGCCAGATGTTCCCTCTGTCAGCTCCAATCACTGGCAGAACTTCCCTCCTACGGAACTTTTTTGTGAGAATTCACTGATGTTTGAAAAAAATCTTTCATCCTAAGTAGGAAGTTGTTATAAAACAGTTGACATTTTAAGCTAATTTTGGGGGAGGGGTTTTAATGCTAGGGTCCATGAGATGCATTCCTCACACCACTGGAAGAGATCATTACAAGGCGCCAGATTCTATTTTAACGGCAAATTCAAGTTGTTACCTACATCAAATTCTTAATTCTGACTGAGCTGCAGACAGAAGAATGGAGCAAAGGAAAAAACTGTGGGTTTAAGTTAACATTATAAGAAAGTTAAATTTACCAATATGCATTGGATGTTTATGTAGAGAAAAGGTAAAGACTATTAAAGAATACTCTAAGCTATTTCTGAAATATTTTAAGGGTTTTGGTTTGTTGGTTTTTTTTAACCTAGAAATTATTCCAACAACTCCCCTTCCAAAAGACTGAAAAATAATTTGAAAAACATACAAGTTCATGGAGATCTCTAGAAGTAAGACGGTCAAATGATACCCGTTTATGTGGAAAGGATATTATTCGTTGTGACAAGTATTTTTAATAACAAAATAACTACTGTCCACTCAATATTAAGAAAAGATTCTCACGACTTATCTAGTGCTATGCCCTTTGCATATCTTTGTGCCACCACAAGATATAACAGAAATAAGGTGGGTGGAAAAAAAAAAAGCAGCCAGTTTTTCATGTGTGATTTCCCCTCGCCATCCTTCCTGGCTCTCATTAATGGCCTCCATTGTTTATCTTAATCTGCTCTGTGAGCTCCTCTGAAATACAGGTATGGAAGAAAGCAGCAATTTACTTGTAACCCAACCAGCTGCCTGCAGCAAAATCACACAGCTACACTTCAGAGAACAATCTGGTCTTGCAGGAGGGGAGAGGGAGAGAGGGAGATGGGGATCAGGAGAGAGCAAGAGAGCAACTGTGTGCGAAGGTAACGCTCTCTCCCCTCCTTGTGGTCTCAAAATGTTCTTGCTGTCTGAAGGCATAAATGTGAATCTCATGCAGTTCTTCATTTCAGGCTAAGTCTGCCCTCAAAGAGATGCAAATCTAGTGGAGTTACTAATAGAATGCAATTATGTCTCGGAATTGTTTCTGCAAGGCACATTTGTGTGCTTATGTATGAAGAGCAGGGAAGATGCTTGCAAGACATTTCTTAAAGAGCAACAAATAAGCACATTTGGTACAGCTTGCAAGAGCAATTGCCAGATATTATATCATTAAGAAATGATCTTCCACCATGAGATTTGCATGGACAAGAGACCCTTTAATGTCCAAGCTGCTCGAGATCTTGGTAGCTGGCATGGATATTCCCTGAATTATGTAAAGCATGTTTTTAGGGTTGTGCCAGTTCCCATTGGCAATCACCCATATCAAGAGTGGAAGTGACTTTTGGTACCAAGCCGAGCAAAGATGACCGAGGTGATAATGACTTACCCTTCTACTCACAGCATCCCGAATGACACTGGCAAGTGCAATAACTGACATTAATGCTGGCAAGCCGAGGGGACACACGCAGTCCTCCTGTCATCATTTTTAATTACAGAAGATTCATTCATTCAGTACCACATACCAGAATTACATTAGCCCATCTTAATGATCCATTTACTTCACATTTTACTTGATTGTTTTGTGGCTGCAGGTTCTAAAGGAGGAGGCAAGCTCCCTGCTCTAGGGAATGAGCAGAGCTAGGGAAGGAACATAGGAAGGGAAAGCTGAGAAAGCAGCACAGTGTTTGATACACGACAGTTTAGTCCCACGAGTTTAGGAATTTGTTTTAGCTGCAGGCAAACACCCTCAGCACAGGAAACACCAGGTTTGCAATGGCACTTGTGCTTTTTCTGAGAAGCCTGGCCAAGTGCAGGAGTGTGAGTTACTAGCAGAGGAAACCGATTAGGAAACGGAGATGCACAAGGTTATTTAGGGTAAATAGTAGGAAGAGCCTACTAAATAACTCACCACATGGTAGTGAATTCATTCCAGTGCATCAGCTGTAAGACAGGCACTAGAATTCTACCAGCACTGTCAGAAAACAAATAGCAGATACTCTCAGGAATCAGACAGGAAAGAAACATTCCCTGTTAAACAGCCCATGATGTGCCCACAGGTCAAACACCGCAATTTTGGTTTCCCCATCTTATAAAATGCAAAATGGAAAAAGAAAAGTAATAATCGTGATCAAGGGCACAGACCAGCTTCCACACAGTGAATAACAAGGTAGTCTGAGAGTGCTCAGCCTGGAAAACAGGGAATTATGGGGGACATGTGCTTAAGATCTCCAAAACCTTGACTGTGCAAAAGATGAACAGCAAAAAATTACTACCTGTAGCTACCAATACAAGAACTAACAAATGGATCTTGCAGCTGACAAAGCTAAGATTGATAAAAGGAGCTATTTCTTCATACAGTGTTGTTTAACCCAGGGAATTCCTTACCACGGGACAGATCTGTTTGCGCATGTTCAAAAAAAAGTAAGTGGAAACTTCTGAGAAATGAAATTTCTAACATTTCTTGTTTCTGCACTCGGGAGAGCATTCTGAAATAGTCTTTCACTATTACACTTACCATGTTCTTTTTCTCTTCCACTACCAGACTCAGAGTACTTCACTAAAGTGCACCTCTGCTCCACCTCTGCACGTCACTTGTATGTACGTCTTGGAACCCTGAAATTTAGACATTTGAATTTCAACATTTTAAATTCCTGCTGGAGCGCTTGAATAGATTAAAAACAAAGCCTGAATCTTCATTAACTCCTGTAAGTTTCAACTAGCTCATAAAGGTTTTTCTAGGAGGTATTAGGGAAGGTATCTTAAACAAATAGCTGAATTTTCACAGCACACTGATACAATGAATGGAGTTCCATGAAATGTTGGTATTTTGGTACGGCTGGTGACTCAATAAATAAATAAAATCAGTTCCATTCAAAGAAATTTTTACATTTGGGTTTTTTTTTTCTGGTAAAACAAAGACTGAAATATTTGTGCTTCAAGTGTCACATTCCACAAAAGATATTATTTTCAGTCCATTGTGAAAAAAAGGCAAAGAAAATTGAGGGTTTGACCGGCAAAGCTACTAAACATCAGAGCTGCTCAGTGCATTCATCAGTTCTGTTATGAAAACACTCACTCAGGTCTTTTCATTCTCTCCTCTAGCCCATCAGATCCTAAATTTAGGAGACCCGTGACCCAGCCAAATGCCTTCACTTCCTGTGTTTTCCCACTGCAACCCTACTGAGCAGCAGCTGTGGTAGGTATTCTACATCTGCCTTGCAGCAAACCCCAACCAAACCTTTGCTGGCTGTACTTTTAACCTTCAGAACAATGATGACTCTGCTTAGGACAACAGCTTAGGAACTGCTGCCCCACAGCTCTCTGGAGGGGAGGATGATGGACAGCAAGAAGGAAAGAAATTCCACTTTGTCATGTTGATACCGATCTACTTCAAATATTTACATTATGGGATGAAAGTTAGAATTTGCAACTCCTTAAACAGCATCATTGTAAAAGGACACATATTCCTTCTTAAAAACCCACTGTTTCCTTGATAACTTTGTATTTACAATGAAACAGACTTAAAAGCAAGAATCAAATGTGCCTCAGCCTCAAATACCACTGACTTGGTGGTCACCTGCTCTGCTGAAAATCAGGCTCATTTCCACCCCCCTGCTTGCTTCCAGTGCGTTGAACCGTGACCTCTCATTTGCCAGAAAACATTTCCTACACACCAGCCGTTGGTATTTGATTTAATTTATAAATGAATTTTTTGTCAGGCCAATGGATCACTGCCTCTCTTCCACTATGCTAGAGATAAAAATTGTTGACCCAATCTCTGTGCAGCCAAATACAATGAACCTCAGTGTTAATGACACCAGGAAACTCAATGCATGTTCTGGATTATTGCAATTCCAGTTCGGCAGCTTCACATAATTTCTCAGACTCAAACAACCAAATTCATTATGTGGCTCCATTCACAAAACCCTGCTGCACTTCATTCTGGTCGATATCTCGGGGCCTGGAGATAAGATACTGATTTAAAGAACTCTGGTTAGAGCGGCATGAGCAGTTTTTATACTTGACAAAATGGAAATGCAATACCCAAAGAAGTCCTTTCAGACACTTCTGTCCGTGCCCCACCTACGGATAATATGATCCTGTGAGGACTGGTAACAATTAGTTTAATAGGAAGCAGGAGAAACAATTGCTATTGCTCCACCTCCTAAACTACTGCATTACAACGTGGTTCTCAGTATCTGGAGTGTTTCACAGATAAATTGTTTATTTATTTAAGTCATGATTAAAGCAAAGCATGCTATAAAACTAGAACAGCGGGTAAGAGGAGGCAGCCTGTTCTCTTTTCCTCAGAGTAAGGATACCTTGAGAATAACTGGATGTCCTTAATCAATGCTTAGAATGGACACTCACAAAAATTTATTGCAAGACTTCATTTTTCATTCCTCTCCTTTTTTGGGGCACAGGCTCTGACAGGGAAGATCAATATATTGTAAGCAAATCCCAAAGCATGGGTTTTAAAGGCAAAGAGACACAAATCCTTCGGTCTCATTGAAACACACACACGCTGGGGGAAAGCCAGTGGCAGAAATAGCTGAGGAAATGAACATAATCAGCATATTCTTGAAAAAGTGACACGTACATGCTTACATAATTCTCATAGCCTCTGCTGCATGGAGCACCCCTTTCCTGATAGTTCCACTGGGGTCTACCTGGAAGCAGTCCTGGCTTGCGGAGATGAGAGTCTGCCACAGCACTACAGGCTGCAAGACTGTGAAGAGTTTAAATAAACTCGATTTCACACTAAGCTATTCTTCCTTCAGGCTATGTACAAACCTTTATCTGAGTTCCCACCACACCTTTGCCTGGGAATGGTTAGCTTCCCCCCGGGGTCATTTGATATGGAGCCCCTGCTTTATATGTACAAACACCCACACCTTCATTATCCTCGTGCTTTACTTTCCTCCGGGCTTGCAGTTCGCTCTGTCCCAGCGATAAGGACGGGGCTGGAGGTGCTTCAGTGGGACTGCACAGTTCAGGCCGGGAACAGTGCAAACCCCGGGCGTCAGCAGAGGTGCTGCATGAGGAAGTGACCCAGCTCCCTGGCAGCGCTGCAACTCATCCCTACCCCCAAACCTTCTCTGGGGCTATACGTGCCTTATTAAATAGAGACACCCTAACCTGGCTGGGGGAGTCCTTACCCGCCCCCAGCTAACCCAGCTATGCTGCTCTTTCCAAGCCAAAGTGCAATAAAGTCTTCCACTCAGCATAAAGAGAAGCTTTCAGGACAGTGACAGATGTAATGGCTTTGCATTCCCAGGAGAAGATCCTATTAGATTTCCTTTTGAGTTAACCCAGGGCAGAGTAGCCCAAGTCGAGAACACTGCTTTCAATAATGCTGGAATTTTTCCCTTCAAACTCCAAGGTGCTATTAGATTTAGACACGGAATAGAATGATCCATGGCAAGAGAGCCCATAAAAACCCATGTTCAGTGACAAAAAGCCAAAGAGAAGATGAACCACGGGACAAGCTGGATGCCATATCCCAGTCACCTCAAACAACGCCAATAAAGATTTGAATTGTGATCACCTGGAAACAAATTTGCTTCCTGAGAGTTTGGGCAGCTCCCCTCAGAGAGGGTTGGGTTTTTCTTGTTTTAGTGCATAAAAGAAGAAGAAGAAAAGGTGGATCACCAAGCAAGCAGAGGTGTCCCTCGCAGCCTGTCAAAGTTCAGCTGCTGGGATACGGCAGCCGAAGGAAAGGTCATCCCATGCACGACAGACATGCAGAGCTTCAAGACTTTAAATAGAAAAGAGTTTATGTAACCCTGGTGCCCAAGTGCTTCCTCATGACAGCCTCTCACAGCCAAACCATCGATGTTAGAAAGTGTAACCTGTTGCCTTTAAGGGGTTCTTTTAGTCACATTGCAATTACATCAACAGGTAAGGTGTAAGATGTAATAGCTGATGGACTTTTTTTTAATGTTTTACAACAGGAGATGCAAACACCAAACTTATTTTGGTTTATAATACAGTAACAGCATAATTCTGAGACATTTTCTACCAATCAGTGCAGCAACTGGAAGTTTCTGCTGCTTTTCCACTGCGCCATTCAGAAGACAGCACAGCTGGATTTTAGGAGACTGATATTTACCGAAAAGATAAGCTGATAGCACCAATTCATTAATTTTATAAAACTACGTCATAAGTTCTTGAATTTTACTGGGAATTCTTCTTTTTGTCAGTTAAAAATCAAGTCCTCCCACAAATCTAACATAAGAGGTGCCTAAAAAAATATCTACCATGTTCAGACGAGAAGTGCATCTCTCCATGGTTTAAGTGTTCAAAAATTATCTTCACAAGCCACGTTCAGAATTTTCATTAGGAAGTACCTTATCACTGTAATAACATGAGATTAAATAATTGAGAAATTCACCCTAGAACCAAAACAAACCAGAGAGTTTACATATCCACTTGAACTGAAAGGATAGATTTCGCAAACTAGATTAATCCTTCAGTCACTGTTAAAGACTTATTTTAGGATGGGGTTATATTCAATGCATTTCTGACTCAGTACAGCTGGCTATTAAATCTATAATCAAAGTGATCATTATGATATGATGCATAGCAAATACACTGTGGGCCAGACATCTAAAGAACATGAAAAACAATGTCAAGTCCTTCATGAGCATCTTCAGGTCTCCAATGAATTCCCAATTTTAAGGAGTTATCTGTGGCTGAAATATACATTCATTTCACCAGAAGTAAAAGAGATATGAGCAGATTTGAGCATAATCTATCAGCTCAGATGCTTCTATCACTGATAGTCACTTTTTCTCAAGAATGGCTGAGGCAAGGACTCAGAATCAGCTAAGGTGAGCCATTCTATCCTTTCGAAAGCTCCTGCAGTCTGGGGCAGGGGGGTAGGAAAGAGAGAGGGGAGAGGACACTGACAATTTATCAGTTCCGTGGGTCATCAAGAAATCAAAGCTCAGTCCATGGCAGCATGGGTAGGAAAAACCTCTGGCTTTATACAAGAGAAAGTAATTGGTGACTACTGGCTGAAAAAAAAAAGAGAAAAAAGGTTGGCAAACTCAAGAGCTGTCTTTACAGTATTCTTTGCATACCTTACATTTGTTGAATGGTTTCCAAAACTAAAGCTTTCCCATGGGAAGGCAAAGAAACAATAGCAATTTCTTCTGAATGAAGCTCTCCTAAAGCCAAAGAGTAAACATACAGTATGTGACCTGAGAGTTTGCTTTTAACTGTACAAGTGGCTAATTACATAACTAATCAAAATACCTTCAAAAGCAATTCCTAAGGGAAGGCTTAAAAAAAAAAGAGAGAGAGAGTAAAAAAGGAAAAAGCAGAAGGGAAAGAAAAAATAAAAGCAGCCCAGCAAAGAGAGATGCTGATTGATAACCTGTTACACTGTATGAACTTGTATGTGTGTGCACATACATTCAACTTTAATGACGTTTAAAGATTTATTGCACTTCTGCACAGTAACTCCCAGGAAACCTGCACTCTACCTGAGGTGCCAGTGCGGGTTGAGAAGATGGATCCGTACGTGACACAGCTCCTGTTCCAAGAGGGAACACAAGCTGATGACGTGGCAGCCGTGGAATGCGTTCGCTGCTTGTCCTAGGCACACTTCTCGACATCAAACAGCGAAACAGTTTGAGTTTCAAGACTGGTTTTGAGAGGTGGATGTGTTTGCAGAATAGAAATCGTCTCTTAAAAATTAGGGGGGTGGAGCAAAATTTGTTTCTTTATTGGGGAGACATGACAGGTACTCACATCTCATGTGTGTCCTCCGTAGCCATGGAACACGTGGAATTAAACCTAAGCAGAGGCTTGTTTCGTATTGGTTCTTAAAGAAAACTAAGAGCAGTTCACACCTTATAAACCCTGGGGCCCTGTCTTTTTGAGGCACCTCTGTTACAGGCAGAAAGGAATTTAAATATTCTTGTGCCTAGTCCATACAAGTGTTGAATTACATGGTGTCCTAACAAAACTCTCCATTTCTGTGCAAAAAAAAATGGTCGCGGGTTTAGGTGTCTCAAGTTTTGTTCCGCCATCACCATTCCTTGTGTGCTGAAGGCAAGATTAGCTCAGGCATTCCCTGACCCCTACTGGCAGGGCTGGCCCTGATTTCCGCCCATAGAAGGAAACAGAGGGGGGAAATACGCTTCATGGCTTTAGGAATGCCAAGAGGATCGCAGAAGGAATTTGAACACCAGACAAAATATTTCGCAGGTAGCAAAACCTTCTCTGGAGACTATGGCAGGCTGAAAGTGTACAAGGGAGAAAAATTGAGTTGGGATCCTCTTTTAAACCCTCTTCTTATCAGAGGGATCCACCTTTGGTTCATTTACCCACTGCTAAAAGAGATAAATTCAGCTGTCCTAGGCACAGCTCAGGGAACTTCACCTTGCTGCACACACGGTGTCAAAAGCATCCACGGAGCATCAAGAGCAGCCTCTGGTTTGGCTCAGCCCAGCCCAGTGGCTACTGGGGAGAGGCCCTGGTGGTCACCTCATGTTGCTTCATCACCCACTCCAGGCTGGAGTGATGAAACTCTGCTTGGGGAGAGCTCTGTGCAAGGGAGGCCAGGGAGAAGCCTGGAGATCTCCGCAGTGCAGTGATTGCTTCTGCTCAGGGAGAAGAGTGGTTTCAGGAATTCTGCAGGGAGGTGTGCCCAGCAAGTTGGTCCAAAGATCTCTCCTTTTCACAGTGTTGTGTGGAAGGGGACCAGCATTAAATTAGATCCACTGACTTCTGCCCAAATCAGCCTCCCCCTCTGCTGCACAAATGGACACGACGCAGCTTTGGAGACAGCATCTCCTGAAGGCAGTCGTACAAAAACAGCCCAGTAACTCCACAGTACAGCAGCTGAAACAAGCCCTGAAGCAAATGCCATCTACAATGCTGACAGCAAGCTAAAATTCGTACTTCAGACGATAGTTTTTCATATTTAGACAAATTTTCAAGGAGTTACCGTGAATGAGTTCAACTAGAGTGGGATATATTTTTTTGTTATAATGAAAAGTCAACAAATTTTCCAATAGGCATTAAAAAAGAAAATTCCTGGTTTTGATCATTACATCTCGAGAACAGCAAGCTAAACTATAGCAATGCCCACCTTAACTGGAATAAATCCGTCTCTAGTTACTGAAATAAGGTAAATGTTTTTCTATGGGACAATTATTTACTAAAAATCCATTTAAAATCCTAACTAATGCATATGCCGTGAAAAATCTGTTTTGGATTATTTCAGCAACTAGCTGATCATGTATATTTAGCTGGAAAATATACAGCCCTGAAAAATTATGAGGGGAAACCTGGAGATGTACAATATAATTATGAAGACAGACTGCCAGTACATCCAACAGAACAGGCCAATGTCAATATTCTTAATGAACTGCATTTTCTTCCACATGTGCCCAAAAATAAAAAATACATCTTTTTAGAACCTATGATGTCACCAAAACCAGTCTCCTGGACTCATCCCACTCACCCCCAGCCCAAGGACGTCTCTATTATATATATATATCCATCTTTCTAAGCAAACACCAAATCTCTTAACTCTGGATTAACTAGCAGACATTCCATATTTTCTGACATCATTCTGACTTTTGTATCAACTGTATTTCCTGCTAGAAAAAAAGTAAAAAAAATCATTTGGGAAATGCATTTGTTGTCAAGACAACTTCCAGCACTGAATGCCCAAACTCCAACAGATCAGATTTTTCTGGAGGTTTCTTTTCCAAGTAATGGAAGGCTTTGCTTGCAGCATCTCCAGATACATCTTTTTGCAAAATCATAGAACCCTTAAGGTTGAAAAAGGCCTCTAAAATGCTCCATTTCCTGCTGTATCGGAAAAACAATTCTCAGTCATGTTTTCCTCTGATGCCAGGAGACTTTGCTTCCCTGCTAGGATAGAATCTTTGTGCCCTGCTGAGTACCACATTCTGAACCAAGAGCAAATCAGGAACAGAATCTCAACACTATAAATCAAGTAAGGTGGAATACTTGCGAGTGGAGAAAGCAAAAGCCTGGGAAAATTCCTCTGGCTTTAATGGGCCTTGAATTTCACCAGTTTTTGTTTCTGTCATGGTGCTTAGTTCATCGGAATTAGGCAAGCCACTTAACTTCAGAAGTAATAAAGAGTTTTGAATATTTAACTCAAAAGCTTTGCTCTCGCTGTTGTGTGTGCGGCCACGCATGTTTTACCTTCTGGAGGCTGCCCACAAAAATGAAGGAGGGACTCACACTGGAAACGAAAACAAGGATGACAATAAAATATCCTGTCTGTACTACAGCCCTGGACGATGCTTCCTGTCTCAGAGTGACCCACTGCAGCTTCCTAGCCAGGGGTCTGCAGGATCTGCATCCCCTCATCTGACTTTCTGGGGAATTATTTTACATCCTCCCTCTCCAGCCTCTGAACTTACTGACGCGAGATAAACTTTATCAGAATCCATGTTGACCTTCCTCTCTTTTGAACTCTGAAACATTGATTAACTTGTAAGTTATGTAGCAGGGGGACAACTTCAATAACACCCTTATGGGTACTTCCCTCCTGACCGGCTATTTCAGCACTCGTAACTTTTTAAAAATTATTGCAAGGGCTATAGCTTACGTCCCTCTTTCTTCCAACTCGTGAAAATGGAAATTCTTGCCTGAATATTAAGAAGAAGGTGATTCATTTCTCGCTCCCTGAGAACTGCCATTAGCAGCTAGTTGCAAAGAAGCCACTGGAGCAGGGCTAGCCGTGCTTCAGAAAGAAAGCAGGCTGGTGCTGTCATTCTGAGCAGAATTTTGAGGAAATCCTAGACAGCATGAAAATAAGGTGCTCCAGTATAAAAAAAACTCTCACAGCTCTAATGCAGAAACAACAAAGCCTTGCATGAAAAGAGAAAAAAAAAAACAGAATAAAGTATCCACACCCATAACCAGCACCTGCAGCTGTGCAGACACATAACGTTCCACCATTTCCAGTTCCAAGACACAATTTAGCAGCTTGTGTTTGTGTCATACTGAATTATGTTTTCTTCATCCTCTCCACCCCATGTAACCCTGCTATTTTTATTTTTTCCTACATACTGAAGACTCCTTAGAAAATTGATTTAGTAACTAGGTCCAGCTATCAGGTACCTGTTTCTGTGAGGTGCAGACTAAAGTCCTGACCTGCTGGATCCTCCCCAACAGCTCCAAATTATCAAAATCAGAGAGGACAATTCACTTTCTATCCCAGAGAAGGGCGGCAGAATCTCTCCCCAGCCTTGCAGTATGATCAAAACCAGCTCAGGAATTCCCTTTATATCCTGTTCAGAATCAGGGATTCCATTAGCCCAAATCTGTGAGGAAACCTCAGTTTGCACTATTTCACTGAAGAACTGGCGTGTTGTTCACAGCATCATAGATCCTTCAGCAACCTCTTGCCTCAGAAAGGTGCCAGGTTGGTAGGGGAGCTAAGAATACTCAAACATGAGCAGATGTAGCTGCCATTCTAAAACACTTCAAAAGATTCACGTGCAAGTTATCAGTTCCTAAGTATTACACTCAGGGTCACCACAAACTGTGTTACCATTCTCACAGTGCTGCAAGCTTGTTTTTAAAGAATTCTCTTTCCTTTTGCAGTTCAGCCATTTCCACCCTGCTGCCCTTCGGTCCTGCCTGGTTAGAGTTCAAGAGATAATTTCTTGCTAAGAAATAAAGCCAGAATGAATAATGCCACTAGTGTTATTTATGTAGGGATGGTAACATTCCGTGGATGTTTCCACCAAAATTATTTCAAAGCGCTGTTTTGATATCCCTGTTTCTCTAATGAGCAGAGCCTCGTGTTCCCAACTCAAACATAAAAACAGCGTAACATGTACAGAAGCTTTTGTAGTGCCGGCATCACAGCTAATAGGAATTAGTACAAACACATTCTTTTATTGTGACATTACATTTTTGGAGTTCAATGGCCCTTATTATCTCTCCAGGCAAGATGAAGCTTCTCATGATTGACCATGTGCGCAATATGACAGCGGAATCAAAGGGAGGTCAGTTATCTACACCCAGTAGGTTCACCCCATCCCTCTAATTAATTAATTTTTTTTTTTTTTTTTTTTTTTGGGAGAATGGGTCAGGGGAATGGGGTGGTGACACAAGGTAAAAGAGAGGGCAAATAATATTTCCGCAGAAGGTATTAGAACTTTTAAACTATCGCAGATATTTTTACAGTGTAGATTGTCAAGCTAGTCATGTGTCAGTGTCAGGTGGTTCCTAGCTACAAAATACCGAATTTCAGAAACACTCCCATTGAATTCTGAATTTTACCTATGGCCACAGAAGAATGCATTAGTTAACTAACACCTGGCAGGTTTGGGCTAGATATATATTTTTTTCCATTACTGACTTGGTGAGTTTTGATATCTCTCTTCAACATGGTCATGCATTATTTTTCAAATAAAGTTGACTATAAATCCTGATTCGTGTACCGGGCACTGGGAGCAAAAGAACTCTCACAAGCCTAGAAAACCAGAAAGAGCTGCTTCCAGAGTCACAGACACTACTAGAGGGAGCCTTGCCCATTAGCTAAACTAGAACACACAGCCCAAGTACTAGAGAGACAGAGACTGTATCGTCACCACATGCAGAAGGAGGTATTTTGTTTGCACACAGCTCTGGAACTTGACAAGACTGAGAAAGTGCTTTATGCAGCAGCTATCGCTCAGCTGTACATCTCCCTGGCTGTCACAGCATCCAGTTTGCTGAAAGACACCTGGTGTGTTTATTCGCAGATGAGAGTCACTTCAAATATTTGTTCTCGATTAGGTATTATTTTTGATATCGCCATCTGCACCAACGTGACTCACCCATTCATAAAATTTCTTTTCTTTGAGAAGGCAGGGAAGTTACTGGTGCTTGTATCAGTCATTCCAGCTTTGTGAATGAAAAGCTTCTTCACTTCTTATTGCCACCCAGATGTTCAGAGTGTGAACCAGATACCCGAAACTTTAAAAGGAAGCAAACCTGTGCATTTTTAATGGAAGAATGTAACCAAGAGCTGCTACTGAGTGACATGAACCAAAAATAAAAATACAGATGACTAAGCACACCCTTGCCAAACAACTTCTGAGACCAATTTAAGAATCAAACACAGCAGTGCCAAAGCTTTGAACTAGAGGAAGCAGATGCTTTTGCTGCTGTGACATGCATTTCCACCCAGCAGGTAGACGGGATGAAATCCGGTCTCATCAGGTCACTAACAAGGACCCAGGGCTAGCAGCAGATTGGACTAAGCCAGCAATAACAACACTTTTACATATGATTTCCTGATACATGGAAGTCGGATATTTCCGCTATTTCATCTTCTATTTTTCTTAGGACAAACTGCTGAAAACTAAATTGCGATGGAACGCGGGCGTCTATTCTGATACACAATGGTTTATTGAAATGAGCTGCACGGGAAACGCTCCTTCCCCGCGTGTACGTACCAGCACCAGCAAGTGGGGTGACCACTGCCCACACGGGCAGAGGCAAAGACACTTTGCCTGGCAAAAGTGAAGGTGATGCAGGTGGGGTTAACCCCTGGTTAGATAATGGCTCCTCCAAAGTCCCCTCAGGAGAGTTACTGCTGTCAATCTAATGAGTTCCACTGGTTTATTACCATCATATGTTCTCACATAGTCAGATCTTCAGATGTTTGTGTTTTCACTTGGCAAAAGCAAAAGCCACAGGAAGGCCTGTGAAGCTCTGAGAGTCAGGTTTGTGTGAATTAAACTGATTTTATTTTCTTTGTACCTCTAGCAGATGGATTTGCTACAGCAGTGGCAATAGAGGGGAAGGTTTGCTTGGGAAAAAAAAAAGTAATCCACTTTCCACAAGATATCTGTTTCATCTAGAAGCTGTTCGTGCTACAGTCAGTTCCCATTTCTCTGTTTTTCTCCCCAGAGGTCCCTAATGTCAGCTACAGGCTGCTTCTGGTCACTTTCCCAAGGGAAAGCTTTGTGTGGCATTAATGGCTGGAAAGGCACAGATAGAGAACAGCATGAAAATACAAGGAATATAAGGCTCTAATGACAGCAATAGTGTATTTTAAACTCAGGGTTCCCCAGGGTATTACATCAGCAACTCAGCTGAGACACTGAACCAAGGGAAGAGCTCACATCATTTAACTGTTTGCTATAATAGATGAAAAGAGAGAAGATGTTTTGATTAGGGCTCTTCAACAGTGAAAGGCTAAAGCCCAAAGCTCCCTGCATGAGCCCGCTGACCTCACGTTCGCTCACGCAGGTTCTGGTGCATTCAGAGAAGAGAGGAGTCAGGTAGAGCAGCACAAGCACTGGGGCCTTGCTCTGCCTGCACAGACACTTCCACAAACAGAATTTTTTTGATCAGAAGGGACCTCTTGAGATCTTCCAGTCCTACCCAGTGTTCCCTTCATTCATTCCTCCTTGGAAGTACCACAGACACGACCCATTGATCAACCACATGAAATTCTCAGCTACAAGCAGGGAATTTATAGATTTTTTTTCTTTTTTTTTTTTAAATATCCATTTGCCAGGGCTGAAACCGTAACTGAAACACATCCACAGCCTTCTGGAACATGTAAGAACCAGCAGCAGATACAGGAATGGCTGTGGAAATGACTGTGGATGTTCATTTGCTCTTGTATTTCCACTTGTCTCTTAACCATCCCAGGTTTCTCCAGCTTACATGTAAATGTCTTTCTCTTGAGAGAGACCTGCTTATCCCAAGCAACAGGCACGCCAGTATTCCAGCTGAAGACAGGGAGAATGATGGCAGCTGTTCATTATTTCCGAAAGACAAATGGAGCACTTCTCAAACTTCACGTAAATACTTTAAAAGTCAGGTTATCTGTCTAGTCTCAGACTTCATGACACAGAAAGCAAAAATTATTATGTCTTAATATTCCACATTCAAAAGGGCCTAATTTCATTATAGGGCTGCATTTTGTTCTGTGCAAAATTCAGTAAATTGTGGTTGTGTATTAATGAAATATTGAAGAGGAAATGAAAAGTATATTCAGTCAAGTCTCATTTTCACAAAACCATAAGCATAGACAAGAGGGAATATAAATAGTGCACACTGGAAGCCTTCATTATTTAAGTTGCATGTAAGCACTTCTTTCATCAACAGAGACTAAAGAAAGGAGAATTATACCACAGATCACTTTTGTTTTTCTTCAAAATTAGATAGGTAAAGATAACCGACTAGAACTTATTAATAAGTGAAAGAAGGCCTTAAAAATCTGAAGAAATAATAAACTGATCCGCCCAGCTGTAACTCCTCCAAGTTATTCTGTCTCAATCCAAACACCTTCAACACTGGTCCTCTAAAAAGACCTTTTCAATCTTTCCTTGCCTTTTACAATACACCAGTGTTGCTCAATTCATTTAAGGCTTAATTCATGAATAAGAAACCACATTTACTCCACGCTCCTGCTTGGGATCTATCACACAGCTGGGATGAAAGGGCCTCGATTCAGAAGTTGCCAGAAAGCTGGGTTACAGTGGTACAGGGGCAAAGTTTAGGCCAATACAATGAAGCCCACAAAAATTTGAGTAATATGCACTTCTCATCACAATACACAGGAACTTACACTTACCGAGTCCCACAAAATACTCCTTACAGATCCCAAAGGTCTCATTAAAGAGAACATGAACAGAGACTGTGGGCATCAAGTATTTCTCACCCTCGGCTGAAAATGCTGGGATGGGGAAAAAAGGAGATGGCAATTGTAGCAGAATGTAAAGCAGAGCACTGTCTGTTCTCCAGTGCTACATGGCTGCTGACCAGAATAAATAATGATTTTCCTCATCTGAATCTTAAGAAACACTTTGGGGATCACATGCATGTTGCACAATGTTTAGAGAGAGGGGAGAGGAAAGCACCCTCCAGTCTTGGACAGGAGGGGTTGTGAGTGGCTCCCAAAGCCCACTCATGATGCTCAGGAACACTAAAAGCATCTGTGTGGCTGCCTCCGTTGGGCAGCAGCCCCCTCAGTATGCAGTTCACATACAGCTTCACCTCCTCAAGAGAAAGAAACATTCAGCACGGAGGGGAAAAGAAAAAAAAATAAAATCCATTAACCTTCCAAAACATTAAACATTGGAACAGAGTGTTTGCATCTTACAGAGTGTTTGCTATGAAATTCTCAAGTGCCAAATGAAATGCATCAGTGCAAAAAATAGCAGAGAAATACCAAACGATGCCATCATGTCCAGAACCGCAAGCATTTCCTTGTATTCACTATCCCCATAGCCAGACAGGGAGGTTCCTCCACCCAGTGTGACTGTAACTTCCCTTGTAGAAATACCACGGGCGCTGGAGTAAAGCATTGAATGTGGTTTTTGACGCTGATGATTCAGCTCAGAAGTGGCACACACACAGCCAGGCTCACTGGAGCATCGTTCTGCATCTGCAGGCAGCAGCCAGAGACCCTGGGAGTATCCCCTGCAATTGTTAACCAAATGGAAAGATTCCCCTTTATCCATTTCAATCGAGCCATTACACAAATCATCACCTTCTCTTGCCAGAGCAAGGATCTGGGAACGAGATGCAATTTGCAGCTGAATGGGAAACTTTTGGTTGCAAAGGGATGAGCACGGCTTCAGCAGCATCGGGGTTCTCCCTATCTACACCTGCTCCTGCTGCTTTTGGAATGCTGGGCTTGATCCTCCTGCAGAACTATACCCAGGGCAAGCTGAAGACATGGAAATGAACTCTTGAGGCTCCTTGGTCAAGGGAATAACTGCTGGGGGTTGTTTAATGCCAAACTTACCAGCTCACCTAATCTAACGTACCCCAGTTCCCATTCTGCCTGACCTCTTCACCCATATCTCAGTCTCTCTACTCGGGAAGGCAGAAGCCTCACCCTGGCAAAACTCCAACTCACTTTGCAGTCACAAAGCTCTTTCTTGGTTCCCCCTGTGGCATGTTCTAGCTCCTCTCTAGCCTTTGTATCCAGCTGTCCCCAGATACGAGGCTCCTTATTGCAGTCCTGCTTCTCTCCTGCAGCCCACACCCTTCCTCAGACCTTTCATATCAACCATCCCATTGGTTTCTTATCACACTGCTCTTGCCTTCAACATCCTGCCACAAAACATTGCTCTTTCTCTTAACTGAAACTCTAATCTGCTAAACTAACCTCCAGATCCTGGTTTCCACCTGTATTCCCAGTCTCTGTGTCCCACCTGCTGCCAGCTAGTCTGTTCCTTGCAGGGACACCTCTCTTAGAGCAAGGAGAATTAAATCTCCCTGTACAGTTGTCCGTGTTTGACATGGGACACAGCAGTCTAAGACTGCAATTAAATCTAGGAAAATCCCATTCAGCTCTTGACTCGAAGAGTCCAAAACCACTTTACGTACTTCAAGGAACGAGCTAATGGCAGTATCACAAATCTCTAATAAGCACGTCCAAATTATGACTTAGATTTTTATTTCCCCCGTTGAAAAATGTATTCCATGCACAGGAATGGGAGGAGGGGAAAAAAATATTTCACAGGGAGTCTGCAATCCTTCCAAATTTTAGATACTAAATTCAATCTAAGCTTCAAGCACCAACACGCTTAAAGTGCCAAAATAAGATGATCAGAGTATTTTTGACATGGGCAACCAAATGTATTTTCATTCTCATCCTGGGAAACATCTGGATTCTTGCTGTAACATGCCTAAAAACTCAGCCTAAGTTTGTGACTCCAAGAAGAAACCACAGGCAACACAAAAACATACGGCCCTTTGCCCAGGCAAAAAAATTGCAAATGAGCTAGCAGTAAAACATTACTAACTTTTCTATAATCCACAGCTTTCAGAAGCCCTAAAGACAGTCAAGCCAAATTTAATAACAGCCCTAGAATGTGTTATACATCAAATGAATATTATTGGTGGAGGTTCACAAAGGCATAAAGGCTATCGGAGTACCCAGCTCCCTGTGAAATCCAGCGGAAAGAAAGGAGTTATTCACAGGAAAAACATAAATACTGCAAGAACTTGAGTAAATTGATGAGAGCAGACTGGGAATCCTAGAAATGCTTACTTGAGCTGTCGTGTCACTGCTGGTTCCTAAATGTGGATAGGACACATGCCATCAATCCAAAATCCTGCTCTGCACCAACACCCACCAAAAACGTCGGTCTTGACAGGGTTGAAGAATTCAGCCCACGTGTCATGGCCAAGCCTGGCCTGAGTCCAGACATTATGTCTTTTTTCATTTTCCCATCTGGCCTGAGAAGCTCCCATTTGGTGGCTTTCCTCAGATTGTCTCATAAAAATTATTGGCATTGGTTACCACTCAGGTTTTGGGGTTTTTTTGAAAGGAAAACAAGCTGCAGTACCAATGTCCTGGATATATTTTATAAATTAGTTCATTTGATGTAATATTTATCTTAAAGATAAAAAGATAGAAGATCTATCCAGATCTATTCCACCAGAGAAGATGGAAGACAAGACAAAACACAAATTCCAATCTGCTATTTTATCCACTAGGGAAAAAAAAAACCCAAACGTTTCTTCCTAGCTATAATCCTGGTCCTAGTTCTCCCTTTAGCAGTTCATCCTAAACAGAAATTACAGATTTCCACATTGTTTAACCCTGCCCTGTCCCAGAGATAGTTCTTGAGTTTTGTCACCCTTCACAACAGCTGCTTTTTCTTAACTTATCCAAAAGGTGAAAGGAGGAGACAGAGGGAGCGTGGAAAAAGGGCTATTTAGGACTGTCTTTTGGCTTTGGCCAAACATCACCCATGAGAGTAGGAAACGAAAAGACGCGATGGGGTGAAGGTTCTTGACTGTTTACAATTAAACACCCGAACCACAAGATATTTATTATTTCGTCTTTGACATGCAAATTTTAGGAATCCAAAGTAGAGCTCTCAAAAATGTTTTTATGTGGCGCTGAGTTATGGTTTGCAGTTCTGATGTAAAAAGGAAAAAAAAAAAAATCACCTTGCTCCAAATGTGTTTGTGCTGACGGGTCTATCGAAAAGCTATTAAAACCTGCAGAATGTTTTAAAAGCTGTTGGAAGAAACACCATTTCCATTTAATTGTGTGCATTTATGGAGGGGTTTTTATAAGCTTTACAGATGCTCATTTCTGCTCTTTCAGCAGAACTCCCCCCTGACTGCACGGAGCTCGTGCTGTACCTGGAATCTGCAGCACCTCTCCATGTTCCTCTGTCATCTAAAAACTTCCTAAATTCCCACAGAGAGATAAAGGGGACTCTCTGATACATAAAGGGGGCCAAGGAACTATTTCCCAGGGCTGGGAGTGACATTTCTGGTATGATTCATCTCTCCATTCCAGTAAACAGCAACTTCTTGCTGCAGCTACAATTTCAGCTGGCAAAGGGGACCGAAGGACTTGCCTATTTCTAGGAGCATCGAGGATTGGGTCACTGGAAAGGCTGAGAGGAGGTTCTGTGAGGGAGCTGCCTGTTGTATCCATCATCAGGAATGCAGCTCTCCAGCTTCCAGCCTCATTTGCACGCACACAAATTAAATTAAACTAAATATGCCAAAAAGAACACTGTGATACCACGTAATATGCACCTTAAATTTTAAATGGAATCGCTTTCTATAACCATGTTTGCCTTAACACTGTAAATACGGAAGGGTGTAACCCTCAACAGGCCCTTATCAGCTAACTACACAGAAATAAGAAACAGTTGGTGAGTTTTTAAAAGTATTGACTCAGCAGTTTACCACAAGAGATGACTTGGCTGCACTGAAAGAAAAGACTGAGGGGAAAAAAAAAAAAAGGAGAGTTCTCTGTAGGCAGTTGGCTCTCACTTATGCTCTTTTTAAGACTCTACATACCAAATTTCAGTGTGCTGTGAGGAAGAATATAATTAGTCTGCTTCCTCTCCCTCTTCTTTATACAACAAAATAGTGAATTATTTTATGCAGTATCTGTTTTCCAGATTTTTGAATATCAGTTAAGGTTTTGCCAAAAAATAATAATAGTAATAATAAAAAAAAAATCACAAAACACCATTGGTTTATACAGACCAAAGCATAGAGCATACTGTAATAAAACACAGCTTATCATCTGGTGAGCCTGATCTCACAAAAAACACACATGAGCGTTTCCACTGAATTAAACAAGGCCCTTCACTTGACTTCTCGCTCACGCAAGCTTGCCTAACTGGAGCTTCGAGGTTTTACACACAAGACTTGAATGAAAACATCACTTCACAGGGGTATCTGAAGCAAGTGATGATTCATTCATCACGGACAAGTGGAACATGTGGGCCTGGCTAGTCACAAGGAAAAAGGAATTGGAGAGTGAGAACTTGTCCCTTTACATTCAGGGGAGTTTCACCAACACTGAGGAAACAGGAGAGCATGGAATCAAAATGACATTTTATTTACAGGAATGAGTGTTTCCATCTTCTCTTTATCTTCCCCGTAATTTCTAAACTACTGACCATAAAAGCACCCAATACTGAGATTATTATAAATTATTATTAGACTGTAGAGCTGAAGTCTTGGGCACCTTATTTTCTGGAAACACTTCTACTGCCCCAAAACCATCCCTCAGCATTGCTAAAAAACACTGCCTGAAGCCTTGCAAACCATTAAATCAGGTTTAAGTTCAGTGCAGATCCTTGAAGGAAGCACAGTTCGAGATAATGCCCTAATTACCCCATGAGATCCAGCACACAATCATGTTTTGACCTAAATGGTTTAACAAGCTTTTAAGTATGGCTTGAATTCCAACTCTGAGCCAGAAACAGACATATTTCTCATCCGTGGCACCTTCCAGAAGGGTTTACAACTAGCGAGTGTAGTAACAGCACTGGCAAAGCCAGAGGAAGGAAGCTGTGGGAACTTGGATGGCTAACAAGGGACATGGAACACTGGGACAGCAAGGAAGAACAGGAATACCATGACACGGCTAAACAGAACAGCTTATACGCTGTTTCTAGCTAGGGAAAAGGAAATCATCTTATGGTAAACCCCGGATTTATTACACGCTTTGATCGACAGCAAGGATGGGAAACACCTCGGAAGAGTTCTGCAATACTGAACTCAATAGGTTTAAAAAGAAAAAAATCCAGATGAAACCACCCAACCACCAGTGTGCAACATACACAGATAAAGCCAGTGTTCCACATCATCACAATTTCATTAGAGCCTTTGAAGCCACGCACCTTTGATCTGAGGAAAGTGATAAATGTGTTATGTTTTAAGTGGATTATTACACGTTCTGTTTAACACAATGGTAGGCTTGAGCTGGCACAGCCGTGGTGCAATGAGGAAATAACCTGAATGGAAACAGTCACAAAAACCAGAGGCATCTGCTCCGTTCCTTTCAGATAAACAGGTGCCTGGGTGCATAGGAGTTTCTAGAGCCATGACAAATAACACCCACCCGGCCTGGAGGGTGAAGGACTGGACACGAGCTATTTGCAGAGTAGAAGTCTTGCCTTTTTATTTCCAAGCACCAGTGTGAGCAAGTCTGGCTTGTAAATACTTCCCAGTGCAACCAGACAGGACCCAAAGGCAACAAACCTTCTAAGGGGCCCTTTTCCAAGAGAAATGAGCCAAACCCAGGGTATTTGTTAGGAATCCCTTCCAATTTTGGGACACACAAATGGAATGACCATTCAGGAACTGACTCTCTCCTTATAAGGCCTTAACACAAGCCCCAGTTTCAGTCAAAGGCAGCAAGACTGTCCTAAACTTGGCTACCTGAGGTTTTTCTGAGCAGACCAGCTTTCCACAGTGCTAGTAAAAACAGCTGTCAGACACTCCCAGTTGTCCAATTTGGAATTCAACTTCCTACCCTGTAATGGTTCTGAATCCCTTAATTTATCATTAACCTTAACCAGAGATGTTTCATTGTTTAAGGAGAGCCTGGCTCAAAATGGAATCTAAACTGATCTCACAATATTTGTGTGGGCTTGTTTGGTTTATTTTTTCTTCCTACTCTGAGTAATCAGCAGTTTGCTTGTGTTCCTAGTTTTTGAAGAAAGAACATTATGGCTGGACTAATCTGAAGGCAACAAAAGCAGAAAGCAGACAAGTGTACTTCAAAGCATTACATTTTTAGGGGGGTAGCAAGCTTAAAAAAACCCAACAGAACAACAACAACAAAAAAAAGCCCGAAAAGAAAACCTATTTTCTGTTCTAATGCCCTGGGCTGGATTTTATGGCCCTCATGAGAATTTCATAAACCAATAAATATGACACTATTCCTTTATCTCTTACATCTGCCCCTATAAACTATTCTAAGCTATGAAGTCTCCGTGAGCTCTTTCCTGGTATCAGTACCTTTCTCTGCAGCTCAGCACACCGCTGTTACCTGCCCAAAAAGTGACAAGCAGGCTGTAAAGGACTGATAATAAACACAAAATAATTGTCCACAGACTAGCGGCATATTTGTTATAGTACTGTACAAACAGCCACTCAACCCACAGAGCTGCTAAAGTGGAGGAAGCAAACAAAAACCAGTGATTACCAATAGCCCAGTGAAAGGTATCAACTGCAGGGAGTTATGGGAATGTAAACCCAAGTGTGCTAATTCCAATGTTTAAAATATTTGGGTTGAATGCCAGTTTGGGATTTGTTGTTGTTGTTGTTAGGAAAATGGAGGAGAGGGAAATAAAAATTACAATCCACTTTCTATCCTAATCATATTTCCCAGTGTTGTCACTGCTTAGAGGCTGAGTGGAACAGTCCCATTACTGGGGAAGACCCCTCACGGAATGAAGGAGCTGTTAAAAAAATCTCCCGTCTGGTCTGTGTTTGGCCCCACACTCCCCATCTGACAGGGAAAGCAGTAACTTTCAGTGGATGCATTGTTGCCTCTTATTGCACATCCCTTCCTGCTGAATAAATCCCTTTCTGAAAAAGCCCTTGGCCCACAATACCCAGCTCCTGAAGCTGCCACAATAGAACACAGCAATAATTTAGCTACATATGAGTAGTTACGATATTCTTATTTCTAAGGTGAATACTACCGAGCAAATGAATGCAAGCCATGAAAAGTTACTATCAGGATGAAATACACTTATTTTCATAACCTCAAGCCAGTGCCAATACTTATGCAGAGAAATGGACTTTGTAATCAGCACAGTAGGGACAGTTTTCTACTTAACCAAGCAATGAATGCTTCTGATGTGCAATTTTTCCTCATTGTATGTAGAGAACAGCATACCAAAGCTTAAACTCAACTAAGTGTCTTTTCCATTGCTGCTAGTTTATACCTAATTCTGTCCTCTATTTTGTCCTCCCAGACTAAGGTAATTCAACTAGCTTCTTTGTAATTGAATATTAAATATCCCCCCAATAATTGCATTTAACAGTAATGTTTGTATTTTGGGAAAAAACCCCACACACTTCTAATCCAGGGCTCCTTTGAGGTATGGATACAGAGATGAAGATGTTTATAAACTGGCTGGAGAAGATTTAAGAGCATTCTCAACAAGACAACCCTTCCTCCTCTTCCTGGGTAACCACTGAGAAGCACAAGTGTTCAACACTCCTTTGGGACCCGGGAATTATTCACGTGGGATCTTTCAGTAGGTGGAGGGGGAAAAACCCCTCAGCTCACACCCTCTTCTCTCAGCAGCAGAGGGTCTGATGAAGTCAGGTGCTCCACAACTCCTACAAGCAGCTGAGCACCACCAAACACAAACACAAACGTCCAGAGATAGTGAGATGTGTAACTACCACCTTACACAGACACTGCTTGCACCTCCAAACCATCAAATGTTAAGGAACAATTCTTCGACCCTGTACCAGCACAGATTGTGGCCTTTAAGAAAAAAAAAAAACCAACCCACCACTGCAATAGCACAGAAACAGCTCATAAAATTAGGTTTATTCCCTTTCATACCTCATATTTGAACAATTATACTACATGAGTTCTGAAGAATCTCGCATAGTTCAGCAGTGACTAGATTTCCACTAATGGGATTTGGACACGTATTCCAGCCCTTTCATCAGCAATAAGGAAACTGAATGTTCTCTGGTAATCAGCTCAGTACAGTCATTATTCAGCCCGCAGACAATGCATGGCAGCAAAGCCTAAATTTTCAACCTTGAGAAGGCGGCGAGCCCTGCGAGCTGACCCTGCTGAGGGCAGGCAGAAGCCAGGGAGACTCCTTGTAGACAAGGGATGGCAGGCACACTTCATCTTCTAATGAGAAAAACATTCAACAAATCTGACCCACTGCTGAAGCTACAAATAAAGAAAATCATCAGGCTGCACCCAAAATTACGGATATGGACTGCACACAGAGATAACAGGAAAGGTTGTAAGATATCTTTTAACTCCTGAGGGAGTTTAAAGGCAAATCCACAACACCAACAGGCATCAGCTTCCTCCCTTTTTTGGGGAATGCTTCAACAGCAAGGGTAGGCATAAAGACAAGAGTAAGTCAAATTGCTTCGCACTGCAGGGAGGTTTCTTTATTTTTACTCTCACTCCAGACAGTGGCGAACACAAAGGTGAGAGAGAAGGAGGTACCAGCTCCCACTAGGCTGCAATGGAAGCGCTCTTTGAGCACGTATTCCTGATGTGACCTGCAGCACATCCCTGCATGTTCTTAGCTGGAGCCATAAATATAGGCACATCCCCAGAGGATGTCATTCAGAGACGCTGTTTGACACCAGGCAACAACATAAATGTGGTCAGAACAGCGAGACAGACCAATCCAGGTGTCTGCAATGGGACTGTTAAATTCTAATACATCCCAATATTTTTATTTCAGCACCCAGAAAGCACTTTGCCATAAAGCATCGACACGCCATCGGTTTGTACAGTTGTATTTGTACTCTCATCAAAGCAAGATGAGACCTATACAATGGCACAAAATTTAAAAATAAGCTTAATTTGATGATGTGCAAAGGGTTTGATTTGCTTTTATGTTAAAGGTAGACATTCTCTATTTCTGCTTAAACAGGGCAGATGGGGCATCCCACTTTGAGACAGAAAAAAACATAAGCTGAGGGAGGAAGCATCCCTAATCATTGTCAATTTATGTTTCTGCAACAGAAAAAGGTCTCAGTGATTGTTAGGTCTGGCCTCACTAAAAAAGACTCATCTACTTAATCAGCACTTAAATACTGACCAAAGCAGCAAAATGAACTACTTTTAATTCTTTATGTATTTGGCTCTGTTATTGTAAACCTTGTGCATCTGCCTGGCTTTAAACATGTGAATATTAACACATGAAAAAGAAAAATTTATATATGAGGAGCTGGATAGACAAGGAAGTTGCTGAGAAATGAAGTTTACCTGTAAAATCACTGTAGATTTGTGCTTCAGATGTGTCTCTACTTGGTCACTTACCACGAAATCTCACTTGAATTTAATCTCCTTTGAGTAAAACACTAATCATTACTTTCTTTAAAGTTAACACCCCCCTTCACACACACACACATTTGTATCCACAGCATTTCAAATCCGTACCCCAGGGCAGCCTGGAGGTGGCTGCAGCAGCCTCCGAAAAAGCCCAGGAGCGTGCCACCTGTGCCTCCAAGCATCCTGTCACCTGAGAGCACAAGTCACATTTCCGTGCGTGGCAAAACCAGTTGTTCAGGCTCCCCAGCGGGGAAGGCTGTGTATGAACGCATTTTGCCAATATGTGTCATTTCTTATCTGGAGGTAGGAGTGCAGGGCCAGGAACTCCCCATCCAAATACAGGCTCTGTCAAAGCCTTGCCAAGCTGTTTGATCTGCTTCTTGCTTCTTTTCAACGTTATCATTGATAGTTAGATTTTTATGGCCTTGCAAGATTAGAATGGTGGTGTTAAATTAACCTCATATACACAGAAATGTAAGAACTTTTCTTATTGCTAAAACTTAAGTGTATTTTAAAATTACAAGAAAGCCGAGGCAGAGCTGGGCAAGCGAGCACATACCTCTGCAAAAGCCACACCAACTCAGCCATACTCCAAAGCAGTTCCACGCTGTGTGCCATAATGGCATCAATCATGCACTCCCAGCACAGCCAAAACGCGACAGCAACTTGCTGAGTAAAGGATGGATTGTGCACTGGACAACCCCTATGGCAACTTACCCCAATGCTTTCCAGGATCCATTTCACAGCAGGGAAAACAGACAAGAAAAACTGATTTTTTTGCGAGGTCAGGCAGTATCAGAGGCTGACCTAGATTTCCAGAGGTCTCCCCTAAATCACAACCAGAACTCAGAAAGTTTCTGTAGCCTGTAACTCTGGGCGTGAGCTCTGGCCGTTGCCTCCATCCCTCCTCCAGAACAGGCAAATCAGCCTTCCCTACCAGAGAAGAGGTAATGAGAAACACACTTATTGCCAGTGATTGGAAATAATTACCAGGTGAGGTTACTTCCTACAAAGAACCTGGTTCCCTCAGCAAGCCCAAAAACAGCCAGCACAAAGAGCTTGTGGTTCAGTGACAGCAATTTCCTATCTGTGATGCAAATCAATGCATTATGTAATTAACACCCGAGTTATTCCCGCGCACTTCACTGGTTTTGTTTGCTCCCCTTGAAGTGAATTCTCTCACCCCGATGCTAAAGCAGTCAAAACAATGAATGCTGCAAGTCAGCTTCTGAGAGAAGGGGGCACCTCTCCTCACGAATAGGGTGCCATATGGATTCCCTTCATGAATATGGGATTTCCTTTTAAAGTCACAGAAGCTTTCGGCATTTAATGGCTGGTGCCGGTGCTGCTCAGGTTCCTTTTGTGATTTGTACCCCAGGGACACAGAGCCCCGTGCACCACCAGGTTCTTTCCTTGTTTTTCACCCCTCATTATCAACCTGAGTAAATAAGATGCAGAGCATCCGCTGGTTAATAAACAAACTCTCACTTTGATTACACTTTCAGTTTCCAAGTGCAGAGCTGACTTAACAACGAAGAATAAACGTGTTTGGGGTTTCAGTGCCCTTGGAAGGTTGTTCACAAATACGTGATTCATATCCGATCCTGGACATTAACACTTTCCTTATGACTCATACATACAGTTAAACAATAAAACAGAACGCTTATTGAAGTTTTGTTTAACATGCATAAAGCACCTATTATTAATATTTTTCAATTTAATTGTTTAACAATTTGCCGATCCTATTATTAGCTGCAAGGAGGGGATGTTTCCACTTCTGTCCCGAAATAAATAAATGCTTTTGAATTTACTCTGACTTATATTTAGAATCCTTCAGCAACAGTTCAGAACATAAATAATAAAAAGCCATTAGGCAGTGCATGGAGCAGGGTATGTACCTTACCAACATACCCACAGAACATTGTTCAAATGGATAGAAGGCAACTGTCTCGTGTGTCTCGCTCTATAGAGCACGACGTGTGCAATATACTGATCAACACACCATTTCCTCACATTGTTTTCCTCTCCAAAGTGAAGGATAAACCAGAAAATTTGTCCTTCCTCACACAATGGAGCCTTTAGGTCTTCTATCTGGTCCCTACATGTTAGGATGTTCACTGCAATACAATTCCCGGATAAATTGTAATGAGCAACTGGCAAATCTGAAACCCGTTAAGAGTTCAAGTTCAGCTAAAAAAACCCCGAGGGGTTATTTTTAAAACTTTATCCTTCACTATTCAGTATTCTTTTAAAGTTTGTAAAATCATCATAATTGGGCTGTATTTGCAGTTTCACTGCAAAAAAAAACCAAAACCAGCTCCATGTCCACGCACAGGAACCATGGAAGTGCAGAGCAGAGTTTATAAGAATCATACTGTAATGTAGATATATATTCAGGTAAAAGATAAGATTGTGATCTCCAGTTTCAGCCTGCAGGACAGTTTCTTGTCCCAGGACATGTATGTCTGCCTGGATTGTGTATTCTGTTGCCTACATGCTGCTTTCAAACCAGTTTTACAAACCTGCTCCTATCTTTGTGCAAACTATTTCTAAACAACCAGAGAAGTAAGCATTCCACTGCTTTTCAGTTTGCTCCATCGAGCTTTTCCAGAGGGTGAATTCTTCTAAAACACTAGAGGACAAATTCAGGAAACACACTGATGACACAGGACCATGTTCTGCAGATGTTGTTCTAGTCAGTGACCCACCAAGTGATGAGTAAGAACCTCCTGGGCTCCATCCTAACCCCGCTGAAGTTACTCACAAAACAGTCACCCTTTAGGTGTGAGGTTGGCCCTAAATTCAGAGGCTGGCTCTGCCATGAGAATGCTTTCAACTCTACCCACTAATTTGTGTGATTTCCAACTGCTTCCTGGCTCTCCATGCTCCTCACCAGCGGCAGTCGTGGTCTTGGACATATTGTCTTCAGCAGCTGACCTTGCAGAGGCAGGAACAGTGATTTGCTGGTGTTGTCAAAGCCTTTCTGCCCTCCCAGCTGCGGGTGCTATTTCAGGATGGCTGAGCAAGGACAGGGAAGATGGGGGAGTTACTCACAAGCAGACACCAGGACCAGTCATTGCCCCCACGTGGCTAATAATTCAACCCCAGAAAACTACATTTTTGGTAAAATAATGTTAACACTTTATCCCTGTCTCACCAGCAGAGAATAAACAGAAAATCCTTCCCTAGGGATGAAACACCATCCCTAGTTTCCCCGTCAGGTTCCCACAGACATAAAGGGAAAGGGAATAGTGCCCATGCTTCTCCTGCTTGCTCTGGAATTCAAGCCTCCTCCCAGTCACCACATCCACTTGAGAGGGATACAACTGGACCTTCACTGTCCTGGCAGCTGGGCATGCTCCCATTAGCCTTCATTAATTGTTACATTCTCATTAGAGCAACCTTCCAAGAGCCTCACCTGTGAAGGATTCTCTGGGAATAGGTGCCTCAGGCAGCAGCAGAGCTCCCAAAGGACCTGCCCCAGACAGCCTGGATGTAGATGCCACCTTAGGGTGATGCCGTGCACCTCTTTCCTGGCTGGAAAGCCACCTGGGAGTACTGGAGAGCCACCTGAGGGTACCCCAGCACCAGCCAGGGATGAGCAGCCAGGGATTGACACAGCTGGGCAGCATTCCCACTCGGCACCACAGGCAGAACGCTTCCACGTGTTCCTCCATTCCAGACTGCCTCACGAAACACAAGCCAGTTGCAGGTTTCACCGTGCAGCTCTTATCTCAGCACCAGATGACCAAAAAAACTGAAGGGAAATTTGAGCAGGGGAAGCGATTCTCGGTGTTTTCGTGTGCCGCTTGTTGCTAGGAAAAATATTTCCTTAGTATCTCCGTGGGCTCTGCAAGTCAGCATCGGTGGAGCTCTGCTGGTTGCCAGAGAGCATAAAACAGCAAATGTCAGGGAAAAAATAGGAAGAAGAAGTAAAGCCTTAAGAATGTCCCCGTTCATGAATGTCTTGTCTCCTCACACGGTCAGCAAGGAGACACACGCACCTCGTCTCTTTTCTGGAACAAACCTTGGGAGCTTCTTCCCGAGGTATTTTGTCTAAGTTCTGGGGTTTTGTGTGTGGTTTTTTGTTGGGTTTTTTTTTTTTTGTTGCTGTTGTTGGGGTTTTTTTGGTTTTGTTTTAGAAGGTTGAAAGCAGTTATTCATGTCAGGGCAGCACGGGGTGGAGGGGAGCCCCTCTTTGCTCAGTGCTGAGCATTTGAAATGGGCAGAAGACAGACGGTGGGAAGGGGCCCAGCAGGACCAGGGCAGAGCATCCTCTCCCCAGGGATGGTGGGACCTGGGTCTGCCACCAGTGACACTTCCAGTCATAAATGGTACCAGATACCCCAGAGAGGAAGGCAGAAATCCCTTCTGGTCCAGACACCCCACACAGCTTTGAGCCCTGCTGAGACTGGTGACAGCATCACGGTGTTCCAGCCTTCCTAGAGGCCAAAGGACAACCCATTTCTTAGGCCAGCTATTCATCCATCCTTCTGCTAGCAGCTGGGGCCAGTGACAATGATGAAGAGTGGAAAGTTTGAAGCTGGTTATCGCTCAGCTGCCTTCAGAGGAGCCAAAGAATAATTCAGTGGATCTGCTTGAGCTGGGTATCGAGCCCCCATTAAACATTTTCCAGCCTCCACTGATCATCCTCCAAATCGTCCCATGGCTGCTCCCATCACTGACTGCTGTTTGAGTTCTCACATGGTGCTGCTCTTTGAATTTTCAGTTTTTCACAATAAAATGGTCTTCCCCACTCTCTTTGCATTGTTTTATAAGCCATTTGTTTTTAAGTAAGACTGTTTTTTTCCCTCACAAAAAGAAAGAGCAAGACTTTGTCTGAATACAAATCCCATACCCGGCAGTGTGCTGACATTTGTGCACAGAGATGTGCTTTCCAGTTTATTCTATTGTGCTTTATTTTTTTTTCTTTTTTTTTCCTTCTTTTAAAAGTAGTTCAGTGGAAAGTTTGGATGGTTCGAGGCAAGTATCCTTTAACACCACCAGAGAAATAGCCTGAAAAACTGGAAATACATCTCAGTGTTGCCAGAGGAGTTATGGGTTGTAGGTTCCTCGCTTTTGCTTTATTTAACATACGATATCTCAAAAAAAAAAATAGAAAAAGACAAAAAACTTTAAAAAAAGGACAACTTTCATTGGTAGCACCAGCAGCTGCACTTCTCTCCACCTGGATATAGTAATGCAAGTGCAGGATTTCTGCTGTCCCAGTCACCTGTCTTTTCAGAGCCCATCACTGGAGCGAGCACATGGCTCATACTGGGGCAGGTCCCGGTGTCCACTAAGGACTCTGACTCCCTTTGTAGCAGGACAGTTCCAGCTACCCTTGCTGATGTCCAGCAGAGGCTGGGCGCTCAGGAGGATGCCAGGACATGGATGCTCCCGTCGGTCTGGGTTTACATTCCCACAGGCTCGCTAATTGCCAAGCCGGTACCTGGCGGCGCGGGGTTTGCCCCAGAACACCCAGGTAAGAGGCTGGAGCATTATTCCACGGCGCCATCTAGCTCCCGCTAAAGGAATACTGTCCAGAGCTCTTTTCCCACATCGTCCTGACCCAAACCTTGGCTAGTATTTCACAGGGAAATACAGAAGGTGGTAAACGATGAGAAAAAGTGAAGGTCACTGTTGTCCCGTCTCGAACCTCCTGGGAGCCGGCAGAACTGGAGCAAGGCGAGTCACCCCACAGTCCCTGCTGTCCCTCTTGGGGGGAACCTTGTTTTCTCACTCTGGGAATGACAAGAGGCTTGACCCAAACATGGGCAGAAAACAATTTTGGGTACACAAACTCCCCCCACCCTTTCCTCCCCAGGTACCTCGCACCCTCTGTCTCTTTGTCACATCCCTGGGCCACCGTTCTGGGACGGACAAAGTCCAGAACCTGCAACAACATCAACACCAGGAAAGCAAAGACATGAATTACTGCAGCTGGCCTTTAATTTCCACTAATTACACTTAACACATCATGTGCAATCTTATTTTTTTCTACTGATGGCCACCGTGGTTAAGCTGAGCATTTTCCATCTTAAATATTACAGATGACTGGCAGATTTCAAAGAGATGAGAATCCAGACCCATTTCACACAAAGAAATAAAATCTGAAGGACGCCTATTTCTTCTCTCTGAGTATCCTTCACTCACCAGGCTCTCACCCTCTAAGCCTCTTTGCTAAACAGGAAGACCTCCGTGGCTTGCCCTAAAAATTTTAAGACACAGGGGTCTGCTTGTAGCCCACGGGAAGAGAGAAGACAGGCTGAGATCACACAAACCAGGAAATGCTCGAAAGCAGTGAGACAACTGTATAAAAACAGGTAATACCCAAGCAAAAAAACCAACTTAAAACTCCAACTCAAGTCTGCAGGACATCTGCCAGCCTGTGAGTTAGGCCCCAGTGATGTATGGAATATATTTCCTCTGAGCCTATGCTCAGCTCTATGCCAGAAGCTTTTAAACCATCTTTACAAATATGTTCCCATCTTTTGCCAAGGGAATGTACAGTCTTTTTCCCCTCACGTTGGTATCTAGAGTTGCTCTTACTAACTTAGTGATTCCTGAGGTTGCAACTACTTCTAAACATTCAAAAATATGGGTTTTTTGTGTCCACCAAACTTTAATGCTTTCTCATTTTGGCAAAATAAGCATTATTTGCATATTTACTTTGCACGCGTGCTTTACAAGAAGACCAACAAAACTGCCTAAAAATGCTTCAGTGATCAGTGGTGTTTTAGCTCTGCAGACTGGCAGATTTGTCTGCTCTACTGCACTACTCTTACAACAATGATCTCTTTCTCCACTTTCCTCTGTGATCCTTTGTCCAGAGTGATCCTTTCTCCTCCCACGAAGCTGCCACCCTCTGTGTCTGCACCAGCAGTGACTTCCATAAGCTTGGCCTGTTGTGTCTGCTGTAACCCTCTTGATGTTGTACACAATTCTTTCACATTTTCCCAGCTCCTGCTGTCCAAGGGGAAAGGTTGCATTAGGCTCCAAAAAACCTGGAGGCGCAGCAAGGGCACACAATCGGATGGAACCTGCAAGCGGCTCCATGGACATGGGAGCTCTGCCATCAGCACCTGACCCTGATGGTCTTTTGGTCGTTCCCTGACCTCATTCCTCCTCATCCTTCATGTTACCAACAGATGAGTAGAGTGAACTGCAAGCCCTCCTCTCTGGATTTAAGCAACATTTGATAACAAAGATCAAGTTTGAAAGGGGGTGAAGCAAGACCAGGTGTTGCTCCGTTCCAGGAGTCTGACTCCCTGCAAAACCCCACATCCAAGAAGAACTGACAGGAAAGGACCCTGCAATTGCTTCTGTAGATTGTACTTAGTGCAGCCAAGTGTGGTCCTAATGTTTAACTTTTAGGCTGAAGTGCTTGTCAGATATGAATAAAGAGGATTCCTCCTTTTCCAGGGGTCGCAGCTGTACCTAAAGTAAAAACTAAAGTTAAAAACAATGACTTTCACTAAGGAGCGCAGGAAATGTTGTGATGTATTTTCATTGCAAACCACTTGAAAGCAGAACTGCTGTGGAAATAAAGCAACTCCGAATACACTGAACTTGCTGACTCAGTTGGTCCAGAAAAAAAAAAAAAGAAGAAATATTACAAGTCAGCAATTTGAAGCAGCAGCAGCAGCAAATGTACTGTATCTGCAGCACTGATGTAATGAGCATTGCAACATCACATCTCCCTGCGTGCTGTGCTCATGGGTCTGACGAGCCACAGCTTTTTAGATTAAGCTTAGGATTTGCTACACATTACATAAGAGACTTTCCTTTAGAGCGGGGACTGGTAGATGTTGGAACCACCCAGGTTCCTAAAGAAACAGGACATTTAAAGGGAGCAATTTCCTCCAGCTTCCTTCTGACCCTGATCTGAGGCACACAGCAAATTAAAAACCAGCACGGGTCTAGCCAATTCTCCTAATGCACCCGGAATTACCAGCACTGCAGCATTTCCCATTCAAAACAAATGCAAATAATGCAAATAATCTCCTATTGCCACATGCAAATGATTGAATTGATTTTTGGTAATTTTTCAAACAATTTCCCAGTCTTTATTAGCACCTAAGAAGCAAAATACTGAGATAAAAGTGGGCATCTCTTCGTTTCAAATTTTCCATTTAATGTTCTACTTTAATAGTGGCCAAAAGAAATTATTAGCAGCTGTTAAAAATCTCTTTTAAAAAAGGATATATCCTCTGGTCTGTGGAAGGACAATAGAAGAAAAAGCTATGAGGGAATTGTGAAATAACAGTTCCTGCTTTCATATTACAATACATTTCTGCATTCCTGAAGCTGCACACACTGCTATTTGGAAGTTTAATTATCAGGAACCAAGACATTGTATTATTAAATTACGCCAAATATTAATATAAGCTATTTTTAAAGAGGGTAACTGCATTTAAAATAGGAGTTTTAGGGCTCATTTTATCTTTTGCACGTTATATTGGACAACTATTAAATATAAAGTATTTAATATATTTAATATATAAAGAAATTAAATATAATTATAAAGAAATTAATATAAAAACCCACTAGAACTAATCCTTTCCACCTTTGTTTTGTCCTTCTGAAGTTCATATCTTGCTGCTTCTTCTCATGAAAATCATGCAAGAGGATTTTATTTGCTGCTGCCCAAAATCCCAAACATCAAGATTTTTTTGGTGTTCTGATGGAGTTGGCCACTCTTGAGAAGTCTGGCGTTACTTTCTGCTGTTTGTTTCTCTAACTTATCTGAGTATTGCTCGTTGTCTCTTCAGAGCTCTCTGACCTTCTCTATCACAGCAATTAATTACATTAACTTAACCCCCACCATGGGCATCCCATGTTATGCATCCTTTCCGCCTTCCAGTTTCTCTAATTTTCCAAACACTGGGATATCCAAGAGTGACTGAGAACTAGTTCATACACAAATATTTCCCCATCATGTTTAAAACCCTCCGCACTGCTCTGCTACAAGAATCTGGCAAGATGGAGCAAAGCACTTTGAAGAAGCAGAGGGCACACGGAAAACTTCCAGGATTAAAGGGATCCCACAAAATATCAGAGTCCACTTCTTAGAAACACTCTGCTTGTGCTAGAATAGTGCCTCTAGCCTTCGTTTTCCAGGAAAATTGCCATGACCATGTAACCAGCAGAATGGAACAGCTTGGTTATCCTCAGAGAAAGTGAGCTTTAATAACGGTGCTTATTCTCCCTGAGGAATATTTCTGGATCGAGGACACCAATATTTTGCTTTTCTAGTGGCAGTTCCCACCCGTGCCAGGAGAGCCATGGCTCCCCCAGCCCCGAGTTGGTGCCATCCATCACTTGTGAGCAGCTGACAGCCCAAGTGTTCTGTGTGGAGCCCGTGCAGCCACATGGTTGGGCTCGCGATGGCTGTGGTCTCTGCAAAGGGAAAGGAACGTTCACCATGAAAATGAGATGGAAATCATCAGCAGAGAGTGGCCAAGGAGTTCTCCAGCTCTGATTTACTCGCTGTTCTGGGCTCATCACTCCCCTTCTCTTTTTCTGAAGGATCTGTCACCAAGCAAGTGGGTTCATGTGATAGTAAAAGCAATTACTTGCCTCGGAGTTACTTTATTCCACAAGCTCAGGGATAACTGTGCTCAAACCCATTTCTCTCAAAATATTGAAAGCAAACTTGAAGCATCCCATTCTTTTAATTCTTTGCATGGCTGTGACCTTGTCTTCCAGCCTTGAAATACACGATAATTTAAGCTCCAAGTGGCTCCAAGAGAAAAAATAAAGACTGGAACTAGAATGCATTAATTCAAGTGACATTTAGGTCAGTGCAATCTTTGGTTCACTCACAAGAAACCAATTTAAAGTCCAAGAGAGTAATAAAGTTGAGTGGCAAGAGGCAGCTCCAAGCTAGCACTGTGAAAGGAAGGAGAGAAATCATTGCACTAGAATCTTTGTTTCTTCTAGTTTCAAGTAGGAGATGGAGGACAGAGAAACTTGCTAAATTATTATTAGTTATTTATTTCTCCCACAATAAGAACCATAATCCGGTGTTGTAGCATGGACCATTAGCGTGTTTTCTACCCCTGTTTCTGTCCTTAAGTGTCCCAAGTGGAATATCTTCTGACACTGGGGGGTTACTTTTAATTGGCATTAATCACAGCCTCAGGTCTGAAGCTCATTTTCATGAGAAAATCAGAAACCTCTTAACTTGCTTGGTTTTTTTTGTTTCCCCACAGGTTAATTTCCTCAGCTCAAGACAGCTCAGCCATCCTGTTATGGTACCTGCGTTAACAGAAAGAAAGTAAGGAAAGAATTCCTGTGGTTCAGGTCAGTGAATGAGACAGAAAGTCCTCCTGGTAACTGTGGTTTCTCCGTGTAACAATGTGCTGTCCCTCCTTGCTACCGAAGCTCCAGTTAATTCTTATACAAACTAAACACTGCTTCTCAGAGGGAAAAATTAATCCTTAAATCCTTTATTTACTTAATCCTTAAGTGACTGTGAGGATGGGAGAATTCCCAGAACATCCCAGAGTGTATCTGACACAGGTGGTAATACGGCTACAGCAGGCCTAGCCAGGTACTGCCACCGGATCGGGAATTTTGAGCTGCCACAGGCAATTATTCCTGGCCATGCTTTTGCAAGATGTGCACACCTGTCATTTTCTCCATTCTCACATGCATGGAAACACCCAAAAAAACTTCTCTGAGCGTGGATTGTTCCTCAGGCATCCCTCACTTAGGGAACAGCAGAAGAAAATGGGCACTAGCGTGAAACAGCGATAGAAATATTTGCATGCCGAATTCCTGGAACTGAACCACGTCCCTGTGCAAAGTTTACTTGTATTATTTCTGCTGCTTGTACTCTTTCTACTGATTGTTTCTTGAGAATGACTGGCCAATTTGATTTTCACTCCAGCTGGTTATTCCCACATATTTTGGATTTTATTCAACCCATACTCCCAAGTTGGTGGTTTTTTTTTTTTGCAGTATCAGCCAGTAGTCAGGCAAACAAGGCACTGCAAACCTAACCATAAAAGGTATGTGAAATTCAAGCTGTGAAAAAAATCCTCTCGCTCTAATGAAGGAAATTGAAGAATTTTGATACAAGGAAGAGGTGACCGCCATGCTGAATAAAACACCTATGCAAGTTAATTTTGCAAACACAGACACGAACTATTTGAAGGAATTGAGGGCAAGAAAAAAGAGGGATTCTCAGGAAAATTGTAAATGCAACAGGTGAGGATATAGATGTGCTAGGGAATTTCTTTCAGGATGAATATTTGCACATATACTCCTTGCAAGTAGATTTCAGTGGAAAATGCAGCTACTTGAAGGCATTCTGTGTCTGGAAGAAATACATTAATAATGGAATTTTTATGGACTTTCAGAGTTCAGATGATCTCCAGTGATCTATCAAGAACTGCAAACCTTACAACGAATTAACAGTTAATATGCTACAGATTATCACTCAAGGAAAACTTTTTAAAGATGAGCATTTTATTCCTTGGAAATGAAGTGATGAATAATCAAACTACCTGTCTTAGGACAGAAAAGAAAAAAAATCACCTACCCCAAAAAGCTGAAAGCAAATCAAACAAAGGATGCACTATGCTGAGAGACGGGAATCCATGCACATTCTGCAAAAATGATGAGATAATAGACAATTCTGACAAGTGAGCCTTTGTTTCCACGGCAAGAAAAATCAACTTGGATTTACATTTTTGAATGGGTTTGTTTGATCTGTGTGCAAGGGCAATGACAGTCACTCAGAATAGGAGACCTTTAGGATTAGCTGACAGGTTTTGGTCATAGGTAAGGTTTGTAACCAAGAGTAGAGCACAAATAGTAAAATTAAAGTGCAAAAAATAACCAGTCTGCAAAATGGTGGCTTTAACATGTTAAGATTAAGCACACCCAGAATGGCAATCCATGAATACATCTAACGAACAGCAATTAGCAATTAGAGAAGCACTTTTCTAGCTGAGGTTGAAGGTGAGAGCTGACAGTAACACTGAATGTTTGCCTCTCCCCAATTTAATACACAACACTTTTTTAGCTGCTGTTGTCGGAAAGAGCTCAAATAAATCTGGGGGGAAAAGAAATATAAATAAGATTACTCTTTCCACAGTAGTTATGCAGAAAGCCCTGTGACTTCTCAATCCCCTTCTGGTTTTAGCTGCCCGTGACCTAAGCATCATCTGACTGCAGTGACTTCAGTGCGACCTTAAAGATCTATGTTACCAATTCAGGCTTATGTTAGGGACCAGCAAATCTCGGAGGTTTCAGAATTTAGATCAGATCAGGTTTGGGTAGGAATTCAAACTATGTGACAATGAATCACATCAAACCTCTGATGTATGAGCCTGGAATGTCACCCTGTTACCAGAACTAAAGGGATCTCTCTCCAGCTCACGTTTAGTCTAAGGGGGTGGGTACCAATTGCAAGAGCGTCTCTATCAGTGTGAGATTGTGCTGTTATCAAACAGGGGTTTGCACCATACACAGCTTTGGGGCTTCGCTCTTTCAGTTCCTGGAGTAATAAGAACGCTGTGTACACTGACACAGACCTGGCTGCATCCAGCACACAGAAATGAGCCAGGTGCCTCCACGCTGGGTGGAAATCCACACTCGCTCCACTGCTCACGTGAGAGGACACAGGTACATCAGGACATCACCCTCGACCTTGCTTAGGAGCACTCTGCATCAGCCCTCTGGAGGAATCAAACCCTCAGCACCACAAAGCAGCAGCTCAGCCCTGCCCTGTTTCAATTTCTGTGTCCAGGAAGTGACCACATCTCTGTTAACACTCGGTGGCTTTGTTAGGAGTCCCACTGCAGAAGGTTTAGGGTGGAGAGAGGCAGCTGTGATGTTGAGAGATGGACTCCTTGTGACAAAGGGGAAACACCAGGCAGACTGGGAAAACTTGCAGGCTAGTGCTGTTCAACCGGGCTGGAAAGTTTCGTTCTATAGTGGTGGTTCACCACATTTAGGAATTTTATCTTTGCAGAAAAAAAAAACCAAAAAACCCACTAAAACATCCAGCTATAAACTGTAGTCTGCAATTCAAAGCTTGGCCAGCATATCAGGTTCAGTGGGGCCATGTGATTCTGGCAGGTGTAACTGCAGCAGTAAAATCCTTACGTACCTCGTGCACCGAAACCCTGTTGCTGTTACACAGTGTTATCTGGTCCAAGTGCTTTTCCTCAAGGCATAACTCTCTTTCCTGGTTTAGGTGGTTCGTAGCAACACTTACAAACATCAGAGAGTCAACCTATTCTGAGGCAAAGCACTTTCTGCTTAGAAAATACTATATAGAAGTATTTTTGAGGTGTTACTACACCGACCTTTAAATTGTGATCTGTCTGAGACTGAAGAAAGGAAATTTTGTTCTTAAACTAGATTTCTCCTCCCCTCCCAATCCCAGCCTTTTTCTGGAAATTCTGCTGCTCACTGAAAGAAGCTGCAGAGTCGACAGGCTAACAACATTTGTTTACTGTGGATCCCCTTTGAAGGGTGATTACAACAACATCATTCTGCATATCCGGAGGGTGGATTTCTTATCTCCCTGAAGGAGAAGGAGAACAATCACATATTTGATAAGTTCAAACAAAAGCGCACACAATTATAGGAAGCGAAGTGTTTGCTAGAAGAGCGCAGTTTATACAAACCCCATTTTTATAACCTCATTACATACATTTATTTCGCCACAGCTTTCAGGAGCAATGTTCTGCAGCCCTGCAGTATCTCTCCTTTGCGGTGACACGTGAAATACTTTCCACTCGAAAATTGACACCGAAGGGGAAGCACTCTGCAGAAAAGAGTCACTGTGAGAACTTTGCTCTGTGTCCACTTTCGCCCCCACCCTCCTCACACTCCAAGGCAGTGAGGTGACAGTAAATCCATACAAGGCTGCTTTTCCACCTGTAGGAACAGCAGTGAGAGCTGTGTGGGCAGGAGAGGCACTTGCTTCCAACTTAGCTCTGGCAGGTACCTGCTGTTCCAGGCCCCAAAGCAGCAGCAGTGCCCAGGAATAAAAGTCAGAGGCAGTTCGTGGTGCCACGGAGGCTGCGCGCTCCTGACAGGACAGGACAGGACAGGCTGCAAATATGGAAGAGGCTGGGAAAAGGCATCACATTCCAAAGGCAGAGTCCTTTGCCCAAGTATCCAGCTCTAAAAAGACATTCACAGAGGTAGATTGGTTTGACCCATAAGTGACACTCACGGAATGGGTTCCAGCGAGCATAAGAACATGCAGCACTAACAGGCTGGAGATTCAGGTGATCTGAATCTGACTGGATTATGGGGGAGAAAGGAATTTCTTCCTAGTGGAAGAAGAAGGAAGGAGAAAGGAAGGAGAGGAGAGGAGAGGAGAGGAGAGGAGAGGAGAGGAGAGATTTTGGTTGTCTTTAGCACTTTCTAAACACTGATAACAGGTCTACAAGCTAAATGACACCATTATCTAAGAAAATAAAATCTAGTTGTGTTCAAAACATAATAAATAAATAAATAAATAAATAAAAAGAAGAAAAGTAAAAAAGGCATTTCCTACATGGATCGAGTAGGGAAGACTTCCTTGATGTTATCTGTAAGTTTTTTATAAAGGCAATCCTCCAGCCTGAAAATCCAGATTCCAGCAGGAGTGAGGAAGGTTTTCAGGATCAGATTGTAGTGTTTGTTTACAAAAGAATGCTAGTAAAGCTAAAGAGATGGGCACGAAACAGTGCGTCTCAGCACAGTGTGCTTATACCTCAGTGACAGTGCTGTGAAGATACTTCACACAGGTACAGGTAAATCCAGTCAAAAGGGAAAATAGGTTACACAGGACTCATTTGGGTCTGAATAACTTTAGATCTCACCTCTTGTTGTACCTGTGCCTAGCACTCGAAAAGAAAAAAAATATCAGTGACAGCAGTTGTTCAGTGACCACAAAAAGAATGTGTCCCACAGGCTGTTCAACCTTGAATGTTCCTGTAAATAGAATTCTGCCTGGAATAGTTAAGGCTTTCGTCACAATTAGTGTATTCTGTTCATAGCATTGACTGGTTTATTACCTTAGCATTATGCCATATGTAAAAAAAAAAAAAGCTTTTACAGGCTTATTATCCTGAAGATTTGTGTGCACATAAAAAATGGTTGTACATGTTCACAGAGCCAAGGCCAAAAAAAGACTAGTTTAGGAACAAGTATTTCTTTTGCTGGAAAACTTCCATTTCTCTTTTTGATGTAATGCATAAGTGACTGCCATGGAAATGTAATGCCGAGGCTCAGTCCCAATGCCACCAAGATAAAAGGCAAAATTGTCTTTGACTTCCAGACATGGAAATTATTTTTCTGGCCTCGTTGGAAGGTTCAAAAAGTGAAGATGTATGTTGCGTTTTAAGGCAAGCATATTAATTTTCTCCAGACATGTGCAACTAACTGAAACAGAGACACCTTTCTTTACTGATTTATGCAGGGCGACTGGGAAAACAGTGCACAGAAAAATATCTTCCTTCCTACATACATGGATTCTTGTCTCTCAGCATACATAGATCCAAGCAGTGTTCTGACTTCCCGATTTTTAATGTTAATGATTTACTCCTGGCTTCCTGTAAATATGGACGATCTGGCTGCCTTTTCCAGGAAGAGTAAAGAATTCTGTTTGATTGCCTTTTGTTATGCAACATTCTGCAGGAAAACGTCACATCAGCTCCTGCAAGGTGTAACTGCATGGGGCATGGAAGGGAACACAATCCTGTCGACACACCCAAATTTACTTTTGCTCTTTTTCTCCTTTCTTAGACAAAGTTTCCATCACCAGGAGCTTTGGCATCAGAGAGGCTGTTGGAATAAACTAAGAGACAGGAGTGTCATCTGGTTAACACCCAAGTAAAAGCAAAAGCAGAGTCAGAGACATGAAAGCCATCGCAGATATCCTACTGTTTATGATGTGACTGTAAAGTGTGCTACAACCTTAAGGCAATACCTGTGAATTACCCTCAGCAGATCTCTGATGTTATAAAAGTAATGGTGAGATCTTTGCTGAATTGCTGATAACCCTACCTATCACGGCTTGGTTTGTTTGTTTTAAATTGCGCTCTTACAAGCAACAGGAACTCTTGACACTATAGAGCTATAGATTTTTTTTTTTTCTTTTTAAATTTAAAACATTGGACCATATCCAGTAGTTCTGTTCATCAAAACAAGACAGCAATCTTGCTGGAGCAAAAGTCCACAAATGTGTGCCTTGGTTTTGATTCCGTGTTTCCAGCAGCATGGAGACGTTTTTCCTGCAGGAGAGAAGGAACAAGCCTACCATCAGGAGCACTCTAACCCTATACACTACATATAGACAGAAATTCACAGGGATGGCTTTGGCTTGCTTATGAGCAAGCTCCCAGCTGCAGAGGGGAGGTGTATATAGTTGGCTTCATAGCTGAAAAGGTGGAGATAATCACTAAAGAGAGCCTGTACCCCAGACAGGCAGAAATTTGTGCTGGGACCCAGCTGTGCTTACTTACACAACCCTCAGAATTACTAAGTTACCCCAAATCATATTCCCCATGTCCTTTGGAGTAGGTCAAAACTCCTCCCATCCCTGCAGGAGATGTTGTTTGGGAGAGGCTGGAGTCAGTTTGGCTCAGGTACAAAAGACACAGCGTTTATTTCCTAATATCATGAACACCTGAACATATGCAAAAAAAATGCAGATAAAATAATCTTATCACACCTTCCATAAAGCACCAGAAAAACTGGGCTGATAGGCCTCACTCTTATGCAAAGGAAGACTGGGTTGGGAAGAACGAAAACACAGGCTGTGGAAAACAAGAGCTGTTTAGAAAGTTAAATGAGCTACTAGTTTTAAGGAAAAACGTCACTATTAATTGTTATCTATTACTTAGCAAGTCAATCAGTGACTGGTACTTTCCAGTAACCCTACAGCTAAGGTGAATTGCCTTCCTATTATTGCTTGGTTTGGGAAAAGGTCTTTCTTGATATTAAGATCACTGTTATATCCTAGTTGGACTCAACACGTGGCACAGAAGAAGGAGCTATAATACATTTAATATTTCTCTTGGGAGAACAAGAGGAAGCACTATTATATTAGAGGCAAGAATGCCACTGACTTGTCCCGAGTTTAACATGGTACATCAAGACTGTGCAAAGTACGAAACTATTTCTTTGGAAAAGGAGCAGGTATTAGAAGATCTTTATCAGAGACAGAGCTGCATAAATTGAAGTCAAACACAGAACAATCTCTGCAATGTCTGCCAAAGTGGCAGCCCAGACAGCTCTGAGGATGTCTAGGTGACCCAGTTTCACAAAAAAAGCAGTTTATAGGAATAAAGCTAAAATCAGGTGTTCCCAGTGGTGTCAGGCAGAGAAGCACACCCCCGAGGCAGGGCTCCCCAAACCTTCCTGCACAGCCCTGCCACACAGGCAGCTCAGCTAACCAGAAAAGGGCATCGCATTCTTCTCTGCACATGCAATTAAATTGTGTGAATCTAAGGCGAGCGTGCTGCATTTAAACAATGAAGTCAGCCAATAAATCTCGCTGCTGTCTAATTCTTCCAGGGCTGCAGCCTCAGCCCATACCTCCAAGATAAATGAGGATGTTCACCATGAACTCCTGCAGTCACAGCCAGTAATGGTCCTTCCACAGAGTGATCCCACTGGTTTTAGTCGTGTTGCTTTCAGCTTACTGTGACACGAGTGGAATGCCCATTGGATTTGTGGATTTGTCAATTTGTCCCCAATTGACGTGGACAGCAATCTGCTCACGGACTTTAGAATGTTTGCTGTCCCCTGACCTCAACCATGAGAAACAAGAGTTTCAGAATTAATCACAGCTCCTCCTCTTCTGTCACTCACTGCAAGCAGGAAGGAAATTGCTTTTAGCATATATATTTAAACAATCTTGGTTGCATTAATTAGTTCTCCTACAACCTTCACTTCAGTTCTTCTTGTTATTCCATTTTAGACCGTAAGTAATTCTGTGTTTTTAAGCAAATGAACTCGTTTGAACACTTGGTCCTGTATTTTTCCTGCTAATAGCTGAGACATTCAGTTTGGGACTGCAGCACCCTCAGAATTCCTGAGAAAACTGAGTCATCCCATCATTGCTCACAGGAGGGCTGTACAGCTGGGTATTACTGCCACCTAGTTTTCAACTTTTATTATTATTATTACCTAGACACTTGCATTTTCCATGGTAAAAAAAGTACATCTATAAAACCCGACAATTTTCATTTTAGTCACACGCATATATATATATATACATATATAAACATATATATATGTATGTATGTATATCTCCTATGGTGTATTTAAATAGAGTAAAATTGTGCAGTGATAAACTACTCCTGAATAAAATCTGCATGCATCTAGATGCAGTCTTGAAATTCATATTATGGGGAGAGATTACTAATCCTAAATACAAACACAGTGTGAAAAGCCAACTTAAATTGGCTATGAAGGATCAAAACAAGAGCCAATGTTGCCACATTGTGGGAGTTTGTAGATCTATTGTTAATCTTTGCCAGCTTACACAGAATCTACTCATTTTTATTACGGATCTTTTTCAATTCAGTGGTCAAATAACACTTTCCTGCTTAATATAGGTGCTGTACCAAAGTCTCGAAGAAAGGCCTTGCAATATAAGACTCCTCAGTGAGATACTATATATTTTTCATTTTGAGGTGCAAAAAGAGAACTTTCATATTGGGATAGTCCTTTTTAGACCAAGAAATGAACTAAAAGCTTAGGAAAAAAAAACCAAAAAAACAGAGAAATGTGGAGAACAATTAAAAGCAATTTTTGAAACCCCATATAAATTCCATTTTGAGGTCTGAGAAAGGAACTGTTGGGATTCTACATTTCAGTGACCTTTTTGCTTTTATGCCGGTTCTGTGGTTTGTGACTCTGACTAGGAGTGCCTGTGGGAACCCATACAAGTGGGAGGTTAAATTCAGAACCCAGCTGAGCAACCTTTCACAAGATGTGAAATCGTAAAATATATTGCCACAGGCAGGTTCCAGTTTTGAAAACAAAAAATTAAAAATGGCTCATAAGTGAAATTTCTTTTAACTGTTAGAGCTGGGCTCTGTCACACCAAGGCAGAGTAACATGTTTTATAGTTTATCCAGTGCAATTCTGCTGAACCAGATGGGGAGGAGGAAGTCTGCTCTTTGCTGCAACTGAATTTTGTCCATTCTTTTAACAAACAGCATGGCAAAAATTAGGCCGTTTCATTGTATTTGTGTGCAGCAATCACGCCCAAAAGCCACTCCATAAATCTCCTAAAGGAGCCTGAATTCTCCTTCATGGAAGTGAAAGATTTGTGTAACAATTTTTCGTGGCAGCAAGAGCAAGTATGCTGATGTTGTTGGTCTTTATTTTTACCAAAACAGCTTTAATGACTGGAAGTAAAACAAGATGTTTGTGAACTTCAGGCATGATGCAATCTGAGGAATTTGGCACGGTGGATGGGCTGACAAGGCATGGTTCTGAAGGAGGCTTTTCAAGACAAAACTGAGACATCTATATTAACGCAGGTTGAGAGGCCACAGATGTCTCCAAGCACTCTCCCTTGTTTCTTAAATTGTTATTGAAAGACGAAATTCTATTTGAACTCAGGTCCCAGGCCCCTGGGCTTGAAAACCATATTGTGCACCCCCCACCGTGCTCAGGTTAAGTTCATTCAAGCTGTTTCTGCAGCTACAGTATGGATCACGCTCAGTTTTTCTTTTCTCCCCTAACGGGTTTGTTTCTGGTCATAAATTCTCGATCAGTGGGCAAGCCACATTGTACAATTTCGTAAATAGTGTAGTTAAAACATGTTTAAAGTCAAAAGAAAAAGGATCTGACAATGGAGCATTGTCCCCTTTTGCAGAACTGAAGTGTACCTTCTTTGATTCGGTAACCTTGCTGCACTTTGGTATGAAATTGCCCCTTTTTCCATCAAACTTGCATTTAAAGTGCCTCATTAGCATGTCTCACCGGATCAGTAACGATTCTGCAAACCCAACGCTCGTCTCAGTCAAGCCACCATGGTTTTTCTATCTGTTTAACATCTAAAACTCCTTGACAAAGTTCCTTTTAAAATTTACTCCTTTTGTTTCTCCTTGGGTTTTCTGCAAAGATCTTTAAACTTCGATGTACTCCAAGATGACTCCTGAACAAAAATCATGTCTAGCCCAGCTAGTAAATCTACCCTCCATTCAATGGGATTAAATAAGTGCTTCACGGCTATTGTAGAAGCCTCTAAAAAGGATCTTGCATCTTTAAGAGTTTCCTACAATAAATTAAACACATCTCACCCATTGTAAAAGAAAAAAAAGAAAAAAAGAGGAGACTTGATCCAGCACAGGGGAGCCACTGTAGACCCACAGTGATGCCATACTTCTAGCACCAAAACACCCACAGATAACAGAGCCTGAATGAACAGCAACAGGCAATGGAAGAGGAATTTCATTTCTTTAGGAACTCAGCCTTGGGCTTCCCATCAGTAAAACACGACCAGCAAAATCAAATAACTATGTAACAAATGAAAAATCTGAAAATGTGTGGGTTATTAAAAAGGAATGTGGCAGGTTTCTAGTACGAATTTGCAGTACCTCAGCCAGGAAATTCTTGTTTCTTCTGAAATATGTAAGATCTCAAGCTCAGTGTTCAGATTCATCTGAGCCCTTCTTAAACACAGGCACAGGAGCAACCCTGCTGATATCACTGAGACTGGTGCCTTGCTTAAGGTTAATCATGTTTAAACTCAGAGCCAACACACTCAATCCAAACCTCTCAGATCTTTCTGCTCATTTATGAACTGGAACAGAGAAAACTGGAGCTCTTTGAACCAAAAACAGCATTGAAGAAACCGGCTTGGTGAAAAGAAAAAGAAAAAAAAATCTGAGCAGAGAAATAACAAGAGCACCTCAATTTAACATGAAGTCCTGGAGGCTGAGAAGAGGCTACAAATCACAGAATCATCAGCATGAGTGTGACCTAAATTAACATTCATTACCCTCAAAGGCTACTGAACCATCTGTCTGAAAATCATCCCCACTTTTTGATTGTTGAACGACCCACCTGAAGTGAACCAGCGTTTTAAAGCTGTGTTCAGAACACAGGAAATAACCCTGCCAGCATGACTGGGCACTAGCTTAGTAACTTTGCTGTAGCAAAGAACATATTCAATAAATTTGGAAATACCTTTTAATTCTTATGTGAAGATAAAGGCCTTAGTTATATTCTTTCCAGTCATTACCTGGAGAGGGAAGTAATGTAAACCAGCAAATTCAAATTCTCCCTTAAAACCACAGGGCTAATCAACCACGGAACATCAGCTGGGTGCTCTGTATCCCAAGTGTAAATGCAATGCAGGCAGTGGAAGCAATTTCCTCATTAGCAGTGATTAAAGAAGACTGAAAAAAAGTGCCTTGAGAAAACAGGGAAGTACAGAAGGAAGTGCTTCTTGTATAAACCAGGCAGGAGAGAAGATTGCTATCACCTCTCCCTGTTCCTCTTGCTTTAATCTACCAGAGTTTACTAATATTATTATCCAAACATTAAGGTAAACTTAGTTTCTGTGCTTTCCTGGTGTACATGGCACAATCCTCCTGTCCCTGAGGTCACCGTCTAAGGTGAGAGCAGAATCAGTCATATTCAGTCATTTTCCTGTCCCTCAGCTGGGAATTACAGCATGATTTTGTGACCTTTTTCCGTGCAGCCACTCTTGTGAGCCTGGTCATCCAAGTGTCCCCCCTGCTTCTGCAGGAGTCACTCAGAGCTGTAGCTGGCATCAATTCTCACAGCTTTGTTGGAGGTTATTGGTGTTGTCTGACAGGTCTTGGAGGTAGCCTTTTGCCCAGCAATAACTACCCCTCAAAATGTTCAAACCCAGAAAAGTGACTGATTCACAATACAATCTTTCCATTTCTAGGTCAGCCTCATCCTTTCGGAAGGTCTAACTCACGCGTTTCCACCTGCTTGTGTTTGTGACATCCAACCAAACACCAGCTGATGTGCTTTGGTCCAAAGTGAGCTTTAGTGAGCCTTTTCTTTAAATCAAGAGGATCTACAAGTCAGTGTTTTTATAATATCAGTTGAGAATTCTCAAAGTGCTGATCTATAAGGAGCAGTATTTTATTAGTTATGATGTTATTGTTAACTTCCCGTAGTAAAAGCCACGCAGATGATCTCTTTTGGTTTGATGTATATTACAAATCCACAGTATGGAAAAATTCACCATGGTTTGGAAAAAGGGGTGACTGAAACGTGCCTGCCCAAGATTTAACTGCTGTGTACATTAGCCTAAAAGCTCAGACCTGCCAGGAAAGGATCTTCTATGGACAATGAAGCTCTTTTCTCCCCAAGTTAGCAAGTGGTAGGACAAAAGGAAAGGGTCTCAAGTAGCAGCAGAGGAGGTTTAGATTGGATATCAGGAAAAATTTCTTCACCAAAAGGGTTGTCAAACACTGGAACAGGCTGTCCAGGGCACTGATGGAGTCACCATTGCCAGAGGTATTTAAAGGCCATGAAAATGTGGCACCTGGAGACATGGTTTAGGGGTGAACAGGGTGGGGGAAAGACTGGACTTGGTGATCTTGAAAGTATTTCCCATCTAAACAGTTCTATGTTTCTGTGAGGGAAGGAGTGTTTCTAAAGAATGATTCACAATATCCAGCAACAAATGTAAACTATGCATAAATTGTTGTATTTAAGTTGTTCCTGATCCTCTGACAGTGGTTCTGTCACTTCCTGGCAGCGACACAACATCAGCCAACTAGTCCAGACCTGGAGTTTTAGGCTGCAAATCTCCGAACTGTGAAATAAGACCAGGAACTACAGAGCCTCTCCCAAACACCATGGGGCCGCCCCTCGTCCTGCTGCTCCCTCTTGGTTGCTGCACTCCTCAGTTTTGGACACAGATCCTGCCCACCCTTCTGCCGTTGCCCTGCTCCCAAGGCTGGCTCTCAGACTCTGCAGGAAACAAAGACTGAGCTTGCTTTAGTTAGGCAGGACACCAGAGTTTACCATCCTGACTCGAGGACAGGCCCTGTTCCTCCTGGCAAGCTCCGACAGCAATTACCAACAGAACAAAGTCATAGGAAATGGTTTGCTTTTTGTTTTTTAATTCCACGGGGTATGTCAAGGACAAGCTTTCCTGCTCTGGCCTTTTTATAGCTGATAACTTATGTGGCCACAGATTCTAGGGAAGAGAAGGAAATGCACAGCTGTCTGCCAAAGGACAGCAGGCATGAATCAAACAAACAAAAAAAGTTTTAAAAAGTTAGAAAAAGTAAAAGAAAAAGAAAAAGAGAATAATAAAATAGAATGGTGGAAAGGAACTCGATGTCTTGTAACAACAGAGGGCTGCAGACCTTGAAAATTCACAAGCCTTTCACTGTCCATCTCATGCTGGCATTAAGGGTCAAATTCTATGCACCACAGAAAACCAGTCAGTTCAGAGACCAATTACTACAAGTTACAGCTGGAAGAAGAGAGGACAGTATTAATTAGCATTTTTTAATAATAATAATTCAATAATTAGACACTTGTGTTTGTTTCCAACACCAAAAAGAGCTGAATTAAATTGTGTCTTCATTTATTCTGAATTTCTAGGTCTAATTTCTTCCAATCTCAGCCACGAAAGATTTCAGAGCACTTGCTACAAAATAACAGCAGCCACTTAGAGAGGTGGATCATTCAGAAAAGCATCACCTTTGTGATATTTTAACACAAAAGAGAGGCAGTCTATCATGAGGGACCTCAATAAAACCAGACCAAATGCAAATTAAAAAGCCCAGTCAGTGTTTTCTTTTCTGTGTGCAGGATGTGATAATAATGAGCTATAACATCTTGTTCCTCTCTGAGCCTCAGTACAGGGAATCACATCTTCACCAAGAGCCTTTAACAAAAGTGTAACTTTCTGAAAGTCCCAGAGTATAAATTCATTAATTTAGTCAAACATCCAAAAGATAGGTAGATACAAAGTCAATTTGGTAAGTTAGGAATACAATTTTCTTTGTCTTTTTGCTTTTCTGTTGCTCCAAAAAGCCATTACTCAGTTCTTTACTTCAACTACCATTCACTTCCACAACATTCACAGAAGTTGTTGAATAATAATCATTATTCCTGCAAGACAAATCCTCCTGTTGCCAAGATGCGTGTGCATCCAAACTGGTGGTTCAAAGGAAATAACTGCTACAGAATACTTCATCTCCATAAACATCTTCCATATTGTTTTTTGATTCCTCTCACTGAACTACTTTAAAAAAAATCATGAAAAATCCTTTGGGTAGGGAGAAAAGCTTTTTACCACTTCCACAGAGCACTTGTAACCACGTAGGTGCTGTAGAAAGAAAGTGACGATTTTATTTCACTTGTTCCAAGCCCACTTTGGAAACTATACCCCAGAAAGAACAGGAAATCCTGTTCCTGAAATGCAGATGTCACAGTGGCAGAATGACAGCTCCTATAAACACAGGACACTGAACAACGTTTTAGGACAAAAGTAAAGATCAGAACAATCACGTAAAACACACACAAGGATTAACTGAGAAGAAGAATTCGTTAATGAAGCAGAAATTCACAAGAGACACACCAGCTCCTGAGGGAAGAAAGATCAGCTATGCAGGTACTGAAAGCAAAGTATTTGTCTGACCCGTGAGACGAAAAGCAAATGGCTTTTTAATAGGAAGTGCAACAAAACTTATAAAAAATACAGTTATCTGCCACTTTGAATTTGCCAGATAGCTACAAAGTCAATTAATAAATCAGGATGTAGGATCTCTCTGCTTGATGAGACCCTAATTCCATACCAGACAGAAGCATTCATTTAAAAAACCCCACAATTATTTGCAGGTGAGAATTCTGTCAGAAAAAGACCACTGAAACTACAGCCAAGCATAATTAAAGTTCTGCAAGTGCTACTTCACAGCCCAAAATTATGTTTCAGTCTAAACTGTCCTCCCTGAAGAAGCAGGCTGATCAGGAAACACCATCTTCCAGTTTGGGGGTCATGGATTCGGAGCAGCCTGGACCAGATTGCCACTGACCAAATGTTGCTCCCAGCTGACAGTCCCACACTGATCTACTTGAAAAGAAAAAGTGGAAAGCCTCAGTTTTCTTCTTAATGGACAGGTGTTCCCCTGACACAAAAGCCCAACCCATCGTCCCATTTGGTTTGCTAACTGGAATCCTTATGGATAGCCTAAAAGGAAGACAATGGGTGGAAATGGCCGTGGAAAGTTAATGACTCTTTCAGCACCACAGATGGTCACTCCGACTCCTCTAACTCCAGGAAATTGCCTCAAACTCCCTTATTCAATTAGAACCAAAAACCTAGAAGATCTCTGTACCAGCAGCAAATTTGACAGGAGTTTGCCACAGGATAAAATGCAGGAAAAGGGACAGAGACTTTTTGATGCCTACCCAGGCAGAAAGAAGACGTTTTATCACACCACAGAGCAGAGATTTAACAGCCACCACAACACTGTCATGAGGGAACATTTAAATTTTGTAATCATCTTTTATACATTTTGGCACCAACAAAAAAATCACTCAGAGAAGTGCAATTAAAATAATAATTAATCTGGTTTGATAGGAGAGGTCTCAATATTACATACCTTGATTCTGTAAATTACTAATTACTTACAAATTTATATTAATTCCATATCATTTAAAACTGTGTTGTACCCACATCTCCCAATTTTCAAAGAGCAAAATCACTGAGGATAAATAATTTAATATACTGAACACAGATGAATAGCATTCATGTGGCAAATACTGACATGACAATAAGAGCCTTGAAACAACACTGGTATCTCCCTCAGAAATCGGACAAAAAGGATTTAGTCCACTTTTCTCAGTGAATTTGAAAGATATCCCTGTTCCTTAGACTCCAGCCATATCCCTCTGAGGTGTGTTTCCATCTTTGTTGCTAAAGTTGGCTTTCTGAGAGAGACAGATTTAAATTTAAACTCAATACTCTGGACATCCTTTTTATTTTCCATAGTGTCATTGTCTTTGTTCTGCACTTTAAGAAGCCTGACCTGAAACTAGCAATTCATCATACTGCCCAGTTAACAAAAAGGGAGAGCCTGTACAATGGAAAATGTTGCTGAGGGTCTGCTGCTGTTGCCAAGCTCTATCTAAAATCATTTCTTGATCAAGGTCCAGCCCATTTTATTTTTATCTCTTTCATAACACAAGAGAGACGACTTGGCAGAAGTCCGCAAACCATTGGTGGAAAGACAGAATAGCTACCGGGTACCAGAGTAGCTGGCAGGACACACGAGTGTTCCCAGACAGAACTATCAGGAGCGTGTAAATAAAAACATAACTTCCACACAACACTGCCCCAGCCTGAGTGCTTTTTAAACCCATCTCCGAGCCAGCATCCACTTGTGCCTGGTTCAGCCCTGGAAAACCGAGAGGCAGAGCACGACGTTGCTCCCATAACTAGAGCACGACGTTGCTCCCATAACTATCAGAGCTGCGACCCGGATCCCTCTCAACCTCTTCCCGTGCCCACTCGTTCATTGTGGGCACAAACCATCGGCAAGTCGAGCCTGCATTCCGTCCCATCGGCTGCCAGTGTTCCATGGGAGTGAGTCTCCGACCTCTGCGCCAGTGTGTCCAAAATGCAGCACGAAAAACAGCCTTAAATGAACTATTTCGATGGAAACCAAACAAGCAGTGGCTCACATCGAGCAGATAATGCCCAAATATAGAAAACTGATTGCAGTTTGAAAGTAGTGCAGATAGTCAAGCACAACTGGGGTTTTACCCAACACAGCAAAAAAATCACAGTCAGAGAAGGAAGCATTTAATTTCTGTTGACTCAATCTATTAATTAAGGTAAAAACAACTATTTTAAGTTCCAGGCAATTCACGTATTTTTGGCCTAGAAATGAGTAATTATCTTGTTTGTGACTAATCTCAGTAGGAAATTTATGAGGGCCAAGGGCCATTTCAGAAACACACGGTCTGATGGGAGTACAGGAGACTGTACTGGAGGTATTTTTCTGCTTGCAAAGAGCATTTTACAATTATTACCCTTTTTCAAACTAAAAGAAGGGTAAAGAAAGAATTCAGGCCTTTAAAACTACATCTGACTTTGTTTCTAAACCTAAACAGCCTTCAGATTACCATATCTCACCCCTTTCTCTGTCACAACTTAATAATCATTCACACACGAAGACTCACAAATCAGATGTGCACTCTGACATATTCAAAATAGGGAGAAACCAAGAGGCAGTTTTTCCTCTCAGCTCTCATCAAGGTCCTGGTATTATCCTGATTAAAGCAAATGCTTTATTTTGAGCCTGACACCACATCTATGGTCAGGTGCTTGTGTGTACCCTGAGGAGAAAAATGTTCAAGGCCAATTTAATCTACAGTAACGAAATTAAGGGGGTTCGGTTACCTGCACTGCCTGAGAGGACCAGCCTTTCCATGACACAAGCTCACATTTGTAACTTTACAGTGCACATTAACCAAATAGTTTCCAGAGACATGAATTTTCATGGAGCTTTCCAAGGATTCTGGGGGTGGAAAAATATGTTCCATTCGAGAGTGTGCTCTGTCTGTGCCACAGTGCCTGTGGCAGCCCATACTTTTTATTCATCTACATCCAGATCAAAGCATTCATCCCCAACCAGCACAACCATTGACATCGACGGGGGTGTTCCAAGTTACTCCAAAAGGAGAGGCGTCTGAACATTTTCCATAGGTGTTTGAACAGAGTAAACGATGATCTCATACAAAAATAGCATTAAGGAAAAGCTAAGCCACAACCAAGCAAAGCAGAACGTTTAGCTCAGAAAAAAAATCCTCCCTTCAAGCAAGGCAACTCCTCTTTCAGCGTCACCTCCAGGATCAGCTGCAAAGTGCTCACACAACAGGCAGAATTTTTCAAGCCTTTTCTGGAAAGCACAGTAGTGCACCTGGAAGATCCATGGATCAGACGTTCTCTGTTTGCGCTGTCTGGATATCTGGATAGCTTTGATTCATGTACCACAGGGTTTGTACAGAATCCAGCTGCTGCAAGCATAATGAAATTTATACATGAAACCTCTTCTCTGTGTTAAAGCTGCTCTCCAAAAAGGTTCTGGCAGCCCAGGAAAAAAAAAAAATGGACCGGCAGGAATTTGCCAGCTGTGTGTTTTACCAAACTTTAGAGCTTTGTGTAAATGTGTGGTGTGTTGTAAGGCTCACCAGTGTCAACACATCTGCAGTCAGGATAATTTTCCCCTGTGCACTCTGTCCTTGTTAGATACTGTTATAAGAGCTTGATAATAACACATCCCAGATTTACCAAATGTATGACGTCTTTATCCAGAATGCGTGGCAGGGATCAGAGTGTGATACCTGTTAACTATTATGATTATGATTATGATTAGTAATCATAACAACAACAACAACAACAATAATAATAATAATAAACTTCCAAGGGTGTCAGGCAGATAAAAAATTTTCGGATCAAATCCTGATTCTCCTGAAGAAGTCTGAGATTTTTTCCACTGGTCTTTACGGAGCTAAGGTTTCACTCCTGATCCCTGTCATAAAAACAACAACAAAAAATAGTAGTAATCAGAATAAACAATAGGCAGCACAATGCTGGGAGGTTGAGAAGAGAGGATAGCAAATCCAGAGACAGAACTCCATGGTTATGCAAACTTGTTATGAAACATCACCATGCTTTTTCAAAGCAAAGCAAATAATAACCCAAAATAGAAGGAGTGGAATAAAGTGTCAGTGACTGTATTACCCCGTTTCATAAAAGGGAACACAGAGATTCACAGAGGCTTGCACCAGTTCTTGGTTTTATGAAAACTAGGTTACTTTGCAGCCGAAGAAGGAATTTAAGAAGGAAATTTAGAAGCTGAATTCCTGAGCAGGAATTTAAGGAAGGCTACGTAAGAATTTTTAAAATACAAGCGTTTCGCTCAGTGTCGGTCAGCAGGACCATTTTCCACAAGAGGGGGAGGATTTTGAGCTGTTGAGTTTTGACTCCCAGCCCCACATTCAGAAGAGGAGATTTTGAAACACTGGGTACTCTCCAGATGGCATGGACATCATCTACCTGCCCTGGCTGTGTCCTCATGTAGCGGGGGGAAATAGGCTTCTGCACAGGAGAAAGAACCCAGAGAAAAGGAAAGAACACAGAGAGGCTTGGTCAGTGTCACCAAACTCCAACACAGAATTGTTCACCAAGGTCTGAGTTTCCCTATTGTGGTTGCGCCAAGATTTATTAAAGCACAGCATGTGTTCACTTATTTCTATCCAAAATTAACTGAAAAGGCACTTTGCATCTGCTCTAGGGGAAAAAAAAAGAGAAAAGTTTGCTTATTTGGCAAAGTTTGTTTAAAAATCTGTTTCTTCCAAGGTTTGTCTCTTTAGTTCTTTTTGTTTGTTTGATTGGGTTTGGGGGGCTTTTTTGATTTTGTCCATGGGTGTGTAGCTTTCTTCCCCTCCTGCACCTCTCTTCCTCCATCTGTTGACCTCACTTCAGCACATAGTTTCCCACTTACTTTGCCAAAAATGTATAAAACTTGGGGCGTCTGCTCCGATTTCTTTGTGACTTGTAATTGTATCATTAAACTAACATTTGCTCTGTTAGTCCCTGAAACTTTAATTAGGCTCTTCTGCCCCGTCCGCCCTTAAGCAGGCACGAGCGTGTAGCAACACTTCCACCTGGGAGTGAGACGGAACGGCCTTTATTACAAACAAGCTGGGTGAAGAGCCAGAAACCCCAGTACTGGGTGTTTTACAGTACCAAGTACCGTCCTTTCTGCATGTGAAACGCTTTCCTACGCAAGATATTTCCCTTGTCTTGCATTTCCATCAAAGTCCCCTTCTCTCTCCCTCTGCCGTCCCTGAATTCTGCTAGTCTGTGGACAATCATATTCCAAACCCTCTCAGAGGCCCAGGGAAAAAGGTCCATTCCTTGAAAATTCAGTTTTCAGCCATGGATACAGGCCACACAGCTCACCTTATTTTCACCATTAAGTCTGGGGTCTCCAGCACTATTGCATATCAAGAGTTGGATGAATACCTTGAAATAGAAAGATTCTCCTGCATCAGAAGCACTAACACAGCTAGGGAACAATTATGTTTACATATGAAGCAGCACTTGGGAACATTTTGGGAGCAAGTTTCCACAAAGTCCAAAACAGAAAATGACACTGAAATAAGTAAATGCCACAATTTTTGGAGTTAGAAACCATTTTGCCTTGTTAAAGTGATCCTTTACTAAATCTAGTATGTGTGGGTAAACACAGAGGATATATAATATTTTCTACCACTGCAATCAGCTCCCTGTTATTCCAGCAGCTGCACACTAGGAATCACACAGTATTTCGGGGAACATTCCTATGAATCAGATGTAGTTGTTTTGTTGATTTATATCAATCTCAGGTAAGATATCCTTCTCTAAGAAGGAACGTTTACAAGCTGTTTGACATAAGAATATGACACCGGTTTTACCTTTTCAATGGAATGAGGACAGTGGTGTTTCCTGTTGGAATCAATCTGTGGTGAATCAGTCTGTATGATGTTCTGGTGCGGTTGGACGGTCGGGACTGATGGAGACGAGAGATCTCTGAAGTCAGGTCTTAGAGCATGAGGTTTATTACGAAGGGCGTGGGTACAGGGGGCCTACTTAGAGCTGCCAGCCGCAGCTCGGAGCAGGCCAGAAGAGCACTGGAGAGTAAGAGAAGCAAGAGAGGGAGTGAAGAAGAGAGTAAGAAGTCCTTTACAATACAATAAATCATCTTCTGTGTTGAATATTCTAATTTTCATCAACCAACCTAGTACGAGATACAAATCCTATAGCATTTACATACAGCCTATAAGAATCATTGCATTACCATACTTTGCTACATTTTAAACTCTAAAACTACTCTTTGGACCCCTTCTGCCAAGCTAGCAGGGTCTGCTCTGACCCTTGGACCTGTTTTCAAGCAGAGGGTATCTTTCAATCAAGAGGGGATTACCTTCAGTGGCCATACCATTGTTTTCCAGTTGTTCAGTAACCAAGGCCTGGTATCTCAAAGTATGCTTTCATTTCTATCTGGTTCATAGTTTCCATATACTCAGCATCTTTTGCCAGGCAATCATATTTATAAGTCTTTCCTGTTTCATCTTCCCCAACAGTTTCCTCTTTTTCTCTGTGATCCCTTCCCATGACAACACCATTCCTTACTCACACGTTTTGTTTAGCTGCATTCAGAAGGTGTTACGGCTGTCCTGCAATAAAGCTAAACCCTTACGAGGTGTTCCCTTCCATTGCCACATGCTTGGAGAACATTTGAACCCACATGACATTTAAAAAAAGGAGAAGCCCAATCTCTCAAATCCTAGTACTTTGGTTCGATTGTAATATTACCTTTCAGGGTTGTCGGATTGGGTGGATTTTCCTGGTACCCTCCCCAATTCCTTAGAGGCAGCATGAACGCAGAAGTATGTTCTCTGGAAAGATTATACCCTGAAAGAACAGAAGTGAGCATAGGGAAAAGATCCATTTACAAATACACTGGACAGGCACTGACCGACCACCCAGCAATGCTGGGAAGCCATGTTTCATTAGAAAATTCCCGGGCACCTTGAACAAAGGAGAGTGGTACCTGTGTAAAACCAGGAAAATGGTCAAATCCTGCCTCTAAATCCACTGATCTTTAATAGAAAATCTCATTTCTTAAGGTGAAACACAGCTCAGCTCTGAAGCAGACACTGTTCCAAGGTACAGTCCCACCAACACAGAGATCCAAGATGCAGCCAAGGCACATGAAAACAAAAAACACCATGTTTGCCCCCAAACTGAACTGAACAGATCCAGGGCAGATCTCATGGAAAGGCACCTTCTGCAGGGTTGCTCCTCCACTGTGTTCAGAAGCATTTAAACACCACACAAAGTGTAAACTCAGGGGATGTGGTCTCCCAAGGAAAGTGGGGCTCCCACAACCAGGTGGCCTTGGAGGGAATCCCGAGCCACGGTCCCCTCCCAACTCCAGGCACCCCAAGGGCAATCAAGTGTCCATCTTTATGAGCAGAGAGTGAAGAGTAAGCACAGGAGATAAAAGAGACACTGTGACGACAGAAGACTTTTTTTCTGGACCCTGGAAAGGTTCTAGGAGGCACCTTTGCCACTCTAAAAGGCACAGAATTTAAAACAACCAGGATACCTCAGAGTTACTGAGCAAACAGTAAATTAATTCAGTTCACTCATTTAATCATGAATCTGGGTGAAAAGGTATCTCCAGTATCTCTTCCTTTCTCCCAAGAAACAGAGATTGCTTAGGAGAAACGGATAGGTGTTGCTTTTTCCATGACATAGAGAAACAGATTTTTTATTTAATAAAAATACGACGTTTTTAGAGGAGTACAAAAAGTATATATTATCAAACCACACGAACTCCCCTCTGCAGTCCCCACACATAAAAAAGAGAAAAACACAATGGGCTAATTTCTAAACAAAGAGTTGTGCATTTTCCCATTTTAAACTGTTTATAAAAACTAAAACCCCGTCAAACTGTACTGAGAGTGAGAAAAAAGGGCTTTCAATTCATCCGTGCCTCTTCCTTCAAGCGTGCCTTTCACCATCTAAGAAAATCCCAAACAATAACAACATACTAAAAAGCCTAAACTTTTGGCTAAGTTTCCAGCTGCTAATTTTGTCTGTCATGAGCTGCTATTGTCAGTCTGAGGGAGGGATTGTTCCCAACTTTAAAAAAAAAGAAAAGTAGAAGATGCAAAATATACTCAAAGTAACATCTGTGTTTTCTGATTTTATTAAAGCATTTTGTCTTTGTTAAACAGAAATAACAAAACACTGAGCCCTTCCCATCAGTATTCATGACGTCTGCCTTTTCATACAAAACCCTCTGAAAGAAAATTCCCCCTGGAAAAAAAAAATACTTTCCTTATAAAAAAACAGATTGTGAGACAGATGATTGCATTGTTTAATCAAATTTCCATCTGAAAACTCTTTTCCTAGTTTTAGATTTAGCTCACCCAGTACGGCACAGGCACTAGGAAGCACGTGGAAGTATAAAGTAGCAGCTCCTCCATTTTATTATCTCCCTTGAGCTTTGCAATTGGCAATTGAAAAAAGGGGAGGAACAAAAGTAGCGGACATAAATTAAGCCCTGCTTTTTAAAGTTCAAACTGAATTTTCTTTATTTTTCTACAGCTGTCAGATAAGCAGGGTAAACCCACTAATGCATGTTTAATATATAAAAACTCATAATGTTCAGTAGTACGACCTCCATTGGAGACATTAGTTCAGGCCAGTGAACTTGGAGCAAGCCAAGTGTGGAAATGTGGAATTGGGCCAGTGACCCCCACCAGTGCCTGTCATATCTGCTGAAAGCAAACTTGTCAAATGTAGAAGGGGCAGAAGGAGGACAAGAGTATCCTTAAACCAGGGAGCAGCAACAAAGCAAAGATGCCCATCATCTATTCACAGTTGTCTGTTGTTCAGTAAGGGCTCCGGCCGTCTCAGGAACAAAAAGTCTGGTTATAGCCTCAACCTTTCAACCCTGGCTGGTCTGGGGGCCTTTCATTTCACAGGCTCCCCAAAGCTGATGAGTGATCATAAAGCTATGATCCGCTCGTCGCTGTTATCATCTCTTCAAACGTACTCTGTACCCAGCAGAAGAGGGAGAGAGTATTCCCAGGACTGCTAGCCTGCCATAATAAAAGAGCCACTGTTCTTCCCCTTCAGCTACAAAAACAGAGTTTAAAAATAGTTGATTGGTTGTATTAATAGTAATTCCTTAGGATTTTTTTTTTTTAAATAAACCAAACCATTTCAAATATCTGCCTTACATCCCAACAGTGGTTTTAATTGACTCACTGAATGCTTTTCCTGGAGCTTTGGCTGTGGCCTGATTCCTTTTTGTCCCCTCAGTTTCATCTGTACAGTTTTATTCCTCACCAAAACAAGATGCAACTGCAGGGGGAGCGTTTGATTTCACAGAGAGGGGAACCACTTAAACCCTCACCACTGTCAACTGAAGACAGAGAACCTCCAATGATTCCACTAAAAAACCAAAGGAATTTGTAGGACACATTCAGCTCTCATACCAACAAGCTTTGATGGCCTTCCTCAGTGTTTATTTCCCATGCTCTCCGTATTGCTCTCATGACTACTCTGTATTTCTAATTCTCCTTTTTGAACAAACATGTTGCAAGTGAGACACCCGATTCTCTCCTCAGCAAGACACCAGTGGTGGCCCCTGTGTGAAAGCAGATCTCTGGGGGCCGTTCCCACCCACGGCTCCTAACAGGTACCTATCCTACCCACCCAGCCACACACTTTTATCGGATATGAACGAGCACAGCTCTGCTTTTTTAACACAAGAAGGTCTGCTGGTGCTCACCCTTTCATGTTTTCCGTTTTCGAGGGTGTACGCATAAGAAAGAAAGTTAGATTGCAAAAAAACCCCGATAATTTTATCCTCTTCAGTACTGATTCCTGCCCACCAGATGAAAAGCCTGAAGCTTCTTGCTGTACAAAGCACTCTTTGAGGGTGTCCCCAGTGCCTTACACCATCCTGTGCAGGCTGCTAACGCGCTTGGGTTTGATCACATTTTCTTATCCTGGAGATAAAGTTATACTGTGACAGTTTTCAGACTTCTTGTGCCGTGCTCCTAAAAGATAACTTCTAGGATAGCCATTTCCAAGTCAGGTATCTTTAAGAAAGAGATTTAAGGTTTTCATGTAATTTCTCATTTTGTTTGTTCCATTGAGGTAAACTTTAGAGTCCTGAGTGAACTCTGGTCTACCAAAACAAGTATTTACAAACACAAATTTGAACAAAATGCATACTACCATGTGTATAACTTTTGTCTTCAGTCTCAGAGAGGTAGGGGAGGCAAAAGAATCAGGCTAATATACCTAAGAATAAATAATTTAAGTAATTTATTTGTACGCGAATGCCTCCTCTTGAATTGACTTTGCACACAGGCATTGGAAGAATGTCTTTGTTTCTTCCAAGAAAGAAAAGCTAGAACTCTGCAAAGATACTAAAAAATTAATAGTATTTGTATTACAGCTAGATTTTATAGCTTATAGTTACTGTTCACAGTTAATAAGGTGAGCTAATTGTAGCTGTATGAAACACAACAGTTCAAATACAGCATCAGACCAGAGTACTACACCAAGTGTCATTTAAGTGATGTTACCTCTTCAATAAATCCTAGAGCCAAAAAATCCCAAAAATTCATTGTCGTTGCAAGACTTTATATCACAAAAATGCAGAGAAATAATTTCATAGTTGTGCACAAGTGATATATTCCGTATACATTCCTATGTTATTTTCCCCACAGTAACCAAGTCTGCTTAATGACAAAGAGGAAATCACAGGTGAGCCTGTCTAATGAATATAATCTCTGTTTCAGGGAAAATTACCAGAACGTAATTGACAAAAAAAAAATTTATAAATGGAAGCGCTTGAAGTAAACTGTGTCATCCTTCAGCCTCATTGCTGCTTCCTACTTTAAAAAAAGGGGTGACTATTGAGTACTGTCAAAATACTCTCAGCTTCACAAGCCCTGGGGATGATTTCAGTGCACTCAGCCTGTCGAGATGGACCTTAATCTGCCATCGTTATCTCTGAGATACACGACCCCGTCGTGGAACAAAAACCCCATAAGATGACCTGTTTCCAAACTTGTGCTGGTAACAGCATTATGTAGCTCAGACTATCATTTATTATTTTGTATGTTATGTATGATAAAGCTTACAGACAGCTCTGAGAATATTCAGAGGATCCAGAGACAGAAACCAGCTTAAGGAAATCTCTAAACACAGAGATGTGAAAAGGATGGCAAGATCAAGTCATCAAAATTCAGAAAGCCTTAAACGTCAGTCTTAAGGTTGGCCACACAACCTTAATTGAATGTGTGGGGTTTTGGGTTCAGTGTGCCCTCATTTCCCTCCCTGTGTTTTTGGCTCTGCCACCCATAGGGTCAGAGTGCACTGCTGAACCTGATGAAAACCTCCCCACATCTGGGCAGCGATCTCCCTCCTTTTGCTGCTTCTAACATAGATAAGAAAGCAGAATTTTACTCCATCAAAAGGTCAGAATGCGAGCAATTAGCACACGCAGAGATGGGACTTTCCCCTCATCCAAGAACTACAAATAGTGCAGCTTGGGAGGTTTAGGGATATCCTTCAGCAATTCACATTTCACCACGCCCTCCTCTGCTCCCCCTTAGGTTTGTTTTCAGTTTGCTTTTCTGCTTGTTATTTTTGGGGGGAGTGAGGTGGGAAGCTCTTGTTTGTTTGTGGAGCATTTGGCAAGGTTGGTTGCACACTCGAGTCCTTTCCCATTACATTGATACTGAACACTCCTATACACCCCGTGGCCTTTTCCTGACACGTTCCAAGCCCATACTCCAGGGTTTACTCTAGAAACCACCTCCTTTCTGTGCCACCTGTTCATCCCAACTGAAGACCTCACCAGCTTTTAAGAAGACCCTGTAGGTAGGCATTTAAAATAAACGATAAAATATGGTAAATTTGTAGGGTTTCCACAAAATAGATGGAATCCAGAAGGCTTTTCACCACGGTGTTTTATGAGGAGTCATATCTCGAAAGAGCCGCAATATTTGATTTAGCATTTTTCCTAGCAAGAGTTACACAGTTTTTTTTTCCTGTAAAGTTATCTTTAGTGGTTATTTTTAGGGTTTGGTTCCCTGTCTGATGCAATTACAGTAATTCCTATATGCTGGGTTTTTTTAAAAAGACACCTATAGGTCCATTTTAGTGTCAGATTTTCAAGACCTTTACCTGCAAATTGATTTATTTTTTATTTTACGTTATATACTGACAATCAAGAAGAGGTAGGCACACTTGTCTAATAAGAACATCAACATTTATCCACAGTGCAAATGGTTTTGCACGGTCAGAGTTCCTCCACGTATTAAGACCAAGTCTTTGCTCAGTCTCTTAATGTATCAGCACTACTCTGTGGTGCTCATTAAGAAACCAGCTATCCCTTATTTGGAATTTTAGGAATTGTCTGCCAAATTTGGATGTGCAACCACTGTTCTGATGAGACCTGCCTACCCCAAGCCTATTAACCACTTCCAAAGACACTTCAGATCTTTCGTCTGACAGCAGTTCAAACCTGAAAGATGTAATTTCTCTTTCTGAGCACTATCTCCTCATTTTGTGTGTCGCTGGTCCTCCCCTGTACCACAAACGTGTATCTCATCAGACCACATAACATCCATGTTTAATTATCCCTAGCAGACTAAAATTTGCCAGTTTCCATATGGCTGATCTGTTCAATCTGCCAGGTTTTTCATTATTTATTCAGGGGGGGAAAAAAATGGCAATTTACAAAAACAAATTCTTTGTTTCCCCACAGAAAGACCAGTTTCTATTCTCTGAGCCAAAAAAACTAGAACTAAACAATATGTACAACAGAAGCAGATGTAGCCATTATGGTGTGGCCTGGTGCTTTGAGAAAAGGGACAGCATGGGTAAAATTAATGCATTAATACATTTACTTCAATGTGTTTAACCTCTCCTACTTAACATCACTCATGTTATTGTTGTGAGTGTAGGGAAATTTAAGCATCTTCACCCCGGTTTGCTGCAATCCCACCACCAGAATCCTGTTTCTGTGGATCAAAAGGAAAACACTCAGAGAGCACATACCTAAATACAGTCAGTGCTTTCGGGTGGTGGCCAACAACCTCTGCTGTTGTCGAATTCAGCATCAAATCCATGGATCTATTTTGTATCAACACACTGGAACTGGTTTTCTGGATGGCATCTCCACAGAATAACCCCGGGGTCGGTACTGAGAACCGGGGCTGCACCAGCAGAGCAAACATTAAGTTATTATGTCCCTTTCACAGGGCATAAAAGTTACTCTAGCCTGAAGCCATATGGCCCAGAAGCATGTTGACATATCTCAGCAATAAAGGGTTATGTTACAGAAGGGACCATGCCGAGGAGATCAAAAAACCTGGATCGGCTACTTGACCAGTGTCACTTCACTGAACCCGCGCAGAGAGCTCGAACAAAGTGACATGAACTCATCTGCGACCACTGTCTACGAGCAGGGACCTTTAACAATGGCAGCACCTGCCAGATCGCCACTCTCCTCCCCAATAAAGTCACCAACAGCCCCCTCACTGTTCTGTCATGTGCCTGGCACAAGGCCCCTATTGTTACCAGCCACTCTCACTCCAATAATTTCTCCTCTAAATGACACTGCACCACCACAGGTCATTTCAAGGGGACTGAAAAGAAAGATTTTGCATCTGTTTTGAGTTGTAGGCACCAAGGGGGAGGGGGCTCGAAACCCCTTGATAGCTGGCAAATGGTAATAGCAAAATGTCTCTATTGTTTGTGTCTGAACAAACAACCATACTACATGAGAGTTTTTATTGTCCTCAAGGCAATCTGCCACGATTGCTCCCCTTTGCCCATGCTCTGCAGAGAGAGAGAGAAAGAGAGAAAAAAATCACCACAATAGTCACAGTTAGGAAACCTTAGTGAGAGTTTAATGACCAGCTACCAACTAATGGATGGTGAGTAACATATGGCAGAGCTTGGCCTCTTCACATATTGATTAAAAATAATTTAAAATTTAAAGCCAAGTTTGTTTGACAAGGTTCCAGCTTCTCAGCAGCCACTTAACAATCTGAATAAATCTAAAGGGGAAAAGATTAAATTCTAACTTACCCAAGGCAAAGCAGAACAAATTCATTGTCACATTACATAATTGAATCTATTACATTTACCCAAGATTAACAGCCAACACTTAACGATTTTCTCCCTCTACCTAAAAGAGTTGCTGATGTAAACAGCAAAGCAACCCTTTGCAATATTTGGTAACCTTTGTAGAGTGCCTTTATTAGACCATCTTTATTAAACACAAATATTAGTGGCCATAATCAAGACCTGCTAGTCGTGTTTTAACCACATAATATTATTTAATGCAACAGAACAAGTCTATTCTTATGCCCTTGAAGCACCACTTGAGTTCAGTGGTCATATTTTTATACACATCTTTGTGTTCTTTTCAGATAGGTGAATGTCAGAAGCTGTAGCACTTGAGATAATTGCTCCTACTGGACAGATTTAAATAAAGTCTAACTGGATTACTTTTCATTTGCTTTCAAAACCAGCCACACACACACAAACAAATGGATCAGATAACAGCATAGAAATTACAGTACCTGTCTCTATCAAGGATCAGATGTGCAGCTAAGAAGATTCCAAGTAAATGAAAGGAACAAAAAAAAAAAAAAAAAAAAAAAAAAAAAAAAAAAAAAAAAAAAAAAAGCAAGCTGGTGATGAATTTTAAATGTGAGTATTTGGAAAATGCAAAAGGAAAAGTCCTCTATGGCTCAGCTATACACACAGTAACGATCTGGATAATGACTTGGGATATTTGGAAACTGATAAAAATTGGTGGCTAAAGCATAAAGCACTCAGTTATTATCAGGAGGCTGCAACCTGCTCCCAATTCAGGTGCTGAACTGCTCCATAACCTTAGACAGGTCACTTTGTCCCCAGCTTCTCCCTTACACAGCTTTTAGCGGCTTCTACAAAACGTTCTGGTCTTTGTTGAGGCTCTGCCCGTTAATTTGTTGAGGCTCTGCCCGTCTTTCCAACAGGAAAGAGTCACCAAATAGAGGGCTCAGTGCGGAGACCTCCTTCAGATCCACTACAAACCTTTCCCGTACATTGCAAAGAAAAAAGGCAGGTATCAAAAATTTATATTTGGAAGAACAGCGTACCCCAAGTACTCCAGAGAACACCATCACCAACCTAAAGCAGCAGTGAGGCAATGTATCTGCCTCATTTATGATCCATGATTTAGCCACAGATCAGCTGAACTGGCACAAACTGCAGGATGTAGGGAGCACAAATTCTGGGAGCAGCACAGATCCCCTGGTTCCTGTGAACAGTGGTCAGAAGGGCAACACCCAGAAACTGTACTGAGGGCATTTTTGGGTGTGAAGCAATGGCAGGAGAGGTGTTAGAAAACACAGCACTGGTGACATGATGGCACATAAAAAATGGCAAGCGATGGCAGAAATGATGGGGGAAGAAAGCACGTGTCCTTTCCCTGAGCAGCAGCAGCAACAACATGGGGAGTAGGTAGCACGAGCATGGAGATGCAGCTTGGTTCTCAACAGAGGTTTGAAGTTGATTCCATGCTTGAGAAAAGTAACTTTAAAATATTTTAACAGGCTTGACTTGATTACATCTTCTTATTTCTTTTAACGGGATTGCTAAAACACACTTTAGGATCTGAATTTATTTCTAGAGCTCTTCTATTACGCCAGCGCATTAGTCCATGACAGAATTTTGAAAGGGATTAAGCTACACATGGATGGAAGACAGAAAGAGAGCTCCCAAAAAGCCACAGGAGTTAATACCTAACTTGTTTTAATGTTTTTGTAAGAATACCACCAAAAAAACCCCCACTGGATATGAAAATACCATCTTTGAGCACCTATAGATGTGTCAAAATCTGTCTAGCAACTATGCATTAACTGCAGAGTGCTCCTCAGAGATAATGTTGCATTTTACTGGTTGGAAACTGGAATGTAGCAAGAGATTTTTCCAAGGTCACACAGGAAAATCTGTGTCAACACCAGGATTAGAAGTGAGATCATCTGGCTTCCAGCTCCGTAAAATCATCCTTCCTCTCCAAAATATTACTTTTCTAATAATAAAAGCCACTGCAGGAAGGGGTGGTCTTCTGTTTTTAAGTTCAGAAATATAAGGAATGATCAGCTCCGGTACTCCCTGCATTTGGACTTCCTAGATGCTTCCCGAGGACGGCCAATGCACATTGAACACAGGAAAGAAGCAAACAGCTCCATTCTCGTCTCATTCCTTCCCCTTCATGCTCCCAACAGCAAAAAAACCTAAATCAGGATTTGAAACAAACCAATCCTTGGCACACTCACTTTTCTTTCAGGTGTCTCCATGGAATCTGACCACATCCCAGTCTTTGGTGTATTTTTCAAATCTACAAGGCAGGAAGTAACGGTCTTCATCAAGAGAAGGGGAACAAAGGTTTAGACCAGGAAGCTGATGAAAATCAGGCATGATGGTAGGTTTTTGAAAGTAGTTTCCTAATTCAAAGCTTAGTTCTTCACCTGTTGCATCCACCTGCATCCCAAAAGCCTGATGGAGGTAACTGGGACTCAACTGGACATGTGGATGCCAGCACCACCTTGTGTGAACTCATATCAGCCAAGCATAAAACCCTAAATGGCGCAAAACTGGGGCATTGCCAATTCATTGTGGTATTTATCATGCATTTGCTATGCAATATGTTACCTGTGCTTGGTTGATTTTCCTATCTGGGACAACATAAGTGTGCCACGCTGGCACGAACACACAAACAACTTCTGCAGGACTGCAGCTGCCGTGTGAGCTTCTGGCAGGCCAGGGGTATCGGCCAAGTGTCCACTGAAATTAAATCCTTCACACTCTCATGCCAAGCATTTTATACATTTTGTAAACAGGATAAAACTGAAGCCTGCAGAAGGAGCATAAATGCCTTCCACAGAAAACATGCTCAGAACACCGAGGGTGCCATCATTTCCTCTCAGGCAGTTGCACGTTGCCCATAAACATCATTAGAGTTTATGTGCACACAAATGATCTCTGAACTATTTGTCGTTAAATTTAATTAAAATCTCCTGTCTGAAGGGAAAAATAACAGGACCTGGGAGTGCATTTGGAAGCCATTATGGACGGCCTTTGTGCTCTGTGGAAGGGCACGTTGCAGCTGAAATAGCCACGTGTCAGTGCAAGTGTGGAGGAGCAGGGAAACACATGGCACTGCAGAAGGGAAAGGGAAGGCAGAGGAGAGGGGCTGCAGCCTCCGCCCTTCCCAGGGACCTTGGATCTTTCTTCCTGACATCGGGATGCTGGAATTTTCATCATGGCAAACATTCTCCAAAAGGAAAGAAAAGGAGGATTAAGAAACCCTCAGAGAACAGGTCTGATCCTGTGAGGCTGATCTGCCTAAGGAAGGAGAGGAGAGCACTTCCCAGGGAAAGTCAGGGAAGCACAGGCATTTGCATCACATTTGTAGAAGCTCCTGCCACAGATATTTTAGGGCCATGGAGGACTTCCTCCTCCCTTCCTTGCCCCCCTTCTCCCAGCAGGTCAAGTAAAAGTCTGCTGCCCTGAGCTATCTTTCTTAGCAATCTGATTAACATATGGACACACTCTGGCTTACTAAAAACAGGAAATCAATTTGAAAGGCAGGACAAATATTATTTGCTTTCTTCCCATCTGCTGTGATATGTGAACACGCCTGCTTTCAGCAGTGATACAGGATTATTGATTTAGGATATTTATAGTGTTTATGTCGTTATCAGGCCAGATATCAGAGGGCTGTAGGAAAGTCTGTTTGACCCTACAGGCTATTTAAATACATAGTTGCTTAAAAAAAAAGTCAGATTTTCTTATTCAAGTTGACAGCAATACTATTTCATGTCGTGCCTAAAGATACCATTTCCTGCTTTGCCATCCACTTCTGTTTGATTGCAAGTCAAATTAAATGTAATTGTTAAAGGTCTCTCCTCTCTGCATGGTGACCCCAATGCTTTTCCAGGCTGCTGCTCTGACCCTCTGGGTTTGCAAAAAGCTGATTTTCACGACACCGTTGCCTTTTTACCCATAATCAGGCTGAGTCACTTTGCTGGAGGGAGCACAGAAAGCCAGAGGACCATTTACCATAAGCATAGACTGGCTTTTAAACAGATGAGTTTTAAGAAGTCTCTCCATAAAATAATCAAGCCAAATAATTGTGCAGTGGCCACAGATAACTATCTAAAAAGAGATAGCACTGTGTGCTTCCAGCAGTAGCCCGGGCCAAAATGTGAAATATCCAATTGGATTGATGCTGAGAGCATGTAAGAAACATCTTTCATAATAATATTGCATCCAACCCATGAACACTTCTCCACGCTGCTCAAGCCTCACTAGAAAACCCACAAGTTGTCAGGAGGGTCGATTTTGGAACTAATTAATGAGAGCCTGTGCTCACAGGGAGCTCCATGTAGCAATGCGTGGCTCTGTCAGGGGACATGGTCCACACAGCAATCATTCTTAGGAGAACAAGAGCCTTTTAGGAATGGATTAGGATGGCTGATGCTCCTGGAAGTACTGGGCTGTTCGTGTGACTATCTCTTGACCCTTCCAGCCTTATTTCTCCATCATTTTAAGTAGAAAATAACTAGAGAAAATTGCAACATACTGGAATATAAACTAAAAATTAATATACATTAGTTACTGAGTAAAGCATTTAATAACCAAGTAGATTTTTAACAAATATTTCATGTGTTATGCAGATAAAGCACTGCGCTGAGACACACAAGACTTGCATGTGATTCTTACTTCTACCAAGGCCTTTCTACAGTCAGTCTTACATCTTAGACCTGGGCACTCCGTGTGTGGTGTTGTTGCGTCCCATGTAGCAGAGCTGGCACTGGAACAGGGATTCAACTCAGCTTGATGGAAGCCTGGATCCTTCAAAGGATACACACAGGTCAAACTAAGGCAAATCCCCAAATCTAAAGCAGGGGCAGGGCCTGACAGACCTTCCCTGCTGTGAAGGATTTGGAGACCTGAGGCCTTCACAGGAGAATGAGTAGGAAAAACTAAGGCAAAGATGACTCCAGGGATTGAGATAGGGCAAGGCAGAGTAACGGAGAGAAGCACTGACTTACAAAGCCACACGACTTGAGGTAACTCAAACAGAAATGCAAGTTCAGGAAGCAGTTCTGCACTTAGAATCTGGAGGAGCCACAAGGTCATGAGAAAAACTCAGTTCAGTTCCACCACATCAGCAAACTCCCTTCTGCAGCAGGTGATAAGTGGCTCACAAACATCTGGCTACAGTTCTGGGGAAGTCCAAGGAGAAGGAATTGAAGCAGCAGCAGTGTATGAAATCATCTGGGGTTACATCATGTTATAAGGTTACTCAGATGCAACAGGGATGTTGGAAGTCACTGACCGAGCAGCATCCGGGCAGGGCAATTCTGTGCACAGTGTGTTCCTGAACGGCCAGGGGTTCTGCTGGGAGATAATCACAATATTTTCTAATAATAGGCATAATCCTCAGCAAAAGTTACAGAATTAATCTTTAAGGTCGGGTAACCCTCGTGTCTCAAAGGCTCTAACACACTATCACAGGCACCGCTCCTCCTGACAGGAAGAAGCATTTAATAGGAAATCCTGACATCTGGAAGAGCACATCTGGCAACCATAATGTTTCCAAACTTGCTAAGAGTCCTTTTACATCAAATTATTACCAACTTCCTTGTGTCATGTTCTCTCTTTACAAGGTGGGCCTGCATCACTCACGTTTACCCCACAGAGCAGCATCAATTATATAATAATCACCTGGTTTTCTGCAGCACAGTGAAACTTTTAAGATATCCCTGGTGCTGGTGAAAATCAAGAAGTTTACAGTGAGATGCTCCTTGGTTGTTCAGTATTATACAGCAGCTGAAAACATCCAGTCCAAGCTAATAAAAGGAGCACAGGAAGGAACATAAAATCTTCTGGGTCAGGCCTTAAGCCAAGCTCTGTGCACAGGGGATAGGAAGGAGTCTCTTGTACATTCACATCTACTTGACATGAGGTTTCTTGCCTTTTTCTCTGGAGTAGTCTGGGGTTGCTCCTGTCAAACATATCCAACAACATGTCCATAAAGGAATCCCTATGATACTTTGAAGCGTCTTTCACACATTGTAGGATAAATTCACAGGGAAAAAAAGATGTCTCTGAACAGTTACAGAGTCTATCAAAACAGTGTGGCACTCAAAAAGAAGATGTTTCTGCTGCCCTTTCACCAATGTAAATCTCTTTTGTCTTCAAAGGCACCTCATCTGCCACACTGTTGTGACTTTTCCTCTGTTCAAGTCCTTTCTTGTGACCTTTTCCACTTATCAAACCAAGATTCTTCCTACAGTTCTCTACTGACGTAACTCAGAGATCCTCGCCACGTAAGGCCTTGGAGCTCCCACTCACCCTGCTCTTCCTTGTCTTCCAAACCCATCTTTTCATTCATTGCTGCTCTGTCTTGCCAGCACTTTGCAATTGGCACTGTTCTCTGTACTTGCTGATGAAAACCCTTTAGTTGGCAAATAGCTGGTATATAAAACATCACATAGAAATTATTTCACAGAATCACAGAGTCATTAAGGTTTGAAAAGACCTTTAAGATCCGAGATTCCAACCCTTTACCCAGCACTATCCATGTTCACCACTAAACCATGTCCCTGGAACCACATTGTCATATCTCCACTGTCTTGTGCACAGCAACAAAAGATACCATTGTTGCTCCAAATGGGTATCAAATCAGGTCAAATCATAATTGGGTTTTGCCAGACTTTTTTCTATTCTTATTTAATAAAGCTTTCTGTTAAACCAAGAACAAAGGAGAACCTGAGATTGGATGTCTCTATGTCCGGTCCAACAAAAATAATTTTTCCAGGATGGACTTAGCTGAGAGGAAAGGAGTTATATTTACAATATTCTGTGCATCTGCACAAAGCTTACCTAAAATTGCAATAACTATGTGACGCTGACTGTTGAATCACAGGGCCCTGAACCGAGTGTTTGGTTTTCACTCTGCAACCCCAGATAACTCTACTCACACATTACCTTCAAGTATCCGTGCCTTGACATTTCAAGAAATACCAGGGATACTTTCCCTGACTCAATGTGTGTTCCCTGCACAGACAGAGGGCATTTCACAGGAGTCGGTGGAACAGAAACATAAACAAACCCCGGTGCCCTGGTTAGGCCTCCGATCAGGAATGCCAAACACCTCCCCCTGCTCCCTGTCACTGATACCTCCAGCCCCATGGGTCACTGCTGGTGGCCACAGCTTTTAATCACATGCTGGGCCTCCAATGATTTATCACCCCTTAACAGTTTTTGTGTTGAAGATTCCCAGTTGGGAGCTCCGCTCCCCTTCCCCCCCACCATGAAGTATTACCCAAGAGCATCAAAACCAAAGCAGGAAAACACACTGTCCATGTGGAAGCAGAGTTAGAGCTGTTAAAGAAAACTCTCTGTTACCAACAGGCACTTTTAGCAAGTAATTAGTGAAAGCATAACAGATTTTAGGAATTACGCAAAGGTTAAAAAATTAAAGACTTGAAATCTAGTATAGTGTTTCCAACAGACTGCATGGCTATCTGTTGCTCTCTGCATATTCCATTTAAAAACAGTCAGTCCTGCTTTTGATAAATCCTTGCTGTGAGATTTACCTTAGCTTTCAGTATCACAGCTGCTTCTGTGGAACTTGATTCCAGTTTATGATGAACAGAAAACAGTGCACAGGAAAAGCTCCAGTGCCTAAAGGGTGCCAGCATGTGATGGGGTGTTTTCTGCTCTGAGTACACAACCAAGGAAACACTGATGCACCATTTTTCATCCACAGGTCCCCAAAGTTTCCTGCACCTTCAAACCACAGCCGAGCTGACTTTCAGATTCACAATGTGGGATGCTGCCTGAACCTGGGTTAAAGCCAAGCTTCCCTAGTCCCCGGCAAAAAGACTCTGGGACTGACCCACACATGTCTCAGGAATATATAAACTTCCTTCACTTGATCAGACTCACTCGGAAGTAATACTGACACCAAGTCCTTGCGCCTGCATCTCAGATTGTGGCAGGGATTCTTCCCACTCACCTGGCAACAACCCCTGCAGGTGCTCGTGCTGGCAGTGATGAGGATAATATTTGTCCATCTCCTTCTGTGTTGGAGCTCTGATGGATCCAAACAATCCATCCAGCTATTTTTTCTCTAAAACAAAACAAAACAAAACAAAACAAAACAAAACAGTAGACACACAATTTGTGGGTTCTGAACACAGTCAAACTACCCACTGTGCACAGGAGCAGCATCATTTCAGCCACTGAACAGAGAAGTTTGACCATTTACTAGTATTTTGTTCAGTGGATAAAAGGCAGGCCCTTTGTACAAATGGGTCACGTTTCACTCCTGCTTCACTCCCTCACGCCTCTACTGTCTCATCTCTGTGGTCTCATCAAAGGCACAGAATGCCAGCAACAGAAGGATCGGGTTGGAAAACAAAAGAAAGTGATACCTTTCTTTTGACACTCAGAAAACAAAGTCTAAAAGGCAAAAAATCCAACTCATCGGTCAAGTAAGTATCTTGGAGGGATGCATGGGAGGCCTCCTGTTGTCCAGGTCAGGGACACAGCTTCAGCACATCCCTCCTCCATTCCCATCCAGCTCTCATGCTCATGGAAAGCAGGGTGACAACAGGGAATAATGTGGATGGAGAGGTACAGGTCTCACCCTGACATGGAGATGTAATGCAGGCAGGGAACACACACTGCTGTGAGAGCTGACAAATACCTGCAGCTGCCTGATTTCCTGATCTTCTGTACAGCTTTAGCAACTCCCAGCATTTTGCAGGTTCTTTACTTGTATAACATGCAAGCAGGAATTATTATCGCAATAAGGTGTGTTCTTGTTATATTTAATCCCAGTCTCCCTGGGCTAAGCTTTGGTGATGCTGAACACTCACAGCCATAACCAAAATCATGCCATTCTGTGATTATCTTCTCTAAAAACAAGGCACCCTGTTATATGTAAAGTTATCATTTGTAAAACAATAGCTCAGTGCACAGCTAAAGGTGTCCAAGCACAAATGCACAGTCCATAAAGCACAACCTACAACACTACCTTACAAAGGGGTAACTTACCCAGGAAAAAGGGAAATCTACCACTAAAACAAGGCTACAACACAGGCTCTCTTCTCACTTCCTTTACAAAGGCATGGAATGATAATAACCAAATGTGATTGTCCAACACAACTGCTAGCACACATAAACAGCATTTTTGCGTGATGTCACACAACTACCACCGCCCTACATGGCAACAGGTCCTTAATAAATAGGTGTCTGTGACAACGACAGGCAGGCCAGAACCCTTACAAAGCAAATTGCTTCTTTCTTACAGTTCTACCACTTGCCATAGACTGTGAGTAGAAGTATTAAAATCTAAAGCTAATACACAGGAGGTTTGTTTATTGCACTTGTATGGACCAAAGAAGAATTTCCGCCATATGACACTGAAGGCAGAGTGCACAAAAATTCCTCTGAAGTCTGCAGACAGCGTTGAACAGACCCTCCTCTGTATTAGCCTTTTTCTCACATATCTGTGTTTTGAATTTTAACACAGCTGTGAAAGAAAGGAAAAAAAAAAGAAAGCCCCACCAATAAGCTTTGCCAATTGGGCATTCAAATGTCGGAGACAAAGGAAAGTTTGGGGAGGAGATGAGTTTGCTGTGGGCAGTGACTGTGTCAGACAGCCAATGACATCACTGCCTGTGCTGTCTCCATCACAATTTTCCAGAACAGGATTACAGCGATGACAGATTCCATTCCAAAACTCCCAGGCAGCTCTTTACATAGATGTTAGCAGAACAAAAGCATTACACAAGATTTCCTCTCTCCGTCAAGCAGCATTTGATGTTCTCTAATCCTCACCTTGGGAAAAGCACTGGGGAACCATATGGACTAGCTGAAATCACACAGGATGTCCTGTCTTGTAGCTCAAACTCACGAGTTAAGGAACCTCTGTGGGGCAGACAGAGCAGAGGAAGTAGGAAGAGCCTTTTATTTCCAAGAAGAGAGCAGGGATAGCTTCCAAAGGTATGCACATCACCTCCAAGTCCAATGGCCACATGTTCCACAGATTATTCTGGTGGCTTATTTGGGCATAATGAGGAGTAGAAAAACAGAAGAAGCATCAACACTATCTGCTGTATTAGAGAATTCTTCAGTAGCCACAAATAAATAACATAAAATTTAAAAATTCTTCTACTTCCGTCTTGCAAAGTTCAGTTCCCCACTTGTATGGAATTCTGACCATAGCTGGTTGTCTAAGGAAGTACAGGAAGTCACAGCTCTCGATACTTGGATGGAAGCTCTCATTTAAAATTAACAACCAGCATTGTCATGCATTTCAACCAAAACTGACCCAGTAGCTAAGAATTTATGTGCTCAATTAATCTAGTTCCCTTCTCTGATTCAATTATATTTTGACTTTCACCATTGGCAGGAAGTTATTAAATTAATATCCTTATTTTGTATGGAAATTTAATCTTATTTGTATCTACTGCTGATTTTATCATCTTAAACAACCTTAGCAGCCTCAGTTGTCTGCTGCCAGTTGTTTTCTGTGTCACACTCAACCCGAGTAGAAATTTTTTCTTCTTCACAGAAGAAAAATGAGCAAACGTTTTCAAAATTTGATGCATGTGATTGTGCGTAGAGCATTTATCTAACTTTAATGCTCTGTATATTGGAGGAATTATCAGAACCTAAAAGCAGATAAAAATAATAGCACGCGTTCTTTTGGACTTGCTATTTTTTTAAATTCCCCATAAAATGTTACAGCTTTATCTTTTTCCCAGCCTTCCTTACGCGTGTACCTCCACGCTGGTATTTAGTTAATGGAAAATCAAAGGAAATTTAACAGGTGTTATTGTAAGGAACCACTTACTCTTGAGACAACGGCTTCATGGTCATTATCTGGCTTGTGCTTTGGAGCCACACTGGAAGGTTTGGATTTCTCACCCAGCTCCATTCCCTGCCCTAACCTGTTTCATTAATGCCAGTGAAGACCAGGCATGTGTTTCAGACAAACTCGGTGGAAGTGCCTCCTTCACAGCTACCGATGGGTTCAGGCCCATCTCTGCTCGCTGTACGATTCCTCTGTCCCCTGCTGTAGCCTGGCGTTTCTGCAGTGTGACGAAATGAATTCAGATGAAGAGCACAGCTACTGATGTGCTGCCCACCCCGAGCGACTCGGGCGCTTTCAGCTTTGTTACTGTGACCTCCCAAGCCCCCAGGATTTATCTTTGTAGACAACACCATCATGAGGCATCAAAAAGTGCAAGGAATGTGCTGTGTTTCAGAAACTTCTTTTTTTTTTTTTTAACTGCAAGCAAAGGGTTGTAATAAGAAAGTATTACATTGCATTAACAGGCATGTCACTGCAAGCAAAACCAGTTTCACATCTTGGGTACTTTGAGAAGCAGACAAATACCGTGACTGTCTTTTTCTTCTTGATGTCCTTGTATAATTGATCTTGAGCTAGGAACTTTGCATTCCAGCAGAAGCCTGGATTAAAAACCTAGACCAACAACAGTCAGCCATCAATCTTGAGGCAATCTATCCTATCTGCAACCATTTGTATCAGCCATTAGCTATTCAGTAACTCAGGAAGAGATCATCTTTCAAAGAGAATAAACTCTCAGTGCATATCCCCATTCATTCCTCCTATTCTTTTGCTAATTCCCATCTATTACTCCCTCAGCACTTGCAGTGAAATCTCATGCTCGCTGCTTTGGTCATATTTATATACCACATTACTAAGCATCAGAAAAGGAGAAATAACCGCTTTGTTTTTTTCCACATACAATTTCCAATGAAGACTTGAGAGAGAATTTTCCAAAAATGTTGCAGACTAGGATGCAATGATAACCTCCAGCATGCATCCATACCTACGTGATTCTCAGTTTAATCCATTTCTCCTGACATCATTCCTGAAGTGCAATGTGGTACCAGGAGAAACAGTATTAAATTAAATTAAACAGCACACCCTCACTGTGAGGATCCTTTCTCACTGCCAAAGCAGAGTAAAATGAGAGGTTAGGTAAGATAAAGGAGACAAAGCCTTTGTATTCAAAAAGGCATTTCTGCAGAAGATCCTCCTCTTCAAAAACTTTGGAGCTGTCTTTCCCGTGTCCGAAACTACTCTCATTTTACATATATACATTTTACCGAGAAAACATTCAAACTTCACCTTGAAAGTCAGTTATGCTGCATGCCTGCATGGACCAAGGGCTGGGAGAAGGGACGCCCATCTTCTCGCTGTGCCCCTGCCTCTCTCGAGGCAACTCCCTGCTTCATCTAATGCCCCGCAACAGCCCCATCAGCCAAGCTTCTGCCTGAAGCTGAGTCAGGATTGCACACTCAGCCTGAATACCTGCTCCTCTGTGGGTACATCAGTACAGAAGAAGAAAGAGACTGTTTCCCTTTCCTGGGCAGAGACAGACTCCTCGGAGCCGGCTGGACGCGAGCACATTATCCAGCGTGTGTCCTTTGAGCATCAGCCTGCAGCATCCACAGCCTGCTGGACTTCCTAAATTACTCTGTTACTCAAGATGGTCTTCTTAATTGCTCAGGTAAATTTTTCCAATTGTTAGCGCTCCGCTGGGGCATTCCCATTGGAATTCTTGTTCCTGAAGACCAACAATAGACTAAAGCAACTTTTATTACTTCGGGACTGGTCATTAAGGTTGTTATGTTGTTCTTCCTTCTTTTCAGATAGCAATTACAGGCTGCGGAGTGTTACTACTTTTGTTTTTCTTTTTTAGTACATTGCAATGAAGATCTTCCTGACCACGTCAAGATCACAATTCACTGGCTCATGATCTTAGTGAACATGGTTAACCACATCACATTCAGAACCCCAGCTACATTTCCAAGCCATCAGGTTCACAGTGCTTCGTATTTAAGCTAACAAATTATTTCAAGAGATGCTTTTTCACTTTTTATAAATTGAAGTCAATTTGATCAAGCCACGAGAGATGCAATTTTCAAAGTCCAGGAAAATAGTCTGGTGCCTAATCATGGCAGAAGAACCAGCCCTTACAGACTCCTCTTTAAATTCCTAGTCTAAACAGTCATATTTCTTAGCCAGAAACAGCAACACTGAAATAAAAAGGTGTAAGTTATTTCAAGGGGTTTTTTTCTAATATAAAAAAAGTGAATTAATTTTTTTTTAAATATAAGAAGCATGCATTTTCTGGCTAGCTTCACTTCAAAAGAATTTCATATGCACAATTAAGATATTAAGCATGGGCCCAACCACGTTATGAATTTAAGTGTGCCAATACTGACAAATCATTGGCACTTAACAGTTTTGTCTTTAAAATCATCATAATTTGACTTCAGAGCACTGCAGAAAGCTAAAAAAAGATTTTAAGAGCTGGAAAATGACTTTTCTTTCCAGACTGTTCAGAGAACTGTACATTCATTGTACTTTTGAAAGCAATGTGTCTTGTGAAACTGGCAACATTCCCATCCATAGCGTCTTAGAGATGTTTATAGCACATGATATTTTAATTGCCTGGTGACAAAATTATTTGGAAATAGATCAGTTTCACAATGCATTTGCTTCGTATTTCAAACAAAAAAAAATCATGAGGTCTGAATATTGCTAAGGTCTGGACATAAGCCTGACAAAACAACACAAATGTTAGGGGAAGATGTCCGTAGTCCATCGCCCTTGGTGCATCCGTGAATCCATATGCACAAGCTTAGGTGTGGGTAGGGATTCACTCTGGCCAATAATTATCCGGGTGCATCACGGACTCATAACCTCATGAGGGCCTGAAGTTTAACCCAGGCCGTGTCTTCTTAAGGATGGTCTTCCCAAGCGAGCAGTGGCTGCCCCAGACCAGCATTTCTCTTTTCTTAATTCTTTTTGGTGAATAAAACCGTGGTAGCTTCTAAACAACTACTGCTGTTTGAAATAGGGAGCTACTGGACAAAGAAGAGACAGTTACTCAAAAAATGTATTAAGTCATTTTACAGTCAAATTACCAACACTGTGGTCAGATTTGCATAAACCAGGCCACAGAATTCCATCCAGCAGACAAACTGACATTTTTTGGTGCACGTATGGAGGAATATTTATTACACAGAGTCTCTCCCTGAACCCGCAGGACTGACTGGATGTGAATGGCGTGTCTGCTGCCTTCTAAGCCAGATTTCCCATCTTTGTTTTGATGTATAAAACACTCAAATGGCTTCGGATACACCTACGTGAGGGACTGGCTTTGCCTCCATGTTGCACCTTGGAACCTGGACTCTTCTTTATCAGAACCATCAGATGTGGCCATGTGGCCAAACTCCTGCAGCTTTGGAATTCATGCCTCACTTTCTCTAAGCCCATGCACATAAAAAATCCAATCTGTCAACCACACACCAACAGATTTTCTCTTAGCATCCCACCTTTTTAAGAGGTAGTCAGGAAGGTTGATTCACTTGGTGAGTACATTCAGCAGAGAGGGGGAAAGAATAGAGTGGTTTTATGTTTTTCATTGCCACTTTTTAACTTTGGAAGCTCTTTCCATTTCCCAAGATTTTGTGTTTTTTGGTCTTATTTTTAAGTTACCTTACCAGGGTTCACAGGTAACCTTACAAGGCATTTTGAAGTTAAAAATCAGTGAAAAAAGTCTCTTCAGTACAATCCACAGTTTTAGACTCTTGAAACTGTGTGTGCAAAGGCTAAATATTTTTTATTTTATTTCACAAAGCACATGAAATACACACTGTACTTGGTACACGCACAACTCGGGGCATTTGATCCAAGTCCCATTTACTGCACTTGGCCGCTTGCAAATTTAGGTCCTGCTGAAATATCTGAAAGCAAACCCTCTTACGAGCGTGAATTTGATTCACAGCAGCTAAAGTTCTAACCTGCAGATGAGTCTCTCAAATATTTGTATACAGGAAAAACATGGGCCCCACTCCTAAACTGGGATTTTACTGGAATGCTGTGGTGGAAAAGGAGTTACACCAGTGTTCCTTGCTGTATTAGAGACCATGCTTTGTAAATGGGGACTGGCCTTTAGCTGTACCGACACTAGTAGGTGTCACTGCAATTTATTCCTTCCTGGGATTTCCTCTGTGGTACTTCCCCAGCTCCGTGGCCTTGTTTATCAGCTCAGTAGTGCTTTTAACGAAACGTGCCCATGTATTCCACGTCACATCCTTACCCGGAGCAAGGGGAGCCAGACACCCTGAAATATGGAATGTGCATTAGCGAGCATGCTCCATAAAATTTCAAAGCCTGAGATCTTTTCACAGCCTGACAGACTTTCCCATATAGCTTTTCCACATTCCTAGTGTAACCCAATACAGGCACTGCAGGCTGAATGATAGAGACTGCTTCAGGAAACCTTGGGAAAGTGGAGCCTCAGAATACTGCACTTCGCTCTGACTATTCCACAGGTGGCTGAAGGCTGCACAGCCCATTTTTTCAAAAGACAGGCAGAAAAAGTAAAAATGGGGCAAAAAAAAGTAACTGAAAGTAACTGAAAGTATCTGGCAATGACATAGCACCACCCTCAAACACTATCTTTTGTGAAAAATAAAAATACTTCAGTACTTTCCAATCCTGGAAAAAGCAGAAGCAACATTTCAGCAGACACGATTTAATATCATTTTTGCATTAGGTGCATCAATGCATTTTATTGCAAATAAATAAAACTTAACTGCAAACAATGAGAAGCATGAAAAGACATTTCTGCTAATTGGCTCACTTCTATTTTTATTATTTACCAGCTGTGGCTTATATCCACATACATACGTATATCCACTGCAGCCCCAGTCACAGGCAATGTGCATCCAGCACTCAGAAAGCACTCAGAAAACTCGAGCCTTGCCACAGCCAGCACAGACCCACTGAGCCAGGCTCTGAGCAGCATTCAAACCACACAAAAATATCCCAGAGAGGAGCCAGGGCGGGTACACACTACCAGGCTCATCCAGGTCAAACCCCAGGGGAAAGCAGAGCATCTTCAGAGCTGCTCTGCTTCCCATGAGTCTGTCAGTGGCTCAGAGCTGGCAAAGGTTTCAGGCATTGTTGGGATATTCTGCCCACGCTTATGGCTTTGCACCCTATGGAGCACAGGAACAGAGGGGCAGCAGAGGATTGCCTCAATCATAAAGTGACTTTCGTGGTGCAAATCCAGAGCAAAACGTCCGATGGTACAGCCAGGAGCCCGGGCCAGGATGACTAATAAGGACCTTCCGAGCAGCCACTGCACGTAGTGAGAGCACAAAGTACACGGGGTTTTCAAACAAAATAATGCATAATTGGCCACTGTGCCCACGTTGGAGCTGGGAAAGCTTCAGCTGGCACTGTTTGCAGTAGCTGTTGGGATCAAAAGAGGGAATGCGTAGTTCCCAGTCTTACAAAAACCTGTCGTATCCGTTATTCAAAATTATCTGTTAAGAGCAAACAGGCAACCATGTTTCTGACCATGGATTTGGGCAAAGCACTGGGCTGGCTCATGCTTTCATTGGCTGTTATCCTTGTTTATGACCGGAAAGCAAAACCAGGCCCTATTGCCTCTGCTCCCTCCTCACTCTACTCTGTGACACCAACAAGATGACAGAACAGTATTTCCAGGCTGGATCTTTAGGCAGCCAAAATCTGCAGATTATTTTTAAGATTTCTGCTGCTTTTGGTGATTTAAAAAAAAAAAAGTTTGCAGGAAATAAACTGAAATGCTGTCATCCAAAAAAAATTGATGTCGTGTTCTTTAGATTCACCTGATTTTAAATTCTATGCAAATGGAGAAAATAGGTTCATTAATTAATAGATACAAAGTACAATGTGACATATATCCACTCTATTGAGGTCAAGGTTCTAAATGGCTAAGCTAAAATTCTGACACTTAGTACAAGCCATAGGTGTGTCAACACTTGACTTAATCTGGGAAATTATATCCCCTGTACTACAAAACAAAACAAAACAAAACAAAGACAAAAAATTTATTATTTCCACTGGTGGAAGTAAATATTGGGAAGTAACTGACAATTCAGGAGACCACATTTTTCAGTGATTTTGCTCACCTCTGGAATGCAATGAGCTATGAGCTGCGTAAGAACTATCAGGATTTCCAGCTCTCCTGTAAATGAAATCAGTGTGAAGACAAGGAAACAAATAGATCCATGAAAGCTTTCTCCCTTTCCTCACACAACACCAGCAGCATTGATCCTAACCTGTGAGGAATCTCTGGGAGATACAATTCTCAGGTAATGGGCTGAGGGGGAACTTGGAAAGAACCAGGACCCCAGTTCTGCTAAAAAAACATTAATATTTAAGAGAAAATAAAATTCCTTAACTTCACAAAGATGTCTTTACAGTTTTGATCTAGAGACACTGATAGAGACACAGATTGCTCAGAACACATCTATTTCTACATATAATTACATTGAAAAGTTATACATTTCAGTGTCATTATCTGTAGAACTTATTTCCTTGTTAATAATGTTACACTTACACTTAGATGACAGAAACTGAATTCATCACTGATAATCCTGCAATATTTTGTACCAAAAGTAAATTTATCTGGTTTTAAGGTAGAGAACTATACTTTGAATAACTCTACATCTTTGGAATCCAGCCTGAAAAACCTCAAAATTTTTTCCAAAATATAACTGTGTTAATAAAAATCTCAAACTAATCAGCACAGAAGTTACACATACTCTTAGCTACAGAAAAACATCATGAGTAGGATTTGGGAGGAGACTAATTCCCCCCAAGCACACCAGAAATGTGGTAAGCATCTTTATCTTCACGTCCAGTAAAACTTCTCCTGTCTAACTGAAGAATAATCATTCCTGCGTGATTGAAATAAATTTGAAATAGCTTTTTTTTTTTTTTTTTAAGTAATCCACCACTTGAACTTTCCAGTTAATTCCGGGGACCCATGAAAACGCCTGATGTAACACCGCAATTTTAAAGTCATCTGTGGCCACTGAAGCTGACCAAGCCACCATGTGTGCACACAATCTCCACCAGCAGTTGAAGACCAAGCTGCAGAACAGGTGATGTTACCATGTGGGGCCTTGGCTGCTAAACGAGGTCAACTGACAGGCATTATCCCGAAGGAGGGGGGCAAAATGGGAAGAAGAGCCAAGGTTGGAGAGGAAGCTTTAGGAGGCTGAGCAGCAGCCTCACAGGCAAGCTTCTATTGTGCTCGGAAACAGAAAGAATTTGACATCTGACCTCTCCTAGGAGAAACCCAAGCAGCATCTCCAAAGTAGGCAGTGAAGCATGGAAGTGCGCTGGCCACGCAACAAAGAGCAGATAAACCAAGACACACTGGATAAACAGATAAACAGGTGCCTCCTGGGTGTCTCTGGGAAACCCCCAAAGATCCATGCTTTGAGAAACAGTGCTCAGATATCCCGTGGAAAGTTCTGAAACGTCACTGAGACTGCTCCAAAAGCCTCCATGTTCACAGATCTTTTTAGAGTTTTGTGACTTGCTTCTCCATAAGACTTAGCTACAAGCCTGATTCCTGTATCAAGCAATGTTAATGCTCCCCTCTTCCTCTCGATCCAGGTAGGTGGCACTTTCTTTTGTGCCCGTTTGTGGCCAAACAGGCCGTTTATATCTCAAAAGAGCAGTTAATGAACACTTTCCCCCATTATTATGGCTGCTAAAGGCCTCAGTCCAGAAGCAGAGGTGGAAGCATTGATCACAGCCGTTCCCACTGCAGGGAGTGAATCTCCAAAACATCAGGGTTAATCCAGAATGACTGTTTGCTCCAGCTGCATCCAGTGAAATGGGCATCTTTGTTTACCAACAGCTCCCCAGTCAGACACCCCACATTCAACAGATTTGTGCAGTAGGGAATGCTTTGCTTGTGTGGAACACTTACCACCACATTGCTCCAAGTTTCCTTTTTGAACTTCATCCACTGTTTGCAAGCTGAGCACCTCTAGCTCTTCTAAAAACCAGCTTGGGTACTTGAATTCTGAAAACAAATAACACCTGAGCCTCCTCAAGCAAATTTATGCAGTCAATAAAATAATCTGAGCAGAATCCCGAGTTGTGTCCTTGCCTGGTTTTGGACCAGCAAAGAATGAACAATCAAACTCCATTATCCAGGGATTTGAAAAAGCAGTCTTCAAAATGGGATGGATTTGAAAGTGTCTGGTTTTCCTGCACCAATACCTTCACTAGTGGCTTCTTCTGTCAATTATATGACTCAGGGGCAGGTGAAGGTGAAAGACCTGACTGACCTGAGACCACTAATGATGAATCTTGTCAAATGGATATTTTGTAATAAATTTCTCCTGGTTGCATTGTAAACTCTCACATGCAGCCTGAGGAGAGGTAAGTAGGTATTTTTTCCTTTTTTTCAAGTTGGCAGCGTATCCTACTCATGGTCAGTTGCTCGGTAACAAGTTTCTCTGGCTACAAAATAAATATTCCACATCTGAAATATTTGAGAAAACACTGTTTTTCCTAACTACATTCCACAGTACTTGGGCCATGGGGTTTCCCAGAATAGTCTAAAATGTTAACAGGGTTACACAAAGGACGATCTCCAATTAGATTATCGCTCTAAGACAGATACAGATCCGTCCCCATACACAACACTGCTCACATATTCTTTAAATAGTATCTTAAACCTACTCCAGGGTCTGGAGCTCATGTAAAGTAGTTTAACTGCCTAGGAACAAATTAGCTGGCTGGATCCTGTGCCCTTTTAAACGTAGGCGTGGTGGGAGACATTTTGCAGGGACTGAAAATCTGGAAGTTGCTGTGCTCGGTCTGAGGCACCCACCAAGGAAAGCACGTCTAAGGAAAGAGACAAGGGACCGAGACACAAACCCAGGTATCTCATCCCCAGGGATGCTCCTGGAAGAACCTGCTCTGGGATCAGCATAGAAAGTGTGGAAGTCACGTGTCTGCAGGCAGCTCCCAGTTCTCCCTGCCATCCTCCGCTCCATCCTGTTGGCACGATGCTGCTTTGTCCACGACAGCCAGCTGAAGCCATTTCTTCCAGCCCTCTGAAAACATTTGTCCCAGTGACCTGTTCTAACTAACACAATGGACAGATTCTGATTGTTCAAATGCAAAGAGAAATACTGTGTCCTGGACCAGCAGAGAAGAACCCTGCAGAATCAGCTAACTCTGCACCCTTTCCCATCAAAATGACAGGGGATGTCTACAAAGAGACTAAGAATAGGACAAGCATTTGGTGATGCTTCTTTAATATCCTTTCCAGCTCTCAGCACTCTGTAGCACAAGGATTTCCTGCACTTAATAGCCCTTGATGAATCCTTCTTCCATGAATTTGTCTTCATACAATGACTAGGGAGGAGAAACAACTAATTCTAGATTTTATGATCTGGTAATAATTCCCAGGAAAGAACACTAATTATTTGGAGGTTTTTTATAACCTAGTGGCAAAGAAAAAGACATTCTTGAAAGAACAAAATAGAGACTCACCACCTCATAAGTATCAGTTAGACACTTGGATGAAGAGTTTTAAGGCTGCCAATTCTTAAAGGGGAGGCAGTCGGGAAATGGGTCTAAACTCACGCAGGACAGACCTAGGTTCAAGTATTCCTTTAAATACAGGACCCAGGTTTCAAACTCACCTGGGCCTTTCCAAAAAAAAAAAAAAGATTTAGACACCTACCATTGATATGCAGTCTGAGGATCTAAGGCCAACACACAAAATTAAAAGTCCCCACACATACCTAAATGCTGTGGATGTTTCCATTGTAAATAAATTTTTAAAAATTTCTTCATACACCCAGAGCACTCACATCTCAGAGGTGGAAGCTCCACATCTATGGGATAGTCAGCTATGAAAAGGGTCTGGAAACTAAGTGGGACTACACATATCTGGGCACTCATTAGCACCTTAGAGACAAGCAACTATTGATTTCTTCACATACATATGGGGAGGCAAAGTTACTTTCCCTCCAGTTCATTATACTCATTTGCCAAGGAGATTAGTTTTCCAAGATAGCCCTGCCACATTCACTGGACAGGATGGACAGTGCTTGCTTAATAAGTTCTCACGTTTTCTTCATCAGCAGCACTTTCTCCTCTTCACAGAAATAATTAATTTCCTCCTAATTTTCTTCCATAACGTGTGTGTGTTTTGCACATGTTGATTAACACTTTTGCCGTCTCCGCATTATCTCATTTTGCAACTGGAAAAAAAGAGTACAGAAGAATTCCTCCTTTTGAATCTACTTATTTAACACATCTTACTTCAGATTCTCAGAATTTGGTTTCTCAGTGTACCAGTTAGATTTTTAAATGGTACTACTTCATCTGTTAAACTGGCAATCTGCAGTTTATGGTGACTGGCAAAGGCAAATAGCAAATTAGCAAATACAGCCCTGTAGATGCTCAACATACAATGCTTCACCAGCAAAAACAGAAATTTGCTGGCAGCCAAAAAAAGATGATACTTAGGTTCCAGGACTTATATTAATATTTTAAAGGGATAGGGGTCCAGCAAACATTTTATCCAGTTCTTATCCCTTTGACAGTTCCCTGGACTTCCTTATCCCAAGTCAAAGCACTTTGCTAAATAAGTCTTAGCCTCCCAATTTCAGTCTGGTCATAGAGTCATAGAATGTTTTAGGTCATGTATTTCCAACTCCACTTTCATCCTGTCTGCTGATAGTCCGAAATATCCTGATTTCATCTAGTGTGTCTCCACTCTCACTCACTCCTAGAGCTAGTTCTCCTACATGGTGCAGTCCAGCTTGCCTTTCATTAACTATTCATGGCCCATTTACCCTCTTTAACTAAAACCTTACTGTAATTTCTGTTTTCCCCTGCCAGTTTCTTTATCCTCACTTCCCCACATCATATCTGATCTCGTACCCCTTGAATCTGTGGTAGACAGCTGCCTAATTTTCTTGATGTGAACAAGAGTTACAAATCCCTGACAGGGCTGAGTAAAAAATTATCTCCCAGAGTGGGACAACTACAACTTTTCACAAACAAAAACATTGCCAATATTTTTGTAGCATGGGTAAAACAATGTATTTTTCTCTAGCCTTGTTCTTGGAAGACATTAAACTGTTCTGGCTGAAACGTTCTGAAAAGAATTCAGACGGAGGCAGACACCAAATGAAACATGGAAAAATTTAGTGTGAAAAAGCTACTTTGACAAAGCTGTGAACAGCTGAAAATAGGCCTTTAGGGCTGGAAGTGCCTGGCAGCCTTAGCAGTAGAAGCTGTTACAAGCTCTGCCTGAAGGGAAAGGGCCGCCCTATCGGGTCACCCACTTTGGTGACAATCAAGCATAACCCAACCGCATTTCTGGAGTAACTCTGTGTCCCTGCTAACTAACCAGGACAGGACTTCTGCCATTCAATTGTCCAGCAATTTGGCACCTACACGAATCCTGACAGGGAGACCCTAACAATACTTCCCCGTTCCCTAGGGCCATGACACGGAACACGAACGCGGGTTACGAGATCTCCCCCGAGCCCCGGGTTTAGGAGGTGGCAGTTCATTGAAACAGTTGGTGACTGAGGCCCCAGCTGCCCAGATTCCCTCTGCGAGAGTCAGTCGTAGCCCTGCTTGTGTCTTCGGCTTCTCCTCCCCGAATTTGGCTGCAATGGACCTACCTAAAGTAATTAGGCCACCTGTTGCATCGCCAGATCCGTTTAAGGAAGTCCTTCAGCACTCCGGTTTACACAGTTTGACAGGAATTGTTTAAGTGGGTACCAGTGTAATGGCACTGCAAAATGAAATCGTGGAATTATTTTAATCAATAAATGTAATTACATGCTCAGATGACCGTGAGCTTGTCTGTAATTAGTTCTCCACACCATAATGCAGTACACAGAATGCCAACTTTTTGCACATTACGCGATGTGGGATGGGAATTGCATTTGCAGATGAACAGGATATTTAAAATCAACTGAGTTTTTACACCTCAGAAAGATCTTTTAGCCCTAGTTAAAAAAAAACCAAAAGATTAGTATCAACTGTGGAACTTGAAAATAGCTTTTTTTTTTGGGATCTAATTTGGTTTTATTGGTACCACTGGTACAATGAAAACAGTCACCATAAATTAGCACAGTCCACTAACACAGACCAGTTCTGTATCCATACATCATAAAGTTTTATTTTTGGTTTATATGTACAAATATAATCTATTTTCATATATATTCGTACATATTTGTGTGTGTGTGTATATATGTGTATATATCTAATCCCATCTTAAAGGTTCTTCACAATAACGTCTTCAAGTTTCTTCTCAGTAGGTTACATGGTCATTTGACAACTGCTTAGCACGTTAATGATATAAATTAATAAAAAAATATACCAAATACATTTATATACAGTAGATTTCAATCAATATCTATAAAATGCAATTAATTTTACATTAGCAAGGATTTTAATATCACAGTATTTCACTTCTATTTTTCTCTTTCTTTACACATACCTTTGTTTCCTGTCTTGAAAGGGGGCTCCACCCTGCAATCTTCATTCACCCGGTCCACAGCTCAAACCTGACATTAAGCACTTGTTTATTTTTAAATATATCCTTAAATGCAAAAAAAATCAATAGGGTATAAATATCTTTTAAATACCTAAATCTCAGCACAGTGCTCCATAGGATCCCACCAGGAAATACCAGTGGATACTTTCACATCACACCACACTTAAAGGGCTCAGATTTTTATTATGTCCATGAAAAGAGAGAGGGCAAAGACCTGTGGGAATAAAGGGGAAGATCTCAATCTCCTTTATATTTGGCACTCTTGAAAGTGTGATAGTCCTGATTTTGTAATGCAAGATAAACAGGATGACTTCCCACATCCTGCAGGATGGGATAACAACTATATGGATGCACAGAAATTAACCAAGTTGCTGTTAAAACTGCTTCGAACACATGAGGAGTTCATAGGCAACAAGATCTAAATGAACTCTTCAGTCAAAATTATTTATAATTATTAAATAAATTGAATGTACCTCAAAACATGGGTGTTCTAATAAACTGCTTGGGGTTGCAGCCAGTTTTACCACGGTAGGACACAGAGCAATATTATGCCAAATAATATTTGGCCAGACCACTCTTATAATTAGAGTGCAACTCACGTGACTCAAGGCCCAAATCAAACGTTTTAGGTACACAAATACCAACGGAACAAGTCCATAGGATATGGTCCATAGCAGGACCACACGCTCTGATTTACAGGGAAAACTTGAAATGCTGCCCTGCAGGGATAAACAAATCAAAGTTGCAAATTCCATACTGGTGTCAGTTCCAACACCCCCAAATGTTAAAGGCAGTAAACCACAACTTCACCTGCACTGCTCCTCGTTACATCCACACTTTTAAACAACTAATACGAACATGGCACGGTCAAATGCAACTTCAACGTGACTGAAATAAAGAATTAGAAGATTTTCCTTCTTAAAGGCAATATCAATTCCTCCACAAGCTTTGTTTTGCACACAGCAGCTGAGAATAGCGATGATTAACTGAAAGAAAAATGGATCACTGCCTATTTTTCCAGTTACTTGTTATCAAAAGTATGTCTGCACATCAAGTAGACAACATTTCACTTTCCCTTTGTGGTTTGCTGGTGTTGGGAAAACAAAAAAAGGACAGAATTATCATTAAGAATCACAGAAACAGACAAGGGGTTAGTTACATCTACATATAATTTATTGTCATCTGGAAGGATTTCAAACCCATGACACGCACCTTCAAGCATTACAGGCTGTTTTGTAGATTGGTCATCCACCATAAATAAAATCTGAGGCTGAAATCAATTGACCTGACATTTACCCTATTCCACCACCTAAGGACATACCAGCTCTCATGTCTGATTTTTAGGAGGCTTTAAAAGACAAAATGGTAGGAGCTGATGAACAGTTACTAATGACAAGCATGTAGGAGTGTGTGAGTCATGAATGGGCCAGAAAATCTGTATGGGAATACTGTAGGCTTTTACCTAGCTGAACTCTGATATCATCATGTGAGCTACCAAGAGATAAAGAAATAAATATATGAAGTGGCAACCTTCACTTTCACATGAGATAGAAAATGATCAAACAAAAAAAGGATCTTTTTTTTTTTTTTTTTAAGAGTGACTGGGCCAAGGATAGTGCATTTCTCAGGCAAGGTAATACAGTTTTCCTATCTTTACTGTAGAAAAATTCAGTTCTTAAAAGACAGTATTACACTGAGTTGCCATAAGATTCAGGTTGTTTGACTTAATATAACTATTTTAAGTTATTTTGAAGAAGACCATTTACTCGGAAAAATTTATTTCCTTTTGCCAAGGAAGTTAACCAAGAAATCCCAAGTCACTTTGTCCTTGGGCAAGTAGTCAAATCCTCCAGTGTCCTAGTAGGGTGCTTATTTAAGGCTAGACATGAAAGTCCCTTGCAGGGCTTTGGTGTCAAAAGTCACTTGTGTTGTCACCCCACCCGTTGTTGGTGGTGAAGCACAGCCAGAGTCCATCAGACAACCTCTGAGACACAAATCTGTCTTCCATGGAACAGATTATTCCAGTGGTATCCACCTTGTACTGGTACTCAGATATATTGCTTGCTAATAAAAGCGAAGATTTGGCAGGTTATGGTCAGCTAAAACCACTCAGTCAGTTTCAGATCTGACTGGCTGGCAAGAGCCGGGAGGAATTTGGTAACAAATCAACCAGCCAGGTAAAAACCCACTGCTGCCAGCCCACAGCGTGGCACGTGGACACTGAGCACTCTTGGATTGCCCAGCAAGAGGGTTCCTTCCAGCTTGTCCACATCATTTAATTGGCAGAAGTCCACAAGTCTGTTCCCAACAGCAAATTCATGCCCAAGTTGGACAGAAAGTCATTTGACTCAATCAGTTGTCATTCCTTCCCCTCTGTCAGCATGAGGCTTTCTGAAGAATCTTCACTTGGCTGCAGTCTCAACAGGTCATTTCTCTCTCATCAGATCCCAAGGTAAAAGCTGCTCTAGCTCCATTTACCTTATCCAGCTCTCCCTATTGTCAATTCAAATCTGAACGGGCTTTTGAAGTTCCTCAGTCCTCTTTTCTTGTGTCAGGAAACCTTCGGGACAGTTTATAATCTATATAAGCACTAAGACAGGACCACAAAATGAATCGTATTAATATAATTACAACCAGTAAAACCATCAAAAGGGCTGATTCCATATTTAAGCTAGAATAATGAGGTAATGTGAAAAAAATACTCTGGGAGATCTAATTATATAATGCAGTATTCAGTTCTGCACGGCCAGCCCAGCAATTCCTCTAACATTCCAATCAAAGTGATCTCACTAGCATGTGAGAGAAGAGTCCAGCTGACAGATTTGGGACATGTAACGTACTATTTAGTCAAGAGGCCCCATGTGCTATTCATAAAGAATTAACAACTCTTATATTGACAATGACAGTATTGTCAGAAGACCTTTGGAAGGGGGAAAAAACCTCCATAAACTCCGTCTCTGTGAAGTTGGAGGTTTTTTTTTTTTTTGGGCCCCTTTTTTCCAATGCTGATGTAATCTCCAAACATCTCCAGCAGCAGCTGCTCAGCGAAACCAGGCACCTTCTCCCTAGTCCCTTTCAGCAGCACACGCAGCACTTTCCAGCTCCCTCAAGACAATCAGGGCCTTTCTTTCACCAATTAGCTATCACTTCAAGAGTCCTGCGCTGTCCAACGAGCTCTTAAGAATGGTCTTTGCAGGAAACAACAGTGGAGGAGCCTTTTTTTCCCCCTAGACAAATGAAAAGGGGAAGAAGGGGGGGGGGAGGGAGAGGGGGAGACAAAAAAGCACAAGAGAACAAATCAGAACAGAAGCTGTCCAAAATGCATCGCTCATTTAGCAAATCGACAAATGCAGAAATGTCCTCGAGAGCCAAGGCTAGAGCAAAGCGTGCACACACACACACACACACACACACAAAAAATGCTCCTACTTTCTTTAGGAGATAGTTTGTTTAGTCGAATATGTTAAAAAGGTTTCATAGAAACAAGTGCTCTTGTTACAGCAAGTCTGAGCTGTGCAAAGCAAAAAGGGAACGAAACTCCTGCAAGATTATGCCGTTTCCTTATTTGGCTCTCCAAATGTAAAGCAGCATTATTTGAAGTAGACACTGTAGGAAAGAACTCATTTTAGCTCACTTTAAATATAGATGGATTGATGAAATGAGTAATTACTGGAACTGCTAAGATCTTTTCAGACTTACTAACTAGCAAGCTCCTTTCCCCAGAAACCGCACTTTCCGTCTAAAAAGAAATTAAAGCCTGGTTCGAAGACGTAAACCTTTGGGAATTCTACATTCTTTTTCCCTTAAATTCAGGGAATAGGTACAGTAATACCTTGAGGTCCTTGTAGATGCCAAGTTCTCATTAGGATTAGTTACAAACTCCAGGATCCAGTTGAAGCAGAAAACAAGGAACTTTTATTGATGTTTAAGCAACTCCTTGCCTGGGCCTGGACATGTGGAGTTGTGAAGGCAGAATTGGGAAGGATCAGCAATGAGTGAAATGACTTGGACATGGTTCAAGCGATAGCCCTGTGTCAGAGTGGCTTCCCTGATTTTCAAAAATTCTGCATTAAACCAAATGTCATACCAAAATACTGACTGTCAGTATCCTCTCAGAGTACCACGTTCTGGTCAAATTTGTCCTTGACTGGGGTAACCTCACGAAAGTCAACACCTTGCCTTCTACATGGTCAACAGAAATAGATTTACACTGCAATTCAAAAAAATAAAATAGTCTGTTCCCTTTCATTGGCTGTGTATCAGAAGCAAAGCCCTGGGCTTTGTAAACAGTTAAATGGCAGAGAAAAGCAAATACTTTCGGGATTTCAGGAGTTTGCTCACACTAATGGGTGCTCTCAACTACCACATGAATTCTTTAATAGAGGTGGAAAGTGTCATAACTGATCAGATTGCCTAAAAGGAAAGAAAGTCTGACGTATTGCCCTGCGTGCATTTATGAAGGAATGGGAATCAACTCAAATTCCCCTGCACAGGAAGGCTCAACCAAGGGATGAGTACACACAATCAGGATTAAGAAGGAATCTTTGAGGAGGTGCAACAAACAGTGTCCTTTTATACCTACAGACTCCAAAAGCTGCTGAGTTTAAAGGAGCTGCTCCTTTCAAACTAGCAAAGATTTTGTTGAAAAAATGCAGCAGGCTGGAGAGAACAGACAAATACACATATATACATTACTAGGGTCACCTACAGCCATAGGAAAAAGGATGAAAGGGGCCCAAAAGGTCTACCTAAAGCAAGATCAACTACGTCATTCCTGACAGCTGTTTCTCTAACCTGCTCCTTTAAGAGACCCACACCCACACAGATGAGAAGAAAGGAAATTGCCATCTTGTCTGAAAGGGACTTCAGCAGGAAAAAACAGTTTGCAAAACTGTTCAGTGTCTCTGTCTGCTGCAACACAACCCCTGCAAGACAGGGGCTCTGCATTATGTACTCACTTGGGCAACTGGCTCATTTCATAGCTGTACAATTAATTATCAGTTGAGGCAACAATATCTGAATTTTTTTTAGAGAAACAGTATCTTTGTATCGGCCCATCTGGATGGATGCAATGAAAGTGCATCTTTGGCGACAACGCTCTCCCTCCAGCCTGGTGCAATGCTGCTGTCTGTGCTCCAGCAGGATTGCTGAAAACCACCAATTTCAGCATTAGCTGTAATCCAGCACATCCCACGCCTTGGCCACCAGCTCCAGCTCAGTCTGTTAGCACCAAGGAGCCCGGTGGCTATTTAAGGGCACACCAGGGATGAATTGGGGGTTCATTCCAGTGCCAAGGGAACAACAGGTGCCTCCTGCTCCCCGGGCTCACAAGTGGTTCTCAGCTCCGCCGGCTCCAGCGATCCCTGTGAGGTGTCAAAGCCGGAACACAGGCGGCACATCCCTGGCGCCTGGCACCGGGATGTGCCTGGGACAGGCTGACACAAAGCCGGGGGAGCTTCCACGCCGGCTGCCCGGGCAATGGCAGCTCCCTGGCTCCGCATGCCACGGCTGTCAGCTTGGCACTCTGCATTTATTCACACGCAGGAATGCTGCCCAAGATGGAAGGACAGTGCTTTCCTGCTTGGATTTCACTTCTTGGGACAGATTTCCTCCCACGGAAAATTAATGGCACGGCATGAGCAAGGCGAATTTAAATGCCAGATGAAAACTGGTGTGGCTGGATTTTAGAAAATGCAGTTTAACATGGATAGTTGTTCCTCCCCTGCTTGCAAAGGATTTTGAGAACGAGTGAGGAAAAGCCTATACATTGAGCACTATTATTTGGATTTTCCCAAATTTACTTTTTCACACAACAGATGTTCCTAACGTTTGGCACCATTTTTAATGATGTGCCTTTTTTGAAGAATGTGTGCTGTATCACCCATAAAAGCATCCTCTCTGTTCAGAGTTTATTTTGTTAAAATCGTTTTTCAACTAGTCATCTCTCCAGGGAACAATGACATGATAGAACAGTATTTCTGATGGGTGATATTTTATTACTAACATATGTTTTCATCACATAACCAACATTACTACCCGATTCTGCTATAAATATTTATTAAAACCCTCTAATTTGAAACTATTTCCAAGACAAATTTCATATTTTGTTTTTAAAATATCTCATAATTAATTGTCCTGGTAAATGCCCATTGAAGGGTAGTTTAGGGGGGAAAAAAAAAGTACATATTACGCAGTCTTGACTTTTAAAATGTAAGGCAACAGATTTTGCATTGCATTTTCCAATTATTTTATAAAGCAATCTCCTAAAATATCACTACATTCCCAAAATTTTAAAATATCAAGTAAACTTACAAGCCACAAAGCAGACAATACAATAACCATAAAACACCCGCTGTTATCATCAGTTTGAAATATATCCCAAGACATAAGTAAACTAGAATTAAAAAATAGAATATTTGACTTACTGCATTTGCCACACATTCAAAAGTCAGGATATCTACCGAAGGAAACAGCAAAGAGTTGCAGGTGTCGGCAAGGCTAATAAGTTCTGAGTTCTTTGTTTAAAAAAAAAAAAAAAAGGAAAAATTCAAGACCAGCACTTATCTGTCAGAATCACGTGCCTTCTATAGTTATCAGAGTCAAAAAGGCACCTTGCTCCAGGTTACAGATGTGAAACCTCCTGAGCAAGCATTCTACATCACACGGAAAACAAAATGCCACTTAAAAAGAGCCAGATCAAGTAGCCACCGCTTTAGAGGACAAAATATGACATTCAGAGTCAATTATTGCTCCACCTAAGTTGTGATAACAGGCACATATCAAGATCATTCAATGCTGCATAGAGTCAAAGCAAAGTCAACACCTGCCCCACTGGTTTTCTCCTGGAAAATCCCCAGCAAACACACTCCTCCCACCACAATCAGTTCAGTGTGCCCATTTCCATGATCAAGAAAAACAAGGACAGAAAGAAGATACTTCATTTGTTACATATTTCATCCCTTAAGACTACCTTCAGCCCGCACAAAACCAGAAGTGTTTGTAAAACTCCAGCTCATCCTCAAAGGTGTCAAAAGTGAGATTTAAATGCAACAAAAGAGCACAGATTGCAGGAGACAGCAATAAAAGTGAAGGAAAAGTACTAGAAGGAAATGAAACAAAACCTTATAAACCAGTCTTAAAAGTGATTACTTGAAGACATCTGTATTTCCAAAAAGACTCGATGAGACCTCTGCTGTCGTTCCATGATCACCTCCATGTGCTGCTGGATGGGGCAGTGGTCAGCGGGATTGGCTCCCTTACATTTATGGGAATTTCTTACTAGGAATGTGATCAGAACATGACCCAGCAGCAGCAGAACAGATCACGTACATGCCATGATACTTTAGTCACACCAATCAGTTAAAAGACTAGTAACGTCCAATATGTCCACCTAATTGTGAACAAGCATAAAAAATACAGAAATACTTAGAAAGACTCAACGGAAAAAACAGGCATAAATATTTAAGACTGCTGTTACAAAGTTCAGAACAGCTTGTTATCAAGCAATTGTTATCTCCTTAGTTATCAGAGAGACCATACACAGTTTGCTAAGTTTTCACACTCAGCTAGATGCCTAATTTTTTGGGTAGAAAGAACCTCAGGGTTTTTTGCTGGGGAAATTAAGAAATTATCACCAAATTTGACCAGGCACAATGATCTAGCCCCAAACCAACCTTTCCTAGTGCTCTCCTTCCATCAGTAGATTTTTTTCCCCCACTGAATTCATAGAAGTCACATCAATACAGCAGAGAATTTAACGAGTACTATTTTTGACAAAACAATGTTGCAACAAAATGCCAGTTTTTCAAACACAGAAAACTGGCAAAAACATGCTTCAGTTTTGACAAAGTATTTGCCAAGAGCTGCTTTTCAGATCCCTAAAATTCAAGGTCAGTACAAACCAGACAGATCACAGCCTTCAAACATTATGCAGTCAAGGCACTCATGCATAAAACCACAGTTTGAGCCTTTTGACAAGTGCTGTGGTCACCTATTTCTGGGCTATTCCCAAGTCTCCCCTGACTTAAAACCCTTGTTTCCTTTTCACTGTGCACAAACCAGACTGGGACTTTCAGAAATGTCACAGGATGGAAAACTCACTTCCCTCTCATCTGTAACTCCATGTCTTTGGCAGATCAGATCGCCTGGATGATGCTCCGCCTGTGCTCTACCAAAACGAGTTCAGATCCAAACCTGCCTCTGGTTTACAATTAAATTTGGGTGTTTTGGTCATCCTTTGTTTTGACAGCATAAGCCAGTACAGATAGAAGCAAACAATGACACAGCTGCCATTTTCCTACAAGGTCCACCATGTGACAAACTTAACGACTAAAGAAAAATTCAAACTTTCTGAAACTTACCATGAGCGAAATGTGCTTTGGCAAACTACAGGCCCTGGAAAAGACTTGAAGATTATATCACCCCACTCGTAAAATGCAGTTATTGAAAAGAACTGTTATCCTTTATAAGTGATGGAAGGCAAACATTTCACATGCTGCACTGACACTGCTCCAAACCTCATTTTTCTATTCAAAAATGAAAGTCGGGCTTTCAGCAAACTACATTGTGTTTTGAAGAAGTTTTTCATTCTACTTAGAGGTTATCCTGCTTACTTTTAAAGTCTCTTTGCACACAAATAGAAGGGGAACTGGGGCAAAGAAGGAAAGAAAAGAGTCCATTTGAAAAAATTACACTGCTAGATTACAAGAGTTGAAAGCTGGTATGTAACTTTGCTCCGGGTGATCAAACTGCTAATCAGGAATGCTGTCGGGAACAGAATGGAATTCCAAATAAATTAGCCATGTCCAAGAAGCCAATACAACACAGGATTAAGGCTCACAAAGAAAACAAATTTATTCAGCCTACTTTATCAGAATTCTTAATAATGTGTACTACTTTTTCTCATCGCAGTCTGAGCTCTTCCAGTGGAACAGTGTGGAGAAGGAAAAATGAGTCACACTTCATAAATCTCCTCCTTGTACAGACACCTAAAAAATGTTACATACAGCAAGACACACAATGCCATTATACATAAATACATATGCTTATCACAGCCACAGCAGAAACGTGCAGATTTATTTCTCCGACTTTATTTCCGAGGCACCTGACCAAAGAAAAGATGCTACACACTTCTGTGAAAACCTACAAAGCTGAAGGAAAAGGTTAGAACTTCACTGACCTCCACGCTAAAATGAGTTTCAATACCATATTGAATAACTAACTACAAAAATAAATCTCTCCCCTCTAGGGACAATCCCATTGCATCACGTTTTTTATCAAGTATAACAAGAAAAATTTGCAGTACTGTGGCTGAGGTACTGTCTGGAACTCAGAGCATATTCTGTTTTCACCTCTGACAGCATCCCAGGGAAACTCTTCGTAACAGCTTATGCCAAAATCACAGGAACATTAAAAGATGTGCTTAATCTTCTGCCTCTCCTTGAATTGGAACTGTAATCTTTATCAGGCTGGTTTTCCTCATCTGTGAAATGGAGATTATAATAGGCTCTTACTGTACAGTAATTTGAATTCAGAGCTAAATTTTTGAAGTATTTTCGTAACGCTAAAATTTTAAAAAGAGATAAAATACTCACAAGAAGTACTTCGTGCAGAATCTAGACACATAGAGAGAAATCTTCCTGTGTTAGAAGTGCATGTATCGTCTCGGCTTCTGAAAAAAATAGATAAACCAGAAGCGTATCGTCACTTCAAGCCTTACATTGCCCAGAACTCTCATTCACCGGAAAATAAGAGACTGAGGACAGTACCACATTTTGCATTGACATAACTCTGCCATATTTCCCCGAGAATCTGTGCGTGCAGGGATTTCCTACAATAAAATTCATCAAGCAAACCACCAGCTGAGTGTAAGCGTTGGGGATTCGTTTGCCTGGTGGTTCCCAGCCATGGCACTGCCCTGCTTTCCAAACGACCAAACTGCACGAGCCATCAAAAATCCATGGTTGGTGTGTTAGGTGTTTCCTAAAGAATTTTTGTCCCAGTAAGGGGGGCTCCCTGTAAGACACCAGTTGCATCCCCTCCCCTTCCCATAATGAAACAAATTAAATGCTATTTACTATTACCACTGTATCTAGTATTTTATTCAAGCACAAAAGCACATGTTTTATCAAGTGTGACTTACATTTATTTTTTGTCAAGTGTTTTCTCCTCCCTGTAAGAAGATATTTGCATAAATATGGAAAGAAAAGCAAATATTCCCAAATCCCCTTCTCTGGAATTGCACCTCCAGAGAGTGAGGGTCAGATGATGAAAGCCATTGCTGTACCATCAAGACATGTGACTGGAAGGGTTCTGCCTATACCTCAATGCCTCCATTAAATGCACATTAAAAAATGTTTGTTTTGAACAAAGTATTTTACATTAAATATAAACTACGCTGTTTGCTGAGAAAAATAAACCAAGAAAGCAACAAGCACAAACAAAGCTTTGTATCAAGACCAAGGAAGAGTGCTGATTTTCATGAATAGAGACCAAATTTTTATGATTAACTACTGAAAGAAATGTTTTGATTCAGGGAACAGCAGAACAAGATATTTTCCCAGAGCTTTAGAACACGTCGATAAACAGTTTCAAGTCACTTGACACAACAATTGTGGCAAATGAGCTACCGGTCTAAAAAATGTTACCTTGTTCTACCTTGACCTGCCAAACAGGGCTGTGCGTACTCTGCATTAATGGACGATTCACAGGCTCGAGCTGAGCACACGTGCAAGTCCTTGAAGAGCTGGGCTGGATTTCTGCATTTCCAGGATACAGACCCTGGATTTCTGAGGGAAGAAAAGGAGGATGGCTGCTGGCAAGGAGCAGCGCTGCTCCGCTGACTGGCTCTTGGCTGATCGCAGGCCAAGGAGACGCGTTCTGGGTTACCACAATAAATACTTGGCTTTACAAAATAATGTCCTAAGTTACAGTTTGATCAGCAAGTCCACTCCTCTCGAACCCTGAAAACAGCATGACAGAGGTACATCTGAGATTCTTTTTCTTAAAAAAAACACAGAAAATAAAGCAAGTAGGTGAAAGGTAACTGTATCACTTTACAGACACAAGCTACCCTCTGATTACAACTAATTGAGATATTCAGCAGCCTTAAAACAATACCTTTTTTTAATCAATGTACCCAGACAGCATTCACAGCTTTTTGTGATGACAAATGCCCTTTGAAAGAGTTAATAGGCAAAGGTTTGTACTGGCAATGAATAGGGCTACCTTTAATTGATCCAAGAGCCTTAGAGAGCCGCCTTATAGTGTGATGATGTATTTGGGTTGCAAGTAGGCCAAAATAAGCATAAAGAAAATCTGTAAGACCATGAGACCTTTCATTTTTTCATTGCAGGGAGGGAAAGCGGGGGAACTGCTGAGGAAAATGAGAGAACTATGACGGGGTTATCTTTGTGCTCTGGCACTTAAAATAGATAAAACGGCAGAAATTTTGAGGAAAAGAGAGGAAGTGATCAGGGCATAATTCTGAGAATAAACATCAAGATGTACGGAAATGTACAAAACAAGGCTTCTTCAGAATAAAAAATAAAAGCCATGAAAAAAGAGGAGATGACCTAATGGTATAAAGAAACATTGATTAAAGAAATACCCAGAGGGAGAAAGATATTCCATCAGCTTTAACAAACACTGCATGGCCCTGCATTCCTTCTTAACTTCTCAAGTAAGGGGAGAAAAAAATATCTGTAGAAGAGGCAGTCACATGGATCCGTTTATGATTTTTCCCCATATTCTCTGTTCATCTTTTGCACGGTTTTGCTCAAGATGTAGAGGAAATGTGCACACTAAAAGTGACTCACAAAATTAAACATGATGGGTTAGTAGCAAACATCTTACCCTGCGTAGCCAAAGAAGAAACAAACCAATCATTTTTATAAGGAATATGAAATCCATTTAGTCATATTTTTTCTTTATGCGACTGATTATACACTAATATTGCCTAGTAATGAAGGAAACAGTCTATCCATGCTTACACTGGTCTTTCATCAGAAACTCAATTTTGGCAGAATCCCTCCCTCAGACAGAAAAGGCTGAACAGTTTTCCTTGAACTTTCACAGGTGCAAACTTTATGTCAAGGTAGAAATTTTTCTGGAAAGTCTGAGGTAAATCAGACAAGAAAATTCCTAGACTAAAAGACTATTTTCAAATGGAATTACTGTGCAAGTGTACTATCAACAACTCTGTAAAAAAAAATCAAATAGAAAGATGTCAGCCTCTGAGATTTTCTTAGAAGACAGATATGGGAGGAGCTAGGAAAAAAAAGTAGACATTGCTCCTTAAAAATAAAGAAGCAGAGCAACAAAATATATGCATCCAGATGCATTAGGAAAAGTAAGCCAAGTCTATTTTCAACCTGGAACAGGGAACAGACAAGCTCATCTCAAATTCCGCTCACCCGGTTCATCCCAGAGCCATGAACGAGCCCTCTTCTAGCAGTCGCTCAACAGAAAACGGCACAGAGTCTTCACTGTGGTCCGGGTAAAAATGAGGATTGAACTTACCTCTCCAAAGCACAAGAACTCAGATAGGATTCTCAAAACAGGAATAGATTCCCATTAGGAATACTCACCTCCTGTGAGTTTTCCCCTGGGGTACAAAGCTCTGAGGAAAAGAACAGATTAAAACTTCACGTCACAACTTCCAGACATTTTCCCAATTAACCATTCTAAGCCCACATCCCCAACCACCACAGAATTACGACCATACCAAGGTGAGCACCAGCTGCATCCTTCACAAAACCCCTCACTTCAGGGCACAAACATCAGTAGATTAGGAGAACCAGCACATGTGGACAGTGGCAACCTACCATGGAAAGTGGAGACGAGCTGTGCACAGCCCTGCTTACTTCTGTATGAAGAGACACAAAATATTGTGCTGTGTTTTGAGTTGCTTTCATTTTTAAAAAAAATAATAATACTTTTGAGAAAGTCTTCTCTCCTTGTTCCATTCACTTTCAATTCCAATTCCTAGACTCTTCCTTTGTAGTTTAAAGCCAAAATATTTCCTTCCACCTTACCAGGTTACATGTAAATTCTAGCTACGATGAGTTTTCTGAAAAATAAACAAATAAATTAAAAATTAGGATATAAAAGGATGTTTAAAGGATATCAAGTTCTTCAGGAACACTTCAAAATCAACTGCTTTTTGTGCAGGGGCAGCAGGTGGATTGCCCATCCCACTCCTTCCAAGCATGGTGAAGCGCCAGTGTTTCATAAAATAGAAGTCAATCGTATCACAAAATAACTATGTCCAGTAGCTTCCTATTTGACAGAAGAAAATGGCCTTTAAAGGCCCCTTCCAATCTACTTTATGATTCCATTCTATGAACTGGTACAATCAGCTAATTTGAGGGACACTCCGTACTACTGAAGGTAGTATTTCTACTGCTGCCCTAGTGGACAGCCTACAGAAAAAGAGCCAGTATTCAGATCCTGTTCACACACGTTCAGTTTTCACCAGAGAACACACTGAGAAGGGCACTCTGGTGGCAAACACCAGCAAAACCTGAGCCATTTTCCCAAATGAAGCCTAAATGATGTTTAAAGGTCTGTTTGTTTACACAGAGACAAAACACATCCCACCTGGAAGCACCAGCGGGAGCCAACAGAGCCCTACCAGGATGGCAGCTCTCTACAGACTCAAACTGACCACCAATGCCAAAACTGCAAGAATCCCATATCCACGTGCTGATCTTTGACGAAGCGAATACACTGATGAGAAACTGAGGCATAGAAAGTCTGAATAGAAATGAACCCAGATTTTTCAAGGGCCATCTATTTCACAGCTGCCTCATAAAACTAAGAGAAAGAACATATCTTTAAAGCCAGTTCATGTTGTACTCTTGAAGGAATTTCTGCATTTGGTTAATCTTCACCCCTGCTCACACACGCACATGCACGCACCTGGAACAGTCAAAACACAGACTTCAAGGTGGGGAAAGCTGATGAAGAAAGAGAAATGGGTTTTCTAGCACCGGAGATGGACTCAGTTTCAGAGAGAAGATTAAAACTCGTTAGTTTTTGGCCCTCATGCCAATGCTCAGACAAACGTTTCCCAGGTTCCTTATAAACAGAAATACCCCTCCTGAATAATTTATGTATTTTAAAAGTGGTGTCCAGCAAGCTTTACCTAAGAGCTAGTTGAGTCTCTTTGCAAAATGTGCTGTTTAACTGAGGTTTAACTAGACTGTCATCTACAATCCCAGGCTCAAACACAGGGAAATAAAACCCACAATGTTTTCCCAAAGGAGGCAGAAGGAGTTTTCACGCTGTATCCTAAGAGGCAACAGGCACAGATAAAGTTGTGCTTTCAGCTCCACCAGTATAAATCCTCAGGAACTCCACGTTGACAGAAACCTCCACCCTAAACTCTCCAAGGACTCTCCTCAGCTCAGCTGGGATACTAATGAAGCAAACTTTGATCCTCCTTTTTTCTAGAAATCTGCTTCACAATTCAACATCTTTGATGTAAATCTTATAAAAGACTGTGATGGCATCAAGTCAGGGACAGGATGGAGGGAAATGTGTTTCCGACTCCTCTGTTGGGGGGACCATTAGGAGGAGGGTTAATAGCCCTGGGCATGCGATCAAATTAAGGTTTGTGCCAGTTCCCCCAGGCTTTCCCTTGCCATCACCGGCTTCCCCAGGCTGGGCAGCTCACCCTCATCTCCTCCCCAAAGACAGCTCTTAAACAGAAGCACGACAGTCTGCTGGGAGGAAATAGAAAGATAATCACACAACTAACTTATATGGACAAAGTATGAAACAGGCCGAGGGAGGGGAAGGAGGGAGGGAGCCTCTGATAGCTTCACCTTTGGAGCGATACAAACCTAATGTACATCCAGCTTAAAAGCCGGGAGGTGGGGGGAGCTGGAATTCGGACCTTCCCAACATGTGGATTGCAGCACTGAGGCAGCAACGAGTCTAAACAAGGCCAGAGTTAGCATTCAGAGCACACAGCCCGGCAGAGTATGGGAAAGGGATAGAGCAGCCCAAAGAGCTGGCGCCACGAACTGACGAGCAGAGCGCAAGTGATAAAGATTTACTGCTAGAGAGGAGGAAACAGTCCGCTGGCCCGATTAGAGCTGTGAATACCGAGTTGTTCAGGGAGGATTTTGCAGCTGACTGATCACAGGCTGTCGGAGCAGGCCTCGGACAACAGCTGCAAGGCTTGCTGGGCTGCAGAAACAAAAGGCGCCTAGCACGGTGCAAAGAAAGAGTTGACAGGTTGTTGTTAGCAGTGGCAAATGTGTGAGGTATGTCACTGTGTGTGAGACGGGCCGGGCTGGGGCGGTGGGGAAGAAGGAGGGCAAGAAGTNACAGGCTTGGTCAAAGCATTTTCCTAAAATCAGGCCGGTGTTTGTAAGGAGGACAATCACAAGGTCTGTTTACTGCTGCCAAGATGAATTAGCCCATCGTCTCATTTATAGGACGAATCCGGTGGCACAGACTATAAGGTGCACGGCATTAAAGGGACTAATTAGATGATTCCGGCAAATCTGAATTAAGACCCTTTCTTTCTTTGAAAGCTGGAAAGCATTTCTCAGGACTCCAGTCAGATGGCTTAGGTTTTGTTGGGCTTTTTCTTTCTCTTCTGAGAAGGGATATCTTGTGCAATTCCCTAACTCATAAGAGTCTGCTCTAAATTCTGCTCTGAGCTTCAAGAACAGTTGTTAGGAAGCTGCTGGCATTTACATCATATCTAAAAAGGTCCAAACGAAAATCCTGGATTCTGCAGGAATTCAGCTCCCAGTCCAGGGACAAACTTTACAGTTGGTCCCTCCTGTTAAGAGTGGGCTAAACCAGAAGCCCACATGAGAACATACCTGAGCTAAGAGCCTGCAGCTGAATTCTCACTCACACACACAAAACAAGCGAGGTTTTTCAAAAGCTGGCTTCTAATCTGACAACCACCCCCTTCAAATCCAGTGCCTGCAGCCAAGTGCTTTTCCCAAGCAACTCCGAGCTTTCTGGAGCCATGGTTCACGAAGCGTGTGAGTGCTGGGCAGGAATGTATCAATGAAACTCTGGAGATGATCAAAGACAGGAGCTGGAGAACAGGAGACCTTACTTTCAGCTCCCTGTTTGGCAAGTTTAGGATTCAGTTCTTGAAGTCTGGCAACATTTTACTCCAATTGTGACCAAAACAAAGTGTTCCAAACACCTCTGAAGCAGTGGTGCATGCTGTTTGCACACAACCACTATATTACAGTGGTCACTATTAAAATGTTTTACAAGTAGTTAAGGTTACCATGGCATTCACTGCGTACTCATAGAAGGAAATACCATGAAAATCAGAGAAACATCCTGCACTGCAAGCTGCAAATATCAGATGTTTCATAGTAATTTGTGACACTTTGTAAAGCATAGGCTTCTTGCATTTTAACACACATATCTATCACCAACGAATAGGAGACACTAAGAAAGTGCAGTGGCCTTTATAGTGTCCAATCAATTACACAAACAAACCTTATTTTGATTTTTCTCTTCTAAATGGTCTCTGGGACCCAGTTAGTCTAGTCCCAACGGGCAGCACTTGATACACTGTAAAGGGAATTCAGAACAAGAGGCATTTCAAGCCCTCTAACACAGCTCCATTCTCCCAAAATATATATTAAAAAAACAACCCAGTGTGCAGAATACTCCATCTAGGGGCAGAAATGTGACACAAAATTTCCTTAGCCTTTGCTTTGACATGTGTTAACCTCATTCTACCAGGTCTGAGTGCATGAGAAATAATCAGACATTTCACAGAGGCTCCAAATAGCTCTTCCTTAGTATGAGCCCATAGATTTTTACTTTTTATTATTTTAAATACACAGCTTCCAGCTCGAGTTTCCGCTTAACAGTGATGAAGAACACAGGCACCACTTTTATACATCTACTAGCAACTGGACTATACTTTAAACTGCAAATATTATCTTAGGAACAATTTATAATCCATCATCCCCATATGCTCAAAGTTTTCAGCTGAATAAGGGTGGCCAGTGAGCTCAACTGCAAAGAATAATGAAATGCCTGAAGGACTACTTGTGTGACTATATTTTTGTATGTAATTGTGCTTCTACTGGAGTCAAAGCAAAGTCTGAATTTGACTGCAGTGGGAGCAGAAATAATTTGTAGCAGAAGTCTATTTCTGAATCACAAATTCTCTCTGTAGCTGGATAATTCAATATCATTTATGGTTAATATTAGCACGTGGAATTTGTTCACCAAATGTATTCGAGAGCAGTGTATACAGACAGAAGTAACAATTCACAAGCTCTGAGAAAACCCTGAAAATATAAAATAATGCCCATTAAGAACTTTTTCTTTTTAGGGAAAAAAATAGTTGCACAAGTATATCAAGCCTTGCCTTCCAATGATGTTTTCTTTATACAAATCGCTTTCAGCTGACAAGTCCTCACTGATTTTCCATAGTCAGCAATGGGTTACGGCTTGTCCATAATGTCACAGCTTTCCACTGCACTGTGTCTTGCTCTTTGTCTCTCTGGTACAGAGAGGCTGCTTCTGAGGCTGCTGCAACACTTTGGAAAGTAACCAAATTACTTCCTACATTCGCTCTCCTTAAACACCTCTGCTTGATCCCCTCCACTCTTCCTGTTCAGCCTCTCAGTCGCGAACTTCATACTTCATAAATGCAGAGGTTAGAATTTTCTAGACACCACTTTAATTTTTCAAATAGCAATCCAATTACTGAGCGAATTGGCACATGTGCCTGGTTACATAGTGACTTGGCACTGCCTCCACTCGCTGCTGGCAGTGATGAATGTGTTCCCCCTCAGCCCTCCTCGTCTATCTGCTCCAGCCTCCGAGCCAACACCAGTGACCACATAAGGAGAGTGCCTGGCAGCTGCAAGCCCGAGGTGCCAAGAGGCAGATTGTGTTCTGTAGCAGCAGGATCTGGGTCTGTGACTGGCTTCCTGGCTAGTCTTTTGTAAGACCTTTTCCATGGCCTCTAGGTTGGCTCTAATGAAGCCTGTAGAAATGCCTGCAGGGAGCTGGTATAGAAGTGAGTTAAGTCAAAGGTTTAATTTAGTTTCTAAAGTGAAGTGAATGTATATTGGCCTTCTCTTTCCACCCTGCAATTATAGTCCTGCCACATTTATGTGAAAATACAGTATTCAGTCAACAATAGGAGTGCATTCCTGGGTATGTCTGCACCGCACACTGGGGCAAAGATCCCCAAGCCAGCCTCAATTAACTTCGCTGCAGAACCAGGAGCAATATAGCCGTGTTTGCTCGCTGTGACACCCGAGCTAATTAACTATGTATGGCAGTAACAGAGCTTTACTGTTTCTGGCACCGACGCTGCTGTCCCTGTGTGGTAAACTGCCACAGACATGCCAGCTCGCTTGGAGGTAACCAGAGGGCTCCCCAGTCCAGTGCTGCTTTGCACTGCCCAGATACGTTTAGGAATACTCCGGGAACTGGCAGGAATTTGCTGGCCATCATGTGAGAGTGGCGAGGCTACAGATGTGGTTACAGTAAATGTGGACTGTTCCACTTCCATGCCATTCACATTCTTTTATTGCTCGCAACATGATGGTCACAGAGCATCTTTAAGTAATGTGCTGAGCATCTTGAGCAGCATCTGTCACATGTGCTGCTTTCTAAATATCTCACTTCCTCCTCCAGGGGCAAAAAGCTGGACAAAGATATTTTAAAGTATTTCTCACACTTGGTTTGTTGTTTTTTTTTTTTTTCCCAACAAATTTGGGTCTTAGCCATAAGTGAACGTCTTTAGACTATTTAAAAGCCATTTTCAATTATTTCAATGAAGCAGATAAGAACTTTCCCACAACAGGGTAGCTTCTCCCCATCTGGCTTTTTTATGATCCCCAAGAAATTACCTTTCTTAAAATAAATGAGTGCAGGTTCTAATGACCAGAGATGCACTACGATCTCTGTAATTCAAACAGGCTTTGGTGAAGGTAAAAACAAACACAACTTGCTGGCTGTTCCTCTTTCGAAATTCCACCTCAGACATACCAAGAAGCTACTGGAGAGAATCAGAGTTATTTGTCCAGAAAATTTCTGATGCAGACGGTAGTCTGGAAAATATCTGAGTGGACTCTGAACTGCACACATGAGAATATTTCACCAAGTTTGCTTGCTTGGACTTTACTGTATGAGGTGGAATTTATGGGTACAGTTGTTTGTTACTGATGGAATTTTTCCTTTCCCTTTTTATTTTTTTCCCCTAAATGAGGTATTTTGACAGAGGTGCTTAATGAGATCTGAGCGTTAGATTATATTTTATTAAATTATCCCCATTTATAATTTAAGAGCCTTTACCAGTGTTCATCACTTGAAATCTGTGGGTAGATAAGAAGCCCAAGATCTTCTGTTGGTTTCCTAGATAAACAAGTCATGTTGTAATTCCAAGAACCACCATAACTATACAAGGACTTTCTCTTCAAACCTAATCAATCACCCCAGCTCTCAAGACTGAGAGACACCAAACACAATGATAAATTTTAACACATGGAGCCCTTGAGCTACCCCTCTGCACAAACACCCACAACTGTGATGCAGCAGCGTGGATTTTAATTGAGTGTTTGCTATCTGAGCGTGACATTTTTCCTCTGTGCTCTCAGTCTTTGCCACAACTTTGCATGGGTTACTTGGAGTCACTTTAAACAAGCACCACTAAATTCTACACAGGCAGCAGGCAAGGTAAAGTTACACGCATTGCTGGTAGGCTTCATACCATTTTACAGGAGTTTGTACCTCTGCACTTCAGTGATGTTCAAGACAAGCATAAAAACCCCAGAGCTGTAGATGAAGTGCAACCCTGTTGCCATCTTCAGTACCTCCCACGGGAGCTGGACACCGGACCCACACTCCTGGCCACAGGCCTGTAGGACACAAGGAAGAGTTAGTTATGCAGAAGGGCACACGAGCATGTGCCTCTCACCAGGCATGTGAATGCCCCACACATGCCAAAGTTAGCAACATTGCTGTAGCCAAGCTGTGCTAGAGCTAAGCATGCACTTAAGAGCTTTGCTGGATGGCAGCCATTTACAGATGTACAATCAGTACAGAGACATGGAGGCAGGGACTTCCTTTAATGGGTCCTCTGAATTCTCTTCCTGAAGACACATACTTGGTTATTTCAATTAACATGTTTAGAAAGCTTCTAAATCAGAATCTTCTTCTGATTACATCTCAGACATTGGCATGTGTATCATTTTTCCTGGAGTCCTTAATTTACCACACTTCTTAAAGATTCAGGGCCAGACAAACAACTGAAAATCAAATGCAGAAAGTAGCTGGATTCTGATAAGACAGAACTCTCCCAGTTCCTGCTTCCCTCTTGCTTTATCCTTGATTTGTTTGAAGATGCTTGGGGGTGCTTGCCTGCATGTAATGATAACTACTAACAGCAGCTTGATGAATAAGAGAAGAGAAAGTGGAAAAGAAAACAATAGGAAAGGCATTAAGGGCACTAAGTCATTCTTTCTGGGATGGGCATTAGACATATGTTCACTACTCCAGTCCCAGTGCAATCAAAGCTGTCCTGTGCCACTGCCAAAAGCTGCAACAGGTGCCAGAAGATTACAGCATTGGTTAAATCCACTCTTAAGGCACCAGCTCAGGGACTGATCCAAATCCCAGGAGCCAATGAACATCTTCTCCCAGATGTCAATTGTTTTCAAATAGCTCCCCTCTTATTTCCAGTGTGATGCTGGGGAGGGGCGGGGAGATAAATAAATTTGGCTGCCAGGAGGCAATCCTCTGATTTCACCACTGCCAGCCTGGACAGGTTCCAAAGCCATGCACAGCCTCTCAAACACATTTGTAAGGTAATTAATATTTTATATTCACAACAATAAGAGAGCTTCATTCACACGGAACTATTAAGACAGTTTCTGGTTCCATTCTCCCCAGCACATTACAATGACAGCTCCGTGCCAGCAGCAGCCACATGGCCTAAAGGTGCCAAGCTGGCAAGGATACTCTCTCTCAGCATTTGGCATCTAAACCCCTTGGCAAAGCCCTCAGCAGTTGTGCTTGGCTGGCTTTGGATCCATCATGTGGCCAGGCTGCTGATAGCATGGGAGGGTGCTGCGTCCTCTGGGCACCATTTCACTTTAACACCTGTCTGATTCAGAGGAATGCGCGCACATGCAGAGCAAGATCCCTGCTCAAATCCTCCCGGAGACCCGCAGGACATGCTCCATTTGTTACTGAAAGGGGTCGTTTCCTCAGAACCACTGTGCCTTTTTTTTTTTTTTTTTTTTCTCCTCCCCTCGTCTCCCCCTTCACATATCTGTATACAGCCCTTGGAGGGTCCTACATCCTGCCATGCATTCCACATGTGTTGGAGGTTTCCTCTGCGAACCAGGAATACAAAACATAGCCTTTTTGTATATAATGAAATCTCATATTTTACTGTGCTTATATAAAACCATTTCTTTGTGAATAGGACTCCTTTTATTTGTGACATTTTAATGATCTACAAATGTTTGGTATAGATGAAAGGAAATTATTATTTCCAGGTCACCTTGCAGTAATACTTTTTGATAGGCACCATAATTCCAATTAAATTGAGTAATAAGGGAGGGGGAAAGCCTTCAAACATTTAAAGTGCCACTGAAGCAGAAATATTTTAAAAGGAAAACATAAAAACAAGCATACATCTTTTACCACAAGCTACAAAATATCGGAGGAGCATAGATAAGAAAATTCAAAGCCCTTTTTCCACTGGGGACCACCCAAAAAAAATGCAGACCATAAGAATGCGACTCTGTGCCCCACAAACACCACGATTTTGTGTCACAGGATTGGGGCTGACTTGGGCACAAATTTATTGAAATAATCCCAAGTCTGGTCCCTCAGAGGTACCTGTCAAAAGCACAACTACCACCCGAAGCTTGGCAGAGGCAGCTCCCCGGGAGCTACGGCAGAGAAGCGCGTTGAGATGTCGCAGAGCACCTCCCCAAATCCCTGCCTGTCCCAAAGCACTACACCCACGAGCCTGCACTGGTTCTTCTGGTACATTCTGACACCTTTGAGCACGGTTATCTTTGGGTCAGACACCCTGAAGCCTGTGAAATACACGCAAGCCTTGGGTTGCTAAGCTCACATCACAAAATAGCTGCTATCGCTCGCTCTGGAGGGAAGGCTCAGCGTGCCCATCCCACCCCAGCTGGAACATCCAGACACAAGCCACGACTCCCGCGTTCCCCCTCAAGCCATACCCTCTGCCTGTCACCTTGCACCGTGGCTTTTGGTTTGTATCAAGCTCAGGGCCCACAGACACCAGCCAAGGCCTCCCTGTTCTAGCACAGAACACAAACCCTGCTTGCTGCACGTAACATGCATTTTTCAGTACGCCTGTGTTTAGCCACATGAGCTTTGCTTTTTTCAAATAAAATTTTTGAAAATTTGTTTTGAGGGAGCTGATTTTTGTTGTTTTGTTTTACCCTCTTGAACAGTTCTTCATTATTCAATCAGGAAAAAATCTTATCTCCCCGCCTCCTCTGATACACGTTTTCTCCAGAACACTAGGGAAACATATAGGATGGACACTGGGACCATGGCAAATTTAAGATCCAGCATCTTGGAGGCTTTCCTGGCCACAAGCCAAACCTTTCTGGAATGGAAAAAAGCTTTTTAATAAGGCATTTTCAGTAAGAAATTCACTATTTAACCCTGGGGAGGTAAGGAAATACCCCAATTTCAAATTATTATTCAGTTGCATATAAAAATGTTATTTTAGATCATTTTTAGGACTTGCTGTAATTGCATTATTCTCCATTTCTTTTTCTCCGTGACCTGGGCAGTGGATTTCATTGTGATTAAAGCACCTGGCTTTTGGAGCAAGGGAGACGAAAAATAAGTACCAAATAAACATATAAAACTCTCAAGCAACATTCCTGGAATAGTTCTTCTGTAAAGTGCATGGCATGTTCAGAACACATGATTTCCTAGTACAAAGATTTTATTGGCTTCACTGCTCAGTGTGGTCATCTCAGATTCATGCCAAATAAACCTTCCACAACATATTGACATTTACTTTTCACCTCTGGCTACACTTCTACTCTTTCTAAAAAGCAAGTTCCCAATTCCTGCAGGAATTCCCAAGGTTAATGAATGCATGTTATATTATCTTCCCGTGGAAATGACAACCTAGAAGACAGCACTGCACGTTACTAGTGGCAGCTAAAGTGGAAAGGGGTAAGTACAGGATTTTAGAAGATGCAACAAAAGAACAACAGCCAGGCAGGAGGGTTTGCCTCCATCAGGTTCCTGGCACCTTGTTTTGGCAGCATCCCAGTGCCAGGTACCAGGAGCAGACTTGTTCTCGCACAAGTGCTGGTCAGAGTGAGCCCTGGAATGAGTGCACCCTACAGCATGGCTTGCATACAAGTCACGTGGAAGACCAAGGAAAGGGAAAAAAATTGATGTCTAAGTCAGAAAAGCCTCCAGTTTCAGCGACATACACGTAAACCCACACGGACAGACCTTGCCAGGTGTTTCCTTACCATAATGCACTTCCCCTTGTTAACATGACTAAACAAATACAACTTACCCAAATCAAATCCTGACCATTTCCCCATTTTAATCTTAATGAACTTTCTCAGGTTTATGCACTTCTCCAGCATGCAGCGTAAAGTCAAGAGCTTCTTCATGGGAACATGCCTGACTGGGAAATTTATTTTTTTAGAACAGTTACTGTGCCATGACACAAGGGTAGAACACTGCTTTAAAGGGCTGCTGACTCTGGACAATTTATATGCTAATTTCAGAAATGATTCCTCCTACATTAAATAAGGAGCTGAGGAATGTTCCAAAGGTCTAGACAGACCATGCCATTAACAGATTGGGTAAATCAACATTAATACTGCCCACAGCATATTATACCGTGTGAACTTTCTTCACTGCCCACACTTTACTAATTTTAGTTCCACGTGGTTCCTCAGCTGACTGGCCAAAATATAAACTACATCAGCTCCCTAAAGCCTCCCTGTGCCCATCTTGACCTTGGACTCGCCTTTAATATTAAACTTGAGAAAAAAATCCTGAATGGTCACACTTTTTTATTCAGGGTACATTTATAAATGGTTTATAAAGGGTTAATAAATGATTAATAGATTATGAAAATGTTGAAGAAGTATGGACAACTAAAAACACTAAGAATAGCTGCTTGGCACCCAATACCAGCTGATCAGCCGTTTAGGACATACATTCTAGCCCAAACTCCATCAGTGTGAAGGCCAAGTTTGGCAAATAATTCAAATATCTTCAAGCTTGTTTGAGCATTGACAAGTTCTCCAGCATTTATTAGTAGTGTTCTGAGGCTATTATTATTCAAATCTGTCTCTGAATTTAGACTTTGAACAAACAAGCTGTTATAAAACCTTAGACTACCAGAAAAATTTCCAGTTTTTATTTTAATTTCAATAAAAATGAGATTTACACAAATTCTCGTATGGCATATGTAATGCTAATAATACAGAATTGAAAAAATCAAAATGCAACAAGCATCACTAGATGGATCATGAAAGTACTAAGATCAACTGAATTTTTAAAATTCCTTCTGTTTTTGTATCTCAGCTCAATAGCTACACTGCTAAAACAAGGCATTGATGCAAAGCACGATGCCGAGCCTAGAGTGCTCGAGAAAAAAAAAATTCAATCTCACTTGGGACAAAGTTCTGGGTTTAGAAATAAACCAGCACACAAAGCATTTTGTGCATTGTCACGATGTGAGGAGTTCTTGCAGAGTCACTTACTGGTAAACCCTAAGGTAGTTAATACTGTGAGGTACCTTCACATGACCAAAATCTGATTTCTTTGCAACTGAAGTAAGAGCTGCTGATAGGCTTTTCTTTCTTCCACCCTCACCTCCCTCCGTCCCCTTTTTTTTTCTTCTTTCTACTTAACTGAGGATTATACCAAGCGCATGTAAATTACATGATCTCATAACTTTCTTAACAGACACTGAACATTTTGGGGCCACAGAGCTAATTCAGAAAAGCACCAGGGAGGCGCCTCCTCTCATTGAATTCAATAGCTGAACTTCCACTGAGTGCCAAGGGATTGAATTAGGTCTGTTTATAGTTTGGGTGCAGCAAACTCTTTGTGCTTCATCACACACACACCCCTAACCAATCACTGCACTATGACTTACTTATTTCATAGGAGCCACTTCTCAGCAAACAGGTATGGAGTGAAGAAACCTCCAAAAAGCAGTACAAGCAGGACCCCAAGACCTGACACAGGTAATAAATATATCACACACAGCAAGAACATGCTTTGCTATACCTGAGACACCTCAGCCAAATGGCTCCTGATAATGATCAATGATGGCAAATTGGCAGCTGGGCTACTGGAAAAATTCCAAGCTTCACCTTCCAGCTACAGGAATGAGGAGGATATATGTGAATGTGATCTTTGGCAGTGAAACGTACATTGTTTCATTGCTGTGGGAAAAATGCTTATTGCTCAAACATTTCCTTAAAATAAGATTACAATGAAACATTAGAGGTAGCATTATTAACAATAATCAGCTTTCCTGGCTAAATGAAAAAAAAACCTTCTCCAAACACATCTCCAATCTGCAGGAGTGAAAAAAAGAAATCTAGTGTTTCACCCCTCACTTTTTTTCTGAGCGCTTCAGCAGAGATGCTGCTGCAAAGAGAAGAGGCTTTTGTGTGCTTTGGGTTTTAAAAATCAGGGCAGCTCCCAAGTTACCTGTTCTTTTTCCCCATCGATGAATGAGGAGGAGATTAATCAAAATTTTGGGGCTAGACGATAACACTTGATATACTGAAAACAAGAACCCTCACACCTCAAACTTATTTCTGAATGGTGAACCTTGCGTCAGACATGAGGAAACAGCTCGTGTCTGAAGAGAGACACAAAATGCACACAGCTTTAAAAAGCATTTGGGGATATGAGAATGCAAAGTTGTTGCTGTGCTCCATGGAACAGAGAAAAACCTGAGTGGGCTTTACAATCTTTGCATCAAAACCTAGTGATAAGAACGTTGCTAAATATTCAAATAGGTATTCTTCCTGAGAAACCACTAGTGAAGCTCATGCAGATGTCTGCTCTTGAGTACACATAAATGTATGTGTAAAACACCCTATGCTTCTCAACAGGAAGAAAACTGTTCCCGAGTCAGAGCTCATCCAGAGGCTCTGACTCATCACTGTCCATCCAGTTTAGAGCCACCTTTCTCCCCTTCTTTCTCAGTCTGTTACCTCAGCTTCCTTCCAACATCTTTAACCTCCTGTGAAGGTTCAGCCAGCTCCTTTCCTCTACCAATCCTCTTAGTTTCCCCCAGAACATACCTTATCTCAACATGAAAACAAAACACTGGAATTAATGTTATTTTATCTTTACTTCTCTGTATGTCCCTCTCCTCATGCTGCCTTTTTAGGTTAAAGTTTCTTTATGACAGGGATTATTTACTGTTCTGTGTACTCATACAACACAGGCTGGATTTTAACCAGCCTCAAGGCACTACCGTAAGAAATTGAGGATAAAAAGAGACTGCCTTTGCCACTCTCCAGAGTGTTATCAATCATATTTATCCATCTTTGCAAAAGGAACCCCAGAAAGCACATAACAAACATGCCAAACATTATAGAACCTAAATCACCAGCTCTTTTGAAAAATATTTATTTTAAACAATTTCTATGGCATGAAATGGAATCACATTTATTCTGGGCATCTCTGAAATATTAAATCATGGTGAAAATTTTATTTTTGAGTGTTGATCATTTATCTTCTCAGGATACTAAGGAGTAAATTCTACCTGTTCATAATAACTCCTTTCTCTTCACTGAGCTGCCTGAATACAACTAGAAAACCATTCAAAATGCAAAAATTTTCCTATGAAAGACCATAATTGGATATAGAAAAATTTCAAAATACTCAGGAAAACACCCACAAAAACATTTAAAACACTGTTTCTGAACATGTTTAGCATCTAAGTATTTTTTTACTGACAATTTTACAGCAACCATGTACTTCATTTTCTTAGTGGCAAAGCTCTTGGAAAATCCGAAAGGTTAGGCTTTAGGTATGTTGCCAATCTGTGTTTATCATTGAATCCTAGAATAGTTTGGGTTGGAAGGGACCTTAAAGATCATCTCATTCCAAGATCCCTGCTCTGAGCAGGGACACCTTTCACTATCCCAGGTTGCTCAGAACCCCCTCCAACCTGGCCTTGAACAATTCCAGGAATGGGGCAGCCACAGCTTCTCTGGGCAGCCTGTGTCAGGGCCTCACCACCCTACAGTAAAGAATTTTTTAAAATACCTAATCTAAATCTACTCTCAGTCTGAATCCATCCCCCTTGTCCTGTCACTCCATACTCTTGTAAAAAGTTTCTCTCCATCTTTCTTGTAGGCTCTGTTCGGGTGTTGAAAGGCCACAGTTAGGTCACCCCTAAGCCTTTTCTTCTCCAGGCTGACCAATCCCAATTCTCTCAGCCTTTCCTCACAGGAGAGGTGCTGCATTACCTTGGTGTCCCTCCTCTGGACTCACTCCAGCAGCTCCGTGTCCTTCCTGTGCTGGGACCCCCAAGCTGGATGCAGCACTGCAGGTGGGAGCTCACCAGAAGCAGAGGAGCTTGGAATGCCAGCCTCCCTCTCATGTTAGCCGTGGTGCTGTGGATGCAGTCCAGGACACGGGTGGCTTTCTGGGCTGAAGCTGCACATTCCTGGCTCATGTCCAGCCTTTCACCCACCAGCACCCCCAAGTCATTCTCAGCAGGGCTACTCTGGATCTGTTCATCCCCAGCCTGGATTGATACCAAGTGCTAACCTGACCCAGGTGCAGCACCTGCACTTGGTCTTGTTAAACCTCATGAGATTCCCATGGGCCCACTTCTTGAACTTATCCAGGACCCCCTGGACAGCATCCCATCCCTCAGGTATGTCACCGCCCTGAGCTTGGTGTCACCTGAAAATTTGCTTTCAGGTCAAAAAAAGCCACAATGACAGTCCCCCTTGTTTTCATAACACATCCCAGGCCTGACCAAAGGCCACTGAAACCAGAAGAAATCTTTCAGACTTTTAAGTGGAGTTAGGATGAAGAAATTATTCACTCTTCTGCAGAACAGCTAACAAGCAACTTAACCATAAATTCTGCAGAGTAGGAGCTGAATTTCTACCACTCTTAAGGAAGTGGGTACTCAGAATCCCAGCCTTCTTGCTGGGGGGAAAGCATGGTGTTATTGCAAGAACCAACCCATTCTGACATGCCAAAAGGATCTATTTTCTTTCCTGTGAAGCTCAGGTTTCCACCTTTCGCTACGTTCTCAGACTTCAAAGTTCTGTTTTTAACCCAACTCAGTAGGGCATGCAACAAGGAGAGTGGGAGAACTTTCCTGAACATGCACTGAGCAGCCAGCCAAGGCTTCTGCGGAAAGAGACATCAGTTTCAGATCAAGATGGACCATTACAGCCACCTTATCTAATCATCATCCCTCACACAGACCAGAAACCATCAGGCAGATCTAACAAGCTTAAAACTGCACATTCCAGAAAGGCATCCACTTAGCAGCTCTGCAGTAAAACAATAATGCTTCAAAATGCCACACTTCCTTGAGAAGGAACTGATGCCTTGAGTTGGCTACCTAAAAAACAGAGACTAGACAAAGAGTAAGGGAATAAAGGTAGGTATTTATTTGAAGGGCCTTCAAAGGTACACCCTGGGGAGCCAGAGGCTATTTCCAAAATGGACCCCAAGATGGACGACGAGTCACAAGTTTTTCATACTTTTATAGGTTTGGTCCATTTGCATATCAGCATAAATTCACCAATTAAAACTTTAGCTAATGATGTAATTTCTCCAACTTCTCCACCTCTCGCACAGTCCTAGTTTACACCTTCAGGCCTGGGACAGTCTGAGTGTCCTTGAATAGCAAGCTCAGAGAGGCTTTGTTGTGTCTATCCAGCCTAGGAGAGCAGTTAACGAGCTACAAGAAACTTCAGAGTTACACACTAAGCGATCCAGAACTTGAGAAATACAAAAGTTAAAACCTAAGGCATCAGGACATCTGACAGTTTTGCTGCAAACACTACTCAGCTCTGGAGAGGCTGGACCAGCAAGGTTTGCAGCCCATAAGATTAATTCAGATAGCACAGAGTGACAAACCCTGGCAGGAACAGCATAGTTTGAGTACTTTAGCTGTGAATTCAAGCTAAATTGAGTAGGTGATCAATCCTTCAGCCCTCAGCTGGTGAATTGAGGGAAACAAAATGGACAAAATGATTGAAACACTATTTCATGAATAATACATAATCATTTCTTTGATTATGGAAATCCACATGAAATCCCAGAGGTCTGTGGTATGCTGGAAAAGAGGTGTAAACCCCTGATTTGTAACAAAGTGCCCCAAAAATGCAGGAATGCTTTGATGACTTCAGGTGCCCTCCTTCACAATGGCGGTACCTTCTTTCCTCTTCGTTTGCTCAAGAGTTTGGGTAAGGTCTTTCCTAATCACACATTCTGAAGCTTTCTAGCTAGAACGAACTTTTGTTAAAATGGTCAAGTCATTGAGCCCAAAATTCAGCCTTTTAAACATGTGAGGTTTGGATGCACTTTTGCTGAATCCGCAGCAGATCCAAAGGAACCTCCAGAAATTCCTGCTAGCGTTACCAGCAGGAATGGCCTTTGGTTGCAGTCACTGAAGCTCCAGGGGCTCTACAGTCAGTGCTGACCTTACAGATCCTCATGTTATTTTGTTAACATGATGGTTTTATGCCTCTTGGAGATCTGCCCTAAGATATATCCTTTGAAACAGGTACACATGGAATTATCAGCCTGCAAGCTGCCCTTCTCCTCCCACCGGAAATGATCAAATATCTTTGACACAGGGAAGCTGAACTGGGAGGAAATGGTGGTTATCCTCTTGAAGTAACCCCTAGAGAAGATGAGGATGTCATTGCAAACATGTGGGAAAAAGCAAGTTTTCCCATTGTCAGCGTGCAAAATAGGCACAGGACAATAGGCACCGTGACTTTTCTGCAGTCAGGTTGGCAAATTCTTGAATGTGAGGAAAATGAAAGCCAGAGGCAGTGTGTTCCAAAGAACTATTAATTAACTAAGGGTTATAAAGCTGAGATTTAGAGAGCTGACTCCTCAAAGACACAGAAGCAGTACAGAGTCTTGAAAAGAACATGAAACCTCAGTATTAGAATACGTATAATGGATTTCTCTAATAAAGTAAGGTTTTCCAGTATCAGCCTCTTTACTCAAGCAGTGTCTTTGTCCAAAAAAGAATAAGAAAATTTTGCTACATGTACTCCAAATGAAAAAATGAGAACACTCCCATCGGTCACCAACATTTTCTACCACCATAATCCCAAAGTGGCTTCTAATAAATTCTCTACAGATAAAAAGCTCAGGTGTTTTTTCTACCATCACATTGTCACTGATGACTGCATTCCTAGGTTAGACATCAGTGCCAAAGTGGGGTATCCTAAGAGTTTGTACATTTGACCTTCAGTACCACAATTCCTGTCACTTCCAGTCTAACACCTGAATGTTCTGCAAAAGGTACACAAAGCATGGAAGCAAATAATGAAACACTGCATAAGGGGACATTTCACCCGTGTATAGGCAAATAAAAATAATCCCAGAGTTGTGTGAGTGCAACAATTAACAAGGGAATTACTTAAACTAATAAAAGAAAAAATTCAGGAGTGAAGTGAATTCACTGTAGTTAAATCACTGCAGATAGAACAAAGATGATCTAATGTAACAGCCTCATGATATCCAGTCCAAATACAAGGAACCTTCCTATGACTGAACAGGTTTCTTTTCTCACATTGATTCTTGCCTAATTTTCCAAGCTTTTCAGGACAAGGGACGTCTGATGTCTTAGTTACTAGAAGGTGAGAATCTCTTGCAGTAATCTGTGCAAACAAAATAGCACTATCATTTCAGAGATACCTTTCTTCAGAGAGTTCCCAACAGTACTCACACATGGTATAAAAATAGGCTTTATTAAGCTCTGCAGGAGCCAAAAGCCTTTATTCCTTGAAGAGGCCATATGCCACCAGCGAACAAGGGTTTAGGGCTCCTAGGGAGCTGGGATCCAGAAAATGCTGCCTCTTACTGGTGCAAGATTGTAACTTTTGGAGATGCAGGAGCAAGCACTGAATCCTGAGCTCAGTGGGAGCTTGGAAACAGGATAGCTTTGTTCAGAGCTTGTTCTTGTTTCTATGGGTTGTGGGGCTTGGGCTTGAACCAAACAGAAATCAGTGTAGTTCAGAAAAACCTCAGCATTACTTAAGGCAAGATCTTCGGGCCAGACCGTAAGGATCAGTACCTGACATTCACTGCTCAGCAGTGAACCACAGAGGTCCCTCCCTATTTCAGGGACAAGCAATTCCCAAAGCCAGCCTGTCCCTGGTGCCGGCAGGAAGTCCATGGGGACAGTTTTAACTTCCTTATTCCCAGGCGAAGTAGAAAAAGAAAGATGTTAAATTCCTTCCAGTCACTGAGTTTCCACATTTGCAGCCACATCACCCATAAAGTAGGAGATTGATGGCATTTCCATGGCGGTGACAGCAGAATGGGCAGTTAGAAGGTAAGAGATTTACTTACAATAGTAGCAACTCACAGACAATTCAAAAAAAGCTAGCAAACAAAGATGCAACTCCATAAAGGAAACAGGCATCTTTGCATGTATGCCTGCTGCAGTTTGTGCTCTCCTTATGGCCAGGCCATGACACATTCCTTTGTGTTAGCTACATGGTGAGGTGTTAAAGGAAAACACAAAACAAATAAAAACAAATGCTCTATCTCTTCACTGAAATGAACACACCCAAAACACACTTAGCTCCCAGTTCCAAAACTAGGATAGATTTTCAAAGTGTTTCAAGCACCGTCCACGTTTCCCAAAAAGCCTAAATACTCACACTGTAGAATAAATACGGAGAGGTGAACTTCTTCCTAAAAGGATAACAAATACTGTCCTGCTTGTCATACTTTTACTACAGAAAACCAAAAATTACTAATAAAAAATATCACTTCTTCTGGCCACATTCACAGGCCCACTTGAATCTTTCCAGTAGAAAAATTAACTTAGAACTTTTACATGGCTTTATTCACAGCAGCACCAAGATGTATCTCTTGGGAACAAGCTTGGTCTGTCAGGGATATGGGATCTAACCTGGGAGCTGGTAGTTGCAGTAACCACATTAAAGCTCCTCACTATCACAGAGCAAACCTCACCTGCAGAGACATAGCTTTTGTGTTTACATGTACGTGCATGTTTATATATAAATACATACTTTAACGTATATACACAGACACATACACACATGCAAACACACTTTTGGAGAGAAATCTTGTGTCTCAAACACAAAAGGCTGTCTCACCACAAATACCATTCTGAGATCTCATCTGTAGTTACCTATATCACAAACACGCAGAACTTCAGTTCTTTCTGGCTTTATTTTGCTGGGATGCCACGGCAAGTGGTAAATGCTCTGCTGCCACCCAATGACGTTTCCTGGGATTGTCCATTTCCCAAGACCCTTTTCTCCTACTCTACAACCAGGTTAAAAAAAAAAAAAAATCAGGTTAAATTAAAGGCAGCACTTAGAGCTGAAGCACTTTGCATACCTGTGGTGCCTTGGCCTCTGGACAACACGGGACATCACCGCCTCTCTTCACCTGTATGCAAATGGCCCCAGTCCTTTTCATCTTTCCGCCAACAGCGGCAAAACTTTATCTGAATTCCCAGTCACAAAACCATCATTGTGCTGCGGCAGTTAATTTTTACTGGTTTACAATGTACTTTCCTTTGCACAAGAGATAATGCCAGCTAAGCACAGCAAACCTTTCACACAGCTGTTATTATGCTTTATAGGCCATCAAAGCGTTGATTTCGCAGCATTGTGTCAATGCCGGACACGCCGATTCCCCTCGCTGTTTCCACTGCTCGGTTCCTTTCTTTGCTCTCCTGACAAAGCACAACTTGTTTTAGTCCTTACTACTACGTCTAAATTTAGTTTGCAATGCTGTATAAACACAAATGGTAGCCCGTCAGGTTTAAGCAAAAAAGGGGAAATGCTGTAATGTGGGTCTTGAGGTTCACCCCACCTATAATTAAGTCCTCAAATGTTTGAACACTTCAGCTTTCCTTGCAGTAAAAATAGATATTTGTAGAGCGCCAGTTTAAGGAAATCCAAGAAACTAGCCAAGTAATTTTCGTCAATATGTATTTGCACACAAGAATAAGCTGCTCAGTTCTGAAGAATCTGTCCAGAATTCTAGGGCAGCAACATGTGCATCTGCTCAAATTAGTACAATTTAACATTTGTCAGCCCAGAGTATACAATGAATTACTTTAAAATGTGGTTTACATTTTCAGTTATCAGCTTGAGCTGGTATAAAAGACCCGGACTGCTCAGGGGTGAATGCTCAGTTGAGAGTTTATTGTCACAGAGGAACCACAATTACAGGTTTAAAGGAAGCCCAGCAGTGCTTGATTTATTTTCACCTATTTCATTACTATTCTCGTTTTGGCACACAAGATGTAGCAGGATGTTCTTCTCACCAGAACATACAGGTTGTAGAATAATACACTGAAATCCTAAAGGAAGGAAGAATTAACTTCTTTCCCAATAACCATCTACAAGAAAATTTGATCACTGCACTAAAAGTTAGAAGTTATTTCCAAAACGTTCTGTCCGCTGCTGCTCTCTGGGGTTCTCAAAGATCAGAGATTGTTCTGAGACTCATTAGTGGCTAATGGTATTTAACTGTGAGACAACAAAACTGGACTTGGCACTTTATAAGAAGTGCCACTTTCATACTCTTACAATTTCACACTCCAAGCACAGTGCAGAAGTGTCACAGATACAAACATTTTGGTGCACAGATGTGTATTACTGATAATTCACTGCCTCAAAACATACCTTTTTATGTTTTGCCATTAAAAAACAAAACCTGATTGTATTCCAACCCCCTTGATTCAGGCCCCAGCACTTAACTATGCTGAGAATGTTCCATTAAGTGCATCCAGAAGTGCTGATCACACAACCCAGCCTGCACGGTCAGTGTAAAAGGGGGTCTTGAACTCCCTCTGCTGGCTAAAAACACAGTTAGAGAGTTTAAAGAAAACTCTCGTGTCCAAAAAAAGAAAAAATAGTACATAAAAACTTTTTTTAAAATAAAATAAAGATAATCTTATCTCTTCTTTAGGGATTTTCATCTTTTTAGTTGTTGGCATCTCAAAGTGATTTTGCACTGAAAAGAAAACTCCTGATCTCCCCTGTCTGTTTCTCCCGTGAAACACTGGTCTATGACTGGGAAGCTCTGCAGATGAAACCTGCACAATTTCTTTCTTAAGCACTGTCAACAGATCACAAAGAGGATGGTAACTGTGATGAAACACCAACCGGTCTGCACAAAAAAGATGGGAGAACTGCTGGGAAAAAAAATCCACCATCATAGTAGCAAATTAAGATGTATTTGACAAGCAGCAAAATTAAAACTTTAGGTCAAATTTGCTGAGGAGAAAGGTCTCCTAGAGGTAATGGAGTGGCAAATGGGGTTCAGTCCCCAATCCTGAGGGAATTTTTTGTGCTCAAAGTCATTTTGGCTCAGTTTCTTCCCTGAAAAGAGTTCTATATCTTCATCTATCTCAATTTCCAGAGAGAGGATTTCTGCACCAAGGAGCCTACAGAGCAGATTCTATGCCTTCTGTGACAGGTCAGATAATCCAGTTTTTTAAAACTTATTCCACAATTATTTTGAGAGTGCTGTGTCTGACCTACCACTACCTTGCACAGGAGTATTCATTTCTACATCACGATTAACCAGCCAAGATGATATTGTACAGTTAGAAAGCCTGTAACAGCAACCCTATAAAATGACCTGAGGCATAAATAACAAAGTAGCCTTTGCTGGTCAGAGGGCTCCGTCCCATTAACCCCACTGGTAAGCCCAGCTCTGCAGTGACCAAATTCAAATGGCAGTATTTTACACATACTCTTGAGCCTGAACACCACCACAAGGTTCAAGACAGATCTATGTTTCCATGTTTTGATAGCTATGGTATTTCCCTCGGTCAGTGGCAGCATTACCAAAGATCATGAGAACGCACTATCAAGGAACACCATAACACCCCTTCACAGCCCCTCCTAAGGGCACAAACCAGTATAAATTTGCTGGAGGAGAAATTAATTGTAGCAATTAAATAACAGAGCTAGATCCTCACAAATATTCCATCAACAGTTTGTTCTGTAAAATGATAATAGCACAGTGTTCCCTAAAACATTAGTTCTGCTTTCTGGCAGGTCTGTTACCACACCAACACGCTGGTGGCCACAGAAAATGTAGCTGTCATGCAACATAGTTGGGACAAATCTTTCAAAATTCGTTTATGGAATGGAATTGCCTTCCTCTCAGTGGGATTCAGACATACATTAATGGGTCACAAACCTTTTACTCCAAACCACCATCTTATCTGTGTGGGACTGGGATTTAATTCAACTCTTCCTCCTTTAATGAACTAGATGTGGTCCTCCCCAAACACCTGTTCGTGTGTGTCTAGTGAAAAGCCAGGTAACACCTCTCTGTGCAGATCAGAAACAACACACATGAAAAACTGGTGCAGAACTGCGTATGAGGTGCCTCAGACCTACATTTCACAGTGTCCACCCATACAATGCACGTGAGCCTTAGAATATTTAAGCCTGAACCAAAACTTTCCTCATACCTCACTTTCCAGTGTCTACACTATTAGGAAGTAGAGGATCCTGCTTCACACATCTCCAGAGGACTGCATCAGAGTCCCTCAGGAGATGAGAAGAGAACTTTGAGGCTTTGGAAAACGTCAGAGGCAAAAGTTAATAGTCACTGTGGAGGGTCTCAAACAAGCAGATGTTTCAAACATGTGCCTAATTTTTAAGTGCTGAGTTTGATGGCAGTAGATATTACAGTGGGCACCAACCCAAGACAGAGCTAAGGAGGAAAGGCTAGTGGACAAAACAGGAAGAAAAGCAGAACATGAAAAACATTTCACATGCTCTCTTAGTCTGTGTAATCTACCCTAGAGAGGCCTCAGCAAGCAAGTTAAGTTCAGACCTCAATTACAACACGTGGGCAACTTTATTGCCCAACAAAAAGTACATTAGACATTTATAATCTCATTTTATTAAATTTTCCTCCTCATGACATTTACTATTGGGTGTGTATGTGTGTGAGGTTAATACAAAAATCTATATTATATTTGTATATTAACAAGATTAAAAGCTCACCTGCGTGGCAGGTGTTGCTGTGGGCACATGCTTGGATTATGGATTAACCAGCTATCAAAAACTGGGGTCTATCACCAAGTCTAAAGCAAGGAAGGCAGGTGCTTTTCCTGCTGATCATCTATCTGAGGGCTCTGATTGAATTACATCAGGAAAGAATAGCTTTGCTTTCTTCATGAAATCTGATTACAGAAAGAGAGGGGTAACACCTCCCACAACATAGTGAAGCTTAAAGGACAACCTGCTCCTCTGTGGCCCCTTCTGCTGGCTACTTTGATCTAAGAGTTATTGTCTGGGCTTAACACCTTCACCTTTGATTTTACAGGGAACTTCTTTAGAGGCGTTTTCCTATAGCAATTGTCCAAGTCTTTTCAGAGAAACCACCAATTATCCAGGATGCTGGGAACTAAACATTTGTAGTTTTGATGAAATACAAGATTACTCTCACTGGTATTAAGCAAGTGATTAAGCAGGTATTAATGGGAAGACACATTAAAGACCCAAGTTTTACTTTCTAAGTTCAGTACTTATTAAAAAAAAAAAAAAGAGCACTGTCAGCAGCTCAGCACGTTATGTGAGGAACCAATTCATTCCTAAAGGCAAGGAGACCTAACATAATAAAACAATACAGGCCAGACTGGCTTCCCAGCTCACCTCAGAAGGATGCTCTATGTACAAGGCCATTTTTACACCACCACCACTACCCAGTTCAATGCTATAGTGTTACAGTTTTGCAGCAGACACAAAACAGCAGTTCTTTCCTGGGAGCTAACAAATCCAGTCTGCTTTTAGCCAGAATCCTACACAATAACCCTAATTTTAAGCATGAAAATCAAAATCCCTTCTGGTCTTACCTAATGTGACAGGCTGCGTAACACAATCCTTGCAATTCAACTCAGTAATTTCTGCATCCAGCCCAGCAACCTGTGGTTGTATCAGAGGTCGTATTTCACATTACACAGACACACACACCTGCTACACAGCAGAACCTGGTCTTAGAAATGCTCAATTTTCTATTTTGACATGAATTTCCACCCTCTCAAATGCTGATGCCAGTGAGATTGTGCAGGGCAATTGGCCTCCTGGGCAGTTTTCCAAATTCAGTATGATGCTGCAAGCGCTCACCAGCTCTGAAAAGTCAGACTGTTCACTCACCTCAAAGAACAAAATACAAGAAGTACAAAGGAAGATGAGGCTAAAAGCATTTTTGAAGTGTGTTTCAGGTCCGACAGAAGGCTGGAGCTGTTGTCTAGGATGGTCATCCTGCATTTTTCCTGTAGTTTATACAGTTGAAGTAGTGACTTAATAACTAGAATCTATCAGTTTACTTCCCCTTACCAAAATTCCAGCACACATGCCAGCCTCAGCCCATCCCTACTAAATATTTATAAATAAGATGGCAAACCAGTAATAGTCCTCCCTCCTCTTCTGATAAGATAGGAAATAAGTAGAGTTAGAGGTTCTGGGATTATTTTTTTCTTTTAATTTTAAAACAACGTAAAAAAGTTATATACAAGAATAGGCAGCAACAAAATTATAAACCAACTGATGTGGAAAAGTCAACATCATCTTCTAAACATGCAACTGAAGCTCACAGCTGGTGCAAAAAAAAAGAAGGCAGTATTGTGTGTTAGCAAAGGCAGTGAGCAGGGACTGCAGGTTTTATTCTTAACTCTCCCACGGATTTCAAGCTCGGCTGTGGGCAGATCACCAAATATCTCAGCTGATCATCTACAAAATAAGGATAGCAATATTTTCCTATCCCAGCAGGATGTTTTCAGAAGAGTGCTTGGGAGGCACTCGCTGCAGTGATGGGGTCCATGAAAGTCTCTGCGCACAACAAAGACAACACCTGCTCAACTGGTTAATGGGAAAAAGATGGCTGAGACTGTTACAAGGAATTTCTAGCATTAAAGGACAAGCTGCAAATGCCTCTGGGTTACAGTTAAGAAATTCAGCATCACTGAACCATTTTTTTTATACAATTACTGTGGAAAAAAATTAAGTATAGGACTAGATAAGAAAATAATGCAAATAAACTACATAAATGGCTGGAATTCTACATCAAAGGCAATGTTTAGGTTTTAGGTTTATAGTGGGTAACATAGGTAGTTCAGGACAAAATATCCTTTTGCTTCCTTTGGCAAACAAGTGCATAGATGATGGAGGTAACTGCGCACCAGTTTTTCCTCCAGAATTGCAACAATTTTAGTTAACTAAGACACTTTTGAAAAGCATTCATTATGCCTTGTGACTCCATTTTATACAGGCTTGAAGTTCTTCTCATATTCTCTCTGGGAGATAATGATAGGTGGCTCTTCCAGTGGCTTGCTGGACATATTCCTGTGTACTTAGTATTTGAAAAATGCCAGCTCAGCCTTGAGGGGTTTTTTTTCTGGCCATCTTCTTTCACTTTATGCTGGGAAAATTGTAGCTCTACAAATATAGAAGAGGTTTTGAGTTCATAATGAAATATGAACTTTATGATTAAGGAAGTGTGATGATCTGGTGTTTATTCCTGAATTAGCAACAGACTTCCCGTGACCTTAACTTCATCATTTAGATACTTCATGATCTATTTAATCTTTTAAAAAAAGAGATGGCATGTCTGGAGGGTGCAGGAAAGAAATCAAGAAAGGCTTCAGATTCTACTCTGCCTTAGATCCAGGGAAACATCAGACCTATTTCAATTAACAAAATTAATTTTGTTAACTACTTCACCATTACCTTTGGTAACGTAAGGTTTTGTAATATTAAGGTTAATTACAACATCATTGCTTTTTGTTAGGTTTTCTAGTTCTCCTAGGATTTTTGCAGCATCGGTCCCCCGGTAATAACTTTTGAATTTATTCACCAAACCAAGTTTGAAAGAAGAGCTGAAGTGTGAGAGGTATGAGTGTCACACATTTTGTGACATCTGGTAGCAGGCAGAGCAGAGTGCTCAAACTAAGTGTTCTCACCAAGGGAAAAATCAAGTTATCCGACCTACTTGGCTTGTCAGTGAGCCAACACAAATGGGGAGAGGGGCAACACATGCCCTCTTCTTGCCCAAAAAGTTATGGGAGGTAGAAATGAGATTAAAGGGAACCCAGCAGAGTGAACTGCATGGAGAACTATGGGGAGCTAGTGCAAGGTCAAGGATCAGCAATACAGCACACACAACTCAAGCTCATCTTCCTGTGTATAATGAGAGGCTGAAGGAGCACAGTTTTGTTTCTGCTATCCCTACGTGTACAATACTTGCACGCTGTAAACATTTGTAAGCCATTAGCTAGATCCAGCAGCACATGCTGTAACAACAAAAGCTAGGTTTGTTACGGCCATGGGAATTCTTTCCAGTGAAACCACTGAGAGGTAGGTGGGACAGGATCTCAGGGAGCAGCTGAGCCACCACCACGAAGGGGCAGGTTCACAAACATCCAGACAAAGCTATAGCAGGTGACTGTCAAATCCCTCGTAAGACAGCTCTCAAGTGAAGGAGAGTCTGCAACCTCCCAGACACAGTGCTCAGAGTTAGGGAGCAGCCTCAAATCCAAACTACAGCTTCTCTTACAACCAGCACACAGAGATTACCCAGCATCAACAGTTCACTCCTCTCAACCATTTACATATTTTAATATTGTTTAAAAAGCTATTTGCCTGTCTCTTGTTGGTCTGAACAAATTATTTCCTCTAAAGTTCTTCTAAGCTCACACCTTTCAAAAGTCTTGAGACCTCTGTTACTGTCCTGTAATTAACATCTTCCCCCAAATATTTATTTTAAAATGCAGGTCCCAAAACGGAAACAGTGGGGCCCAAAGGGAAGTACTATTACAAATTACAGCAAAGCAATTCTCTTTTCGAGCTCTTTCAGATGCTGTTAGCTCATTCAATTTGCAGTACATTATCAGCCCCATAATATTTGTCTTCTAATATCACTTTTTCCCTGCCATGTACTGCTAAACTGTAACAGTGCATATTTATCTCTTAAATTTTACTTCAGTAATTTTGGTAATTTCCTCCAGTTTATTAAGGTCATTTTGAAACAGTGTTATATAGAGTGTATTGCTTAGAGATGGACTACAAAGCCACTTTTACCCCTCCACCCACGAACCCCAAATTATTCCTACCCAGAGTTCACATAACAAAATGGCTCTGAGTGTTTATAAAGACTGCAGATTAAGTCAAAACCAGCTGATTTTTGGAAAACTACCAACAGCTGTATATGCTTTTAATTAGAAAAAAAAAATCTAGTGAAAGAAAAAAAGATCATTAACACCTACATGAGGAATGTAGGCAAACTCCTATTTTTATTTTGTTTTCAATAAAACCCCAAGACAGAGCACTGAAACGACTGGATCTGACTAAAGTACAATGTTAAACTGCAAAAGCTGTGGTAACACCCTGTACTACTCTTAATATACAGGCAAGATAAACCATCTAGCAAGATAACAGCTAGCTCTGAAACATGAGGTGAAGGTAACTAATCTATAACCTGCATCGTTTTCCTATAGGCCCTATTTTTAATTCTAGCTTTATATGTACTTTTTTTTTCTGCACTTTAAGAGGTGTTGGAGGGATGCAAAGCAATATTCCTCAAAATGTGTCAAGTTCATCATTAAGTGTACCTGTGAGGTTCATCACTGTATTTCTGTATTTTTACTAAAAGAATCAAGAACACTTCAGTTGAATCCTTCCTCTCCCTCCACTCCTAAATATTTAAGCAATAAAAATTCATAGCAAATCAGGAAGGGGGAAAAAAAATACATGAGGAGTCTCAAGTTAGCCTTAATTAGGTGATTAAGGTCTTCCTCCAGAAGCTAGAAAAATCTGATCCTGCTTTAATAACACAAGATGATCTTCTCTTTGCTTTGGCTTTCACATGCTCCACCTAAGCACCTGTAACAACCATTGTCAGAGACATCAGCTTGTTCCAGAATTGATTTTGTTCTGTCCTTAATAAAACCCCTTCCAAACCAGAACGTGCTACCAAAGAATACCATGGACTTTGCTGAATTATGTGCAAAATCTGCCCGAGCTGAAATGCTATGAGAATGCTTTTGCACTGGTCTCTTGGGGAAAAGAGAGATGAAGGAATGCCTGGTTTGCAAGAGACTGAAACGCAAATGAAAATCAACCTGCTCAAAACCATCAATGCTCAGTTCCAATGAGATTTCACCTTAAAAACTGAGTGTGTCAAGTACCCACAGAGGATGCTATGTGCCTCTAGAATTGGAAAATAACAGAGCAGCATCCTTTAGGTCTGCATATTGAAACCAAGCACTGACATCCCACTTGCATGTAACCTCCTCCAGGGGCCCAGCCTTTAACTGGCAGAAACAATGGGAACAGAGATGTCGAGCACTGCAGAAATCAGTAGCAAGGGAAAGGCAAAAACAAACCACAAGAATCATTTCAACACCCCAATTATTTTCATGGTTTAAGAAGAAAAAACTTTTTTAATAATGCAAACCTCAAATTTTACCTAATGACGACGTACATTCATTTTCATGATTTATACAGTTATTGCATAAGATTTGTGGTCATTTTACATCTTCCAGTTCAAGTGACATTAGGTAGCACAATTTTGTATTAAATTCTAGTTACACTTTCGGTCAATTACACGAGTGTGAAACAAGAACAAGACAGACTATTCCCTTCAGAATGCCTTCTCCACATTCGTCCAGATGCAAAGATGGCATAATGGAGACAGTTGTGACGTTTATGGTAATCCCACACCAATTTGTGTTGCTTTGATAGATTGTAGTGCAATGTAATGGCAAAAAAAAAAAAAAAAATCAACCACAAAACCCCGAACAACCTTACGAGGCCAAAAAAAATAATCAAACTTGCAGGCTGATAAGAACCGGACACTTCCTTTTTGGCAAGGCAAAGCTACTTCAAGTATTCAGAAAAGTGGAAAACAAAAAATAATTTTTTTTTTCAGTAAAAAGGTAAAATAAGACTGTTTAACCACTGCGTGATAAGTCCCAATACATTGGTGGCACTGATTATATATACATCATGCTCGAAGGAGCTGAAACCATCCTGACATAAAGCCATACTGAACAAAACAAACTCAGAACTAGAAAAACCGTGTGCTGACGCCTTTATCGGCTTGCCGTGACGAGTGTTTTAAGTGCATGACTGAAAATAAGCATGATGATGCCACTGAAACGAGTGCAAGTGAGTTACTGGGTGGCTTAATCTGGAACAGAGACAAGAGACTGCACGCAGACAAGGGCACGGCTTAAGAGGCAGGATTACAGAAGTAAAGAAAGACTGCAGGAGTAGCTCAGAACTCAGCTCACATTCGTTCTACACAGATGAAAGTTACGACACATTTTGCTCCAAAGCACAAAGAAAATACAAGCAAAAGATAAAGGAACAGACAAGAATCATTAAGTAATTTCTCAACAGTGAGACAACAAGGCAAAAATACGGTTTTGACCTCAAACACACCATCATCCTGGATATTTTCCTCTCTTTCACGCAGGACAGAGAGAAAAGGCAAACGATGAAAAAAGAGGAGGAAAGGTACACAGGATGACTGCTTGGCACTTTTGAAAAATTATTTTTAACTAAAAAAAGAATCAAGGGACTTATAAATAGTAGCCAATTATCTTCCCCAAGCCTTTGTCAATACAGACATGACCACAATAATGTCTATTTCGGTGACAAGTGTCTCAATGAGAAGGCAGTGCCCCAAAGGGCAGTTTCATTTTTACACATGAAAACAGTAGTTGTGGCAGATTCTATTTTTCACAGCAGTTTACTAGTTATGTTACAGAAATTCAAGCAAAACCACCTTTTTAGAGGAACACTAAGGGATAATGAAAAGCATGTGGACACAGCTTGCTGTGAATCCTCCACTTCGGATTTGTTGAGAAAGTGATTTACCCAAAAAGTTTTACCCAAGTGAAAGTTAGTGGTACAGAGCATGTGGTCATTAAGCCATAAAAGAATGTGATCCTGCAATACTGGTTGAGCACCTTCAATTCCCACAGGCTCGAATTAAAATTTCAACTGTTAAGCACTTTGATTATCCCATTCAAACTTTTTTTTTTTTTCCCCTTCCCCCTTTAAGTGGGGGACTCCAGTGATCACGGTACAACATTCCAGCCGAAGTTCATTCCCCTTAGCTTTTCATGGAATACAACACAGCGTAGAACATGACTTGGAAGAAAGTAAAAGGAAGAGGTTCAGTAAAGAGCAACACAAGAACATTGACTCTAAAAGAGAGCTCAGTTTTACCACATTGAAAACCGTGAGTGCAATTGCTCCAGTCCAGGTTCTAACTGCTCTCAGTGACCAGCATGGCACAACCAGCATGAAACCCCCATGGAAAGCAAAGAAAAACAGAGGATGTGCAAAGCAGGCAGTCCCTGTTGCTAACCTGGAATTGATTGTGTTGCGACGTGATTAACTCCTGAAAATTTGGTAAAATATGCTGGTGTCACATTACAATAAAAATAGTGTTTCAACTCTCACTACAAGAAGATTAAGGATTTTGTTCTGGTCCTGCTTAATCCATTCATGAATTGCAGGGCACAGCCCTTGCCACACTCGCCTGCCAGAAAAGGCAGCTCCATTTTCTTGTGCTGAAAAAAGTAGCAGGCTTAGTGGTTATAAAGTTCGTGTTTTAAAGTGCACAGTCATTTTAAACAGACTTTCCCTATTAAAAAAAGAAAATAAAACCTTCTGATATCAACACCCTATAAAAATAACAACAGCTGCAATAGTCCTTCTAAAATTGCAACTTAAAATCAAGTTAGCCAGATTCAAGTCTTTTTCAAAAAAAGATATGAACCCAAAATAAAAAACCTTTCTGCAGAGAATTGCCAAGCAAAACCTCACATACTGTCCTACAAGCCCCTCTCCTAACAGCATCTCACAGAAAATCCATTCAGTTTCTTCCAGCTGACAACCTCAAGAAAACAGAGGTCTAAATAAATCAGTCCTTCCCACCAGTCACCTACATAACTGCAGGTGTGGGTGCTGATGCAGTTTTTCCATCAACTCCTCCTCTGTAGGTTCTTCCAAAACATCTCTACAAAGAAAAAGCATGAGTTGTTAGGGGCAGCAAAGGGAGCTTCTCAGCATTTGTTTTTGCAATGCACATACTGAGATGTAACGTGTGCTTGTTTCAAGAATGAAACAAGGAATTAAAATTACAACAAGCTGATGCTCCCCAAAGATGCATCTACTTGCAAGTGATCCATCCTCTACAGATGTGTCATGGAAACCAGCAGCTGTTTTCCCACAAGAAGCAGGGAAGCAATTTCCTGCACACAGTACAATACAACTGAAGGTCAGTAGATTTGTTTTCCTGAAAAAACTCCCAAATGAGAACATGCTCCCAGTGCTACTATTGAGTATCCAACGTGCACCAGAAGTTCCACTAATGCACGATCATCAAGTATCAACTCACCACCCACAATTTCATAATAAGCCAAGAACATGCATCACTTTCCTCATCTTCCCTTTTCTTCTTTCCCTTGTTTTTAACTCCCTCAGCAGTTGTTCCCCTCACCCCCAGCACCTCTTCTCCCATCCTGCTAAGAGCACAAAGCACATAAAGGTTAGGCTACCAAGTCAGCTTAAAAGCAGGCCTAACTAAAGCACTTGCTGAATTTCTCCAAACTAACAGATGAAACAGTTTGCTTCAGAAGGAGGAAACAGAAGACCTCTTGCAGCCAGCACACTTTTTTAAAAGCAGACAAACATAAAAAACTACAGTGATTATCAAGTCCAACCCAACTCACCTGAACATGAGTTCAACTGTCCTCTGGTATTCAATATCTGAAAGAGACTCTCGCTGGCAGCGACGGTCCCACTTGTGAATAAAGTTCTGAAATGTAAAACGAACAGCAAAAAACATAAATGCTTCTTCTGATGGCACCAGAAAAGAGGTTATATCTGGTTACTATGTTTGCAGATAAGGTTTGGGAGGGAGGTGAGGTTTGTTTTTACAGGGTGTCAGAGCACTGATCTATTTAGGCATCAGCTTATTTACTTGCTGCAGGTCACTACTTTACTCAGGCCTTTGTTCAGCAATGAAATAACTTTCTCATCACAAACTGAAAGAACAGCAGAGCAGAAGACAGCCCTGCTGCCTTCATCTCCTTGCAAGGACTGCCTCCCCAAGACAACCGTGTGAACTACCCACGAGACTTCACCTGCTTTAAATTTCTTCCTCTTTAAAAAGCCAGCAATATACAAACATACTGCCAGTCCGGGCATCACAACTTAAACTCAGCTACTGGTTTTGTCATGTTCCCTTATCCACTTTGAATAACTCTGACAAATGAATACCTAGGGAGCAGACATACAGCTCAGGCAAAAAAAAAAAAAAAGGGAGAAAAATAGTAACATCCTGCTCTCCTGCTATGGAATGCTGCATCTTGGCTCTGACAGCAGCCTTTGGCCACAGCCCTGCTGAAGCAAGCAGGTAGATGTCCTAGACTGCAAGTCTGCCATTCTTCCTACTGCAGTAAATTTTAATTCTCAGTACAGCCAGCAATGACAATAACATCTCCAAAAGAAACTTTCATATGGTTTGAGATGGGGTGAAGTGCCCTCTACAGGTTCTCAGTTCCCTCCACTATCTATAAGAGAAGTCTACAATGATGAACCTGGAGGAGATGGTTATGATTAGCATTCCCTTCACCATCAGAAATTTGGATTTGCGGGAAAGTATGCAATGAGAAACTAGCAGAACCACATGTTCTTCATGGCATTGTTTAGGCAACTGCACTCCCACAGCTTCTCTCAAAAACTCTAGAATATGGTCTCTTGAAAATAAGTAATCAGTTCCACTCCTCTAGTGTGGAACTGAACAATGGTAGCAATTCAAACTGGGGTGGGAAGAAACACAGGAGAACCAAATAAAATAAAAATTTTAATTGCTCACTTCATTTGCTGACAAATTAAAACGCAAAAAGCCTGCAACTTGAATAACTAATGCTGAATTTAAATGTTAATGTACAAGAGACAAGCAATTTTATAATACTTTAAATATTTCTCATCTTTATAATAAAGAGAGTGATACAATGAAATTGTACATACCCAATGAGACACAACCAGTTTTGTGACAAAATTGCAAATAAAACACACAGTTCTCTAGGAAAAAGAAAATACTTCCGCAGCTCCTCGGGCAGAGGGAAGCAAGAAGAAACACACACAAGTAAGCACGCACACAAACCCAACATAAAGTTGTCCGAGTTCTTTTCATTTCCTGCACAAATTAGAACCCATTTTCAGGATCTCACACCAAATAAATACTTACCTCCAGAAGTAAAGCTACAAAGAGATTAACCCAGATGACAGAGGAGATCAACCACCAGGCTACAAAATAGATCTTTGCCCACCTGCAGATGAGATGAACAGACAATACATAAAGGAGGCAGTAAATAACCTCAGCCTGAAAGTGAGCAGAGCACCATGAAATCACATTTTTTTCCTTGAAATATAATACTACTGCTTTCTTAATGGAAAAGGGGGTCTGGATCAAAAAATTAAAAATAAAAAATGCTTGCTTTTCATTAAGTTAGCCAAGCAGACTCGCTCTTCTGGGTTAACCAGCCAAGGGTCACTGGAACAGCTCAACCCAGGCGCTATCCAGTTCATTCAAGCATTCCCATAAAGTCAGTAAATACAAATGAGAGATATGTCCAAGGTTTTAGGTCTACAAAAAACTGTTCACCCACAAAGAAAACACAGAAGCACTAGGTTTATTTCCTATATACCTGAATTGATCCAAAAGAAAGGAAAGCAGCACCCCTCTGAGCAGAAGGTAGGAACTGTGCTATAATTTTGTTCAGGCACCTTATAAGACGGATTTATACAGGACTTCTTCGGAATGATTACTGCTACTTACGGACTTGAATATCTTGAAAATGCATCCAAAAAGACTTGCCAGTTGTTCACCACCATCACATCCCAGAGGGTCACCACTGCTGCCTAAATAACGTGAGTAGAGCAGAGTTTAAGTGGCCGTATCACAGATTTAAGCCTCAGAAAATGACGGGGAAAGACAAGCAGAGAAGGGAAGAAGGAGCGATTTCATCCATGATCAGACTCACAGCAAAGTCATCGAAGTTGTTGGGCCAATATTCCAGCTGTTCATAGGTCCCACACTGCAGAGTGCCATTGTCATACGTTGTGTTGGCAGCACTGCAAGAGAATTACAGGCTGATGTGAACACAGCTCCCTGTGAACTCCGCTTCAGAATTCCTCTGAGCTCCTTGTAGAAAGCTAGAGTATCTCATACAGGCAGAAAACAAGGGAAACAGTTCAAAAAAGTATTCCAGACAAAGCAGGGTAAAAATCCAAGCTACAGATAAGCATTCCTGCAATTTCAATGCAGCAAGAAGAAACAGAAGGAGTAAAGGATAATGAAGTCTTGTGATTTAACATAAAAAAGTAAGGTGGCGCCAAGAATGAGAGAATAGAAAAACCCAGCAAAACCAAACACAAAGAGCTCAGGGGTAAAAAAGCTGCAGATGCTTTTGAAAAACAGATTCTTTCTGATCAGCGATGTTTAGAATGTTACCTGGTGTTTCCCAAGGGAACAACAGCACCTTTAAATAGCATTATGCCAGTAATAGCAAATGCATAGAAAACCACCTGGAAGGAACACAACCAACTATTAGCTTTGAATTTTTCTGTCACTAAATAAGAATGCAAAATGCAATTAACACGGAATTTATAGTATATTTAGTACCACAGTTAAGGTAATTGCATCAAGAACAGTGCCTGAAGCTTTTAAAGTGAAAATGCCTCTCAACTGCTTGCTGTTTTTAATATTCTACTTAACTTTCAGTTGTTAAAATGCATTAAATCATTTTATTTTATCATCTATTTTACTTCTGTATCTCAGAATGCTGATATTTAACTATAAACATTGCAGAATAGCGACTTAAAACCAAAACTCAGTACCAGTATTTACTAACAACAATATAAATATCTGAGGAGTTTTCTGCTAGATTCAATGAAAGTAAGCTTTTACTAAGTTTAACTAAAAGACAAAATTAAGTCAGTATTTTATATTCCATCAGCAACTTCCTTAAAAAATGTTAATTATTCTAAAAATAAAGTTTTCAATAACACAAAGGATTTGGGAACTTCTGTCTTTTAATTGTTAGAAATGCAAATTTCTTTTTAAAGAGACACCTTTCAGTCTTTAGCAGTTGCCTAGGTGATTTTGCAATTTTTATCCTAAAAAGATTGTTCTAGAAATAACCTACAGCTTTGCTTCTCTAAGAAGGAGCCATTTGTCCCAGGAAAGCTTGAAGCAAGCTGAATCTTCACACAAAAAGTCTTTTTTTTTTTTATTTTGCTACAAAACAAACCCAGGAAGGGGAAGTCTGGAAGGAATAGAAGAGAACTGCCCTGGCCTATGAACTTTGAACACCACTGGAGTAAGCTGAAGATGACATTTCACAGCCTGCCAGAAGATGGGGTATCTGGCCTGGCAATAAAATTAATTTTATTCTTTGCAAAAAGATACATTTAAAACACTCACGGCCTGAGAAATAAGCTAATAAGTTACATTATTTTATCAGCATGTGTGTTCCAGGCTAACTTTAGGAAAGATATTTTGCATCAGCTGGCAATGGAGTCAGATTTCACTACAGCAGAAGCTCAGTGAGAGCTTCCATGCGGCCTCAAGTAAAAGCAAATTAAATCAATGGAAGGGGCAAACACTGTGGCAGCCTTGTCTCATAAGTGTGACTTGTACAGCACAACAAGGTTTTTACCACCTTAGTTTTGCCCCATCCAAGATCTTTATTTCAAAGTGCAACACAAGCCAGTTTAAGGCCTATCCTCTACAGATAAAAGTAGAGATTATTAATGACAAAAATAGATATTCTGGTTAAATTGCATGCTAGATATATAGACTAGAACAACAAATCATTGGTCTTTAACCACTCAAATTAAGGGGCCCTACAAAAACCCATGAACAATAGCAAAACCAAACCTACCCAGGCACTTCTTTGCCCTACTAGGAAGACATGGCTGCAAAGCCAGAAACTCAAGAGTTGGGAGAATTTATGTAATGGACATCACACATTGCGATCCACCCTTTAATCACATGTTTGCTGAGTCTATGTTCTACACAGACACACCTAAAACAGGATGGCAGAGCCTCTTAAAAAATCATGTCCAAACATGCCATCTCAAGGCCTTCTCAACCAAATACAAGTTTAAAGCTGTTTTGCTATTTAATTTAACATAAGCAAATCAGAGTAAGGAAAAGTGGTCTATTTTTAGCATGGATGAATTTTTATTTGAACCCAGACTACCCAAGCTAAGGCAAGCACTCAAAGGAAGCTTTAATCAATCTTTTAAAGATACTCCTGCTAAATGAGGCACTGCCACCGTGTGCTGGCCATCACAAAACAGCAGTTTATTGTGGCTGTCCAAGACATGCTCTGGAGAAGAACTAGCTGGTTAAGGTGAAATGTTACTGCTCATAGTGATTGTACAAGAACCTTGTTAACTTTGTTGGTGACATACCCTTATTATACTGTAACAAAGGAAATTACAGTCTTGCATCATGACTTACCACAAGGATTCCTGCAAAGGCTCTTAAGTTTTTCACCAGATCCAGCAGCGTAGTAACAACCAAAGCCATGAACTGAAACAGAGCAGGATTTTGTACATATGACATTCATCACACTTCCAATCCATATCAAATTTTTACTAAAAGGACAAAGAATCACATCAAGAGAACTTGCCTGCCCCCTCACCAGAGAAAACCAGCTCAAGGGACAGTGATTTTGTGAGGGGCTGTGCAAAAGTCAGGACAGCTAGAGCTGAGCTATCCCACTCATGTGCAAGAGAATTGCAACCTACACGTTATTCTGAAAGGCTCTAACAAAATTTATAGCTTGACTGACAAAGAAATCCAAGTTGTGGAGGGAAGAGGAATCACCTTCATGTTGGGGATAATCCGCAGGAACCTGAACACAATTAACATGTTCACCAGTCGCACCATATCCCACAGGGATAACAAGCCCATGAACTCAGGTCTCCTAGGAAAGATGGAAGAAAGTAACAAATCAGAGGAACAGTCCATGAAAGACAGTTAAATCTACTGGGCTACAGGTAATGTAAGTACATTAATTTATTTAGCAGGAATCTCAGGTACAGTAAACTAATAACTGATGAAGGAAGGAATCTCTTTAGCCTGGGCTCTTAAACATGCATAGAGAGTTCTTTGAAGTGCTTGTTTGTGCCTTCTGCTGGGAAGGAGGCACCAAAGAGGGTCCTTTCAGAAAATGAAGTGAATCAAAAGGACTGCTAGAGGGATGTACTTCAGGAACTTGCACAAAGATGGGCATTAATCCTTCAGGGTATGCATGGCTGAAGAAGGGCTTTGAAAGCAGCATGAAGTTAAGAGACTGTCTTGTCAACCTTCCTCCTTACATGTGTATATTCCATGCGAGATGGGCATGCATTTCAAAACAGCCTGAATTTTAGCTTTTACATGAGCATGCTGAATGCTTCTTGGCTAGAAAGGAGGCCAGGGGGTGGGGGACTAAAACCGCTAATGACAAAGGCCCCTGGTAACAGGGATGCTAAATCGTACCTCCAATGTATTCATCTCTAGTAATGAAAGAAGTTATTTAAGATAACCCTGCAAAGAAAGCATATTCTAGATAACAACAACATCAGTGTTCTGCCCTGAAGGTGGGGATTGCTTGGTCTGTGGATGAAACACCAGCACACATTAGGACTCAGAGTGACTCATTTGGATTGTAATCTGTTTGCAGTGAGTGACACAAAGACCTAACAAGAATTACTGGTGCTCCAAGATGACAGAGCAAACAACTGTCTACATTTAAGAATCAAAGGGCAAAATCAAACCCAAACATAATGATAACATCAATAATTAACGTCATTAGTCTGTAGCAATTACTCTTCTGACAACCATCACTTCTGGGTGATAGGAATACAAGTAGTATTCAAATATAAACCCTTCTGAAACCATAAAATCTGACTTGTCTAATTCTCTTCAGAGATTCTAGTGTAAATTAAGATAACTTCTTGATGGCAACATTACAAATATCCTGAAAAATCAGGGACTGTCAGTGTCTTAAGCATGAGCTTGTACGAAGACACAAAGTAACAGGACGTGTTATGAAACACCCGTGAAGATTCAGGAAATCTTTCAGAATTCCTTTGCTTTCCTCTTTTCTTGTGGAGGCAGTTTTCAAATTTTAAGATGAAGCAATGATTTTTGGTTTTTACAACAAAAAGAAATCAGGATAGTTATCCAAAAGCTGTTTGAACTTAAGAAAATCCAAATACAACTGCTTGCTATTCCAATATAGACAAACAGTGTAAGTCCATGGGAATTTTCTTACTACATTTTGCAGCATGAAAAAAACCTCAGCCTTCAATCTATATACACAGCTGAAGAGGTTTCATCAGCTGTTTGGGAGTTCATATAATTGGATTTATGGACAATCTGATTCTGAAACATAGTAGGTTATAGACAGTTGTGTATGCTGTACCAAATTCCCACTCCTGCACCCCTGGTAAGCACAGATCTGCCAAGATATTATTTTAAATCAAATTACAGTTAAAACAAATGCATCCTTCTCAGAAGAGCTACACAGAACTCTAAAATACTAGGGGAAAAAAAATCCTTTCACTTATCCATACTGCATGGCCTCTAGTGACTATGAGGGTAAGAAATTCTATCAAATTTGGTAAATTGAAGACTGGGCTGACAATCACAGCACGATGACACGTGTGAGTACGACAGTGTGTGTGTATTCCCTGACCCACCCCAGCCACTGAGCAAAGTGCAGCAGGTCACAGAGGTTACTCACCAGCCAGGGTGAGGAAATCCATACACAGCAAAAGTTGCAATCTCCAGTATCTTTAGTTAGGAAAGAAAAACAAATTAAAAGAAAAAAGTCAAAACTTCACTTTGTAATTCTGGGTTCGGGAAATTATGTAAGCTTCTTGACAGGAAACATTTTCAAGAGCTTTAAGCCACTAATTTGTCTCACTTTAAAGCTCTGAATTGTCACGTTTGCCTAGTTATTCCCCAAATTAACCAAATGTACATAGAGCATCCAGTAGTAACACATAAAAGGATATACAATGAATACAATTAACCATGAATTTCACCTCATCTGCCACAGGGGCATCAGGCTTTGACCAGATAATTATTACAATAGTCTGACCATTTTTTTTAAATTTAAAGAGAAAAGTGTTTTTAAACCGTGAAACAGAATGCCTCATGCAATTATTCCAAGAAGTGAATTTTTCCAAATAAAATTAAAAAGGCTTCTTATCAGGAAAAGCACCTTTTCCATGGATTTAAATAAGCCTATCTTCAGAACACAGACCCTAAGAGAACCATGTACCACCATGTAAACTTTCCAGCCACAGAAACCCACAGCACTGGCTCATGTTGTTCAGCTCAGCAGATCAGTGTCGAAAAAAAAAGCAATCCCACCAGCTCTTGTAGTTCCCTAACCTCCCTAGCCAACAAATCCAAGAACAGGTAAGCTAACAAAACACTTACCAGCAAAATCACAGTCAGAAGTCCATCAAATCTATTGCTTGGGTAAGACAAGTATCTTTTCAAGCCCATTGCTAAGATTTTCAGCAACATTTCCAGCAGATAGTATAGGATGAAGAAGCAGTTGATAGCCTTCACCCCCCCAAAATAAAAACAACCATTAGAATTACTGACATCTCAGGGAACAGCAATAACTGCATGGAATACTGTTGCACCTTACCCCCAAGAAGAAGTCGTCTCTCTCAGATGGCTGCTTATCTGCATCCATCACCAAAACCACCTTAAACGAAAAACATTTAATGAATCTACTGCTTTACTGCTACATAAAATACATTTTTAAGCACAAGAACAGTTTTTCTTGCTTTGAACAGACCTTTTCAAGCAGTTCAAAATACATTTTTAACTGCAGGTATTCCCTCTTAAGACTTTGCATGACTAAAGCATGCCAAAAACCCAACTGCTAGAAAAAGTAGTTATTTATAGAGAAATTAAAGAACAAAAGCAGAAATTAAATTTGTAGCAGAGAAAAACCAAAAACCAATCACAAAAAGAAAAAACCACTGCCCCACAACAAAAAAACCTTTACTTACACAAATAGAAATAATGTTTGCAAGGGCTACCACATTCCCCAAGTAGCCAAAGTAGGGATGGCCAAAGGCAAACTGCATTTTCTGCATAAAATGGGATTGGTACTCTGGACTGGGAGGGTGCTGAAAAGAACACAAAGGATTTGCTGAGTCATAAAGCATAAGCATTTTAATAATAATAAAATAATTTTAAAAACGCACCCCATCTCAGATTCAAAAAACCCCAGGCATTTTCAAAGCAAAACTTCAGGGCCACAGGCTAATTTTGACATTGCATCTGGAAAATATTTTCCAGCTGTGGCTACTAGCAGCAAGAGACCACTCCTGATTATGGCAAAACACAAGGTAATGGCAAAGAAGGGAGATAATCCAACCTCTCTCCAATGCCCCAAGTAGATAAACTAAACACCAAGTTACTAATCCTACACATCCCTTCCCCATTTCCCAACGTTTAATTCAGAAGTCTTAGTTACATGCAAACATACAGGAGAACATTTCCTAAATTCCTAAACCCTCAAATATAGTTTAGTGTTTTGTTTTTTCTTTCTCTCTCTCCAGTGGAGAAAACTGCTTTCTGCCTGTCTTCACCTGAACACCGAGAGAATCCACATTTTGTTCTTCATTCAGGGATTGGAGAAAAAAAGACTTTGAGCTATTTTGCCTGACCAACTCACTTAAAAATGCTGACAGAATAAACAAAGATACATTTTGTACATTTAACACCACCTGGTAATCTGAAACTAGTGCTGTAAAAGCCCCCAGAGCAATTTTGTTTGTGGCTATAAAAGCAACTCATGAAAAGCTTAAAAATCAATGCCATATGATCACACCTTGTGTTAACATGTTGAAAAGTTTGTTTATACACTTTATACTAGAGTACTCTCACTTGTTTTTGCACAAGACCAGACAACTTCTGATGCTTTACAAATGATGGTCACATACATACTTGCTTAATGGCATCTTTGTCTAGCTCTTCAAAGAGCTTCTGGAACTGGGCAGCTGACAGCTGGTCACAGGAGCACATTTTGAGTGACTTCACATGAAAGAGAAACATTCAGATTAACATCTGCAATAGGCACATCTGCAAAGTTCGCCAAAACCCCTCAGACTACCTTGGAAATCTAGGAATAAAGATGTAATTCAAGCTGCTAGAGTAAGGTTCAATATTGCTCTGCTTTAACACAACACTGCCACATGACTGGAGGACGTGTCTGGCCTTTCCTGTTTTCCCTCTCTGGGATCACATGCTCTTTTGACAAACTTAAATCTTTAGTCCCATGTAGTAGTGCCACTATTCTGTTACGATCCAAGGAATGCTGCAGCAGAGGGCAGATCTCTGGATTTGCTAGTCAGGATTGACAGCCACCAACATAAAGGCCAAGAAAATCCAGTTCTTACTCTCATGATGGCTTGCTTGCAGCGAGAATCCATCTCAGCTTTCTGGAGCACCTGAAGTAAGGCCCCAACACTGACACAGGACCTATTTAAAAGAAAACAGAATGGGCCCTGCTACAGATAACTTTATAGATGGCAAAATTAGCTGTTCCAAACACGTTCCTGCCTCTTTCTTGTTTTGAAAATCAGATAAAATTAGAAGTAGGAAAAAAGAAACAGACTCCATAAGAGTCCCAAACAGTGAACAACCAGTTAAAGAAAAAGTAAATACATGAGATGAACAACAAACTGCCATTTTCAAGAATGGATCCTCAGTAAATATATTAAAACAAAACAAGATGACCAAATATCTAGTCTTTTTTTTTTTTGCCAGATAACCTACTGTATCAAGATTCTTCACTTACTGTTGTGCACTAGCAGGAGTCTCTTTCAGGGAAGACAGCACCTCAAACGCAGCCCGGATTCCCAGCCGCCTCCTGAAGAGGGAGGACTGAACTGATTTCTGAGCAGTAAAAACACCACAGAGGAAACAATTTACTCTCACTGCAGGCACTACCATGTCCTATGGCCAGATAATATACTGATCCTCGGGCACACATCCCAGATTTGTGATTAGAGATCAGAACAGGAGACTGCCCGAGGCCTTACTCCCTCCAAGAACTCCGTGTACAAGGAGGAAGGAAGCAAGTAAGCAAACAAGTCCCTGGAATTCAAGTAAACATCCAGGTTATGGTTTATTTTCAATTATGGAGTGCATAGGCATATGCCTGTTCCAGAGACACTGGCAACAGCACAGCTCAAGCATTCACAGAAATTCACACTAGTGTGCAGAGAGAAGATTAGAGAGCTTGTCCAGCTCCAGCTTCCTGCCTAAAAGCACAAATCCAGAGCCATGGTTTTTCATGCTTTTTTTTATTATACGAATCACTTTCAAACTCAGTTACTTTATTAGTAGTCAGACTATGTCATGCTGTCATGTGAGAAGGAAGAAAATTGAGAAAGAAGGGATGAAACAGAGAAGCAAAGGATTACCAAAAATCCTCTCTGCACCTATTCTGTTTACACACCCCTCTGCCACAAGAGGGTGGGGGCCATTCCTTCTGTGTAATATTGCCTTGGGCTTATTATCCAACAAACTTCCACCTTCTCTCTGGAACTTTACTAGAGAAGATACTGGGCCAGTCTGGGTAAGGCCTTGAGTAAGCTGGTCCAGTGGGAGGTGTCCCTGCCCATGGCAGGGGGGTTGGGACTGAATGATCTTTAAAGTCCCTTCCAACCCCTTAACATTCTATGATCTGCAACAACAGCTATTTAAACAGCACAGCAGATTTCCTTCACAGAGACCGAGTTCAAGTTACTCCCGTCCCTGTTCAGTCATACAACAGTTCCTTTGTTTTTTTCCCTGTAATAGTCAAAATCGCAGATCCACAGCATACATGGAAGTATGCAAGCAGGTCATTTTGTCACGGAAGGGGATCAAGCTGTAACAGCATATAAAGGGAAAAGCACCTATATCAAAGAACATTTAGCACCTTAAAACTGCATCTGCAACCAGAATGGGAGGGTTGCTTTAGCACACAGATGAAAATACTTCAAAGGTTCAAGGTTATGGCAAAACACAGAAATCAGGAATGCTTTACTCACCAGAAGGTACCCTCGAAACTGATTGTATATTATTGCTGTAAGCAAATTCATCAAAAACAAGTTGCCTATTGGAGAAAAAGAGGCAGTAAAATTTAATGAAAAATATCTGTTTCTCAAAGAAGTTTCACTGTATGCAGTAAATCAGATGTAAAACTTAAAAAGGGGTTGGTTTTCTCATGCTTGGCTTCCAAAATGTTTTTAATGTTTGAATATACTGTAATGTATCCATTCCCCTGTGACATGTTACTAAAAAACTCCAAACCATATGTCCCTTCCACGAAAATGATCCTACAGACACTACGCAATCACGGGAAGAATCACAAAAATGGAGAAATTCATGATTAAACTTTCCTAGAAAAATAAAACACTAGCTGGTATGCACAAGTGTCAAAGTTGAAGTGCATTTACATTGCTGAAGACAAGAGGTAACTTACCTAATACAGTGAAGAGGATGAAGAAGATTGAATATGCTCGATTCTTAGAATATGCAGGTATCATCACTGTATCAAATTTAACAAAAATAGGAAATAATATTTTAATGCTTGAGATCCACAGTGGAGACCTCTATGAATTTTTGGCAATTGGTAAAAGCTCTCATACAGCTGGCCTTTAGAGTGTCACATATAATTACATGACAGAAAGGCAAGAATCAAGTTACTAAAGGCATGAAAAACTTTTACATAACCTTCCTCTGGCTGTACTAAGAACCATCAGCTGAAAGAATGGTTACAGTAGTCTGAACAGAGTAATCTTACCCTGTTGTTCTTCCAAAGGAGAGGCAAGAGTTATTTGTGAAAGACTGCTCACCATCAGGATTATTTGCAGTAGTCAGCAGGACCAGCAGTGACGTCAGGGAATCCGGCAAATTCCGGAAATACACCACCCACTCCTTATCCTGCTGGTTATCCTAGGCAAAGATGAGTTCATTGTTAAGAGAAATACCAAGTAATCACTGTCTTACCAATGAAGGGGGAAAAAAAGTTTTAATTTTTTTTTGAAAATTAGTATCAGCCAACAATTTCTTACGCATGTAATCAAATCTACCCCGTGGAAAAAGCAAAAGCCAAACACAAAAATTAAGAGAATGTGTACGAATACAGAGCAATCACATCACTTATTAATAGCAATTAAAAAACACAAGGAAGAACAGGAAGCTCCACGTGGAAGTTATGTCTAGTTAGCACCTCAGACTCAGGAAGAACAATCATGTCACAAACTGACAGCATAGGACTCTGAAGCAACCCTGGATTGATAGAAAAAGCATCACCTCTTAGTCTGCATGAGATACTGGTATAGTGCAGATAAAAGGACTCCCTGAATGATTTAGTAAAAAATAAGCAGAAAAACCAAAGAAACAAACCAGCTTCCTCAGTAATGAAGAGGGGCCTCAAAAACCACAAAAGATCCTGCCTATAAACTCCTCTCAAACACCTGCAGCTCTACCACCATACTCAGAGTGTCTCTCACATCCTGCTTTGACTTCCAAATAGAAAACTTAACATCCTCTGAATTGGTTTTTTGTTACTAAAGTTACAGAAGTTACCACCACTACCCAAAACAGGGTTTTCCCCTTCCTCCTGCTATCTCCTTAGATATGTAACTAACATTCATGCACCATACAGGAATTGCTGGGCAGGTAGGAAACAGGCAACTGTTCTGTTTTGAAAAGAATGAAGATTTAAAGTGCTGTGTATAGTATCAATGAAAACATCTCATAAAGCTTAAATATCTCGGGGAAAGGAAATTAAGAAAAAAAGATCAGTGCCACGGCATCCAAAAATATATTTTGCAATTACTTTGGCAACTAAGGTCATCAAAATTATTTTGTGGCTCAGTGGAAACATCAAATGATCTGCAAAAGCTCCAGTAGTATCAGAACCTTCATCAAAAACACACTGGGAGGCAGATCTTGGATCCTCCACATATTATTTTTTTTTTTCCCCTGAGGTCAAGAAAAGACGGATAAAATAAGATGCAGAGTGCAAACAACAAACATGAGTCAGGCAGCACAGGACAAACAGCTCTTGAATCTGCTGCAAAGACTGGAATATGTAACCCTAGAGGACATACACAAGACAATGCAAAAATGCAGAGTCATGAGTTTCGTTAATAAACCTACTTTTAGAACCTGCCTGCAGTATTTTGCCGCGTTAGATAAAATTAGTTCATATGGATGTCAGAGCAGCACACCAAAATAGGAAAGTCCACTCTCTAATTTGTTATTTTTTACCTCAATGTACACAAAAGTGACTGGTTTAGGTATACAAGTTATAAACATACATCTGCTGGGGAAGCTCATAACTGAAATTAGATATGACAAACAGAGATAATACGAAGGTTCAGAAGGCAACTAAACAAAGTGTGAAAACAGAGCTCTGCTTCTAATTCCAGAGATTCTGTAACCTGGGAATTCAGGGAATTTGCTGATCATAAGGAAGACTAGAAGAAGGCCCAAGTGCAAATTACAGTAGAAATGAAGGTGCAAAACTGAGATTAAGGACAGGAACAAAATTACTGGGAGAAGTATGCAAGAAATTTTTGTGTTCACAGTAACACTTATGGAAGGCCTTAAAAAGTAAGAACAAAAGAAACCCCAAATAATCTTAGTGTGATAAATAAGGATACAGGAAGTTTAGAAGAGAAGCAACCTACCAAGATTACTGGAACACAAAAATGATTTTAACCACAAAATTTCAAATTTGCTTTTCAGAAGCAGAAGAGAAAAACTAGAGGAAAACCCAAAGAGATCAGAAACCAAAACTAATACAGGCAAAAACCTACCAGGGCATGGCCAGGGATAGCAGTATTGAAAGGTGCAGAAACACAGAAGAAACTAAAGTTAGCAAAAAGCTAGATAGAGAAGAGAAAAAAAGAAATGAGTGATAATATAAATGGAAAAGCAACAGAGCTTTGGAGACAGAACAGCACAGAGGGTTTCAACAAAAGCAGAGAAAGTAACTCAAAGGATCAAGCTGGATAAATGGATGAGGAAGTCTCCTGCATACATGAATACTATGCACATGTTAGAACTCCCCAAATGGACTTCAAACTCATCTCAGCAAGTCTGACAAGGTAACGTGACCTTTTCAAGGGAAACAAGTTTCACTAGTTTGACTATAAAACTAGACAAGAAGCAGCTGTGCAAGTACAGAAAAAAGGCACCCAGATCTACCAGAGCAGCAATAGAACTGATTACCTTTGTTCGAGCAAAGAGCAGCATGGCAAACATGGTAAAGAGAGACAGATGAACAGCCAGTAGTAGAACAACACTGTTGGAGAGAAAATGCATCACAGGCGTTAACAGTAACTTTATCTTCTTCTTAATATCCTCTGCTAAAAATGCAAAATGATGCCATATAAAGAAAACCAGGGGTATTTTTAAGAAGTTATATGGAGATAACAGCAGGAGATGTGAGTATTGATTCAAAATAAAAATCACACTTGTGTGCCTCAGATTTTCCCTTACAAGAGGGCTTACAAAAGCAGAATTAAAACCTCCCACTCGACTAGTATTAAAAAAACCTATGTCACATATATAGTCATGTCACAATATGGAGATCCTTTACAGACTAAAGGGAATCAAAAAGTTACCACAGCCTCCACCCACTGTGACCTGATCTCACTGAGCACTTAGCTATCCCACCCAGAAGGAAGCTGCTCAGATGCCCCACACCAGAACACAAAGAATAACAGCCTCCCTGCTGTGAAAGGATGTTTTCTGTGCTATTACCCACCTTGCCATTTCAGGCAGTGTGCTGTTGATACTTTTTAATGTTTTCTTCATCATAGAAGAATTCTGGAGGAGAAAGAACGGGCGAAGGATTCTTCTTATTCTCACGCTCTGCAAAAACCAACGGATCAGACACTGAGCTCCTGCAAGACTGGCAGCACAAATACTTTTAATGCAAGTTTGTCAAAAAGCACTGACACACTTCGATTAAGTCAACAGTGTAACAGAAAGAGAAGTGAGCTCTACTCTTCTGAGCTCACAAAACACCAAAAGAGATTCCACACCTCATTAAAATGAGGAGAGATTGCTTTAAAAACACACACTGACATTTCAATAGTCGCATCAGGCCACTAATTGGAAACAATCTAACTTTATTGCTCAGTAGACATAACAATCTGGCAAGAGATGCTATTCTTGTATTTTCTGCCAAGGTCCATCTCAAGAAAGGGATTAATAAAGAGCTACTTTCAATAAAAACAAATACACATTCTAAAAATAAGCACTGGATTTCAATTTTCAGACTGTTTGTTTTATAACTAAAGGGCCTGCTTATTACTTAGCAATTTCTGTCTCTGACAAGACTCAAACTGTAATTGCTTTTTTCCCCCACAACACTCCAGCAAAATAATCTGTTTGATTCTTGCAGTCAAGACATTTGCAAGCTTTCAAATTATTCCTGTTACTTATTTGCTATTTCAAGTGTTTCAGCGTCCTGCATTTTAGGATCAGTCTTCTGTGGGCCACACTCAGCAGCAAAATAACATAAAAATCACTTTCTTTATTGCTATTCTTTTGTTCATCCATGCCAGCAGTTCAACTGCTCCTTCTGCCACTGCAGAAGGAGTGTGGGAGGCTCCTGTTCAAAGTACCTGTCCACTATCACACCTCAAGATTTTTCAACATTTTAAGATCATCTCTCTCTCTCATTCATTCCCAGCATTTTTACCACATTAGTATTTTCTCAACAAGGATTGCAAGTGCACAACAACTAATTTAATGTAAATCTATGGCAGACAAAACCACCTGGGAGAGTGCATTATTACATCAAGGAGGGCACTTCTAGGACCATTTCACAAACCTGATGTTCCTCCCAGGACACAACTGTTTTGAACACAGCACAGCTTCAGGTCAGAAAGCAGCTGTTAAACTACATAATTACCTTTTTCTTATATATCACTACAGAGGCTTTGCCATTCAGTCAAGAATATAACTCTCCAACTGCACAGCAAAATTGGTGCCAGGCAATGAGTTTTCCCTGCACTCTTTGACTGCTGAGAGACTAAAGCAATGAGTGTTACTTAATTTTACCAACTAACACAAAATTTACATTAAGAATTCAAACAGAATTCTTTGCTAAACTACATTACAAGGAACTTTTTCTGTGTTTCAGTGCCTTATCCAGCTATCAAAGACCAAAGTGAACCATCTCACCCTCCTCTTTTAATTCTCCAATACACCACATACACCCTGCTGATTCTCCCTTTGTACGTTCTTCTCCTCTGCCACTCTCCACAATTAAGCTGCTGATTATTTCTGCAGAAAGCAGTTCTTACCTCCTTGCAGAAAAAACTCAGTGACACAATCCAATCAGTAAGGGAAACAATTAATGTCAGTATATAAGCCATTAGCCATTTATTTTTCCAAAATTCTTTCCATCCAATTAAGTAACTCTGGACAAGGAGAAAAAAAAGAACAACCAAAATTTACTTTAATAATAAAATCCAATACCCTAATAAGTCGGCACTGCTTGTTTTTTTCTGAGTATTTGTAATTTTACATCAGTGCTCTTAAAAAGCTCTCCAAAATCCAAACAGAAATACATTGTTGAGAGATTTTTTTCTACAAAAATTAAATAAAGGTCAGTAAAAGTGAGAGGTGCACATAGGCCATGAGAGAGAAATCCTTTGAATGCAAGAAAAATCACCATTTAATAAACTTAAAAAGGGATTTTCCAGAAATAAGTATCCCAGGAATGGTCAGTTTCTGACTACTTTTATTTTGTATAAATGAACGGATATATATTTATTATATACCCCAATTTTATAGCCTAATACAAGCAGCTAAGCCAAAACAATTGCACTCTTAGCAAAATTTATTTCACTTATTCCACACAGGTAAATCAGGTTAAAAAAAAAAGGGAATAAATGTCTTAATTTAGTAAATATACATTTGCTAATTTCTCCTGAAATTAGGCTCCAATAAAGCAAAGCAATTTCATCCTGCAAAGGCAAGACTTGAAAAACAACTCTACTGTCTAATTCAATACCAGGCGAAGGAGATGCCCACCTTCACAGATACATCAACCACGAACACAAGGAAGCAGAGCAGCTCGATGCTCTCCGTGAGGCCACAGGGAGGATTCCAGGCGGGAAGGCGGTACCGGACATCCGACGTGACAGTGAGCGAGGAAGGCTCTTCGATGAAAGCCAAAGCCAAGATTACGGTAATGGTTAAGCTCAAAATCCTGTTCGGAGAGAGATGAAATTAAAAATAAAATCAACAAAACCATAAAAAAAAGGAACCAAAAAAAAAAAATAAAACCAAAACAAACCCCAGAAAACAGCCAAAAAATGAGTCAAAAGAATAACAAAATACTTACAGTAAAGCAATTTTCTTTGAAGTAAACCAAGCTTTATGATACCATATTTCACTCGAATGGGTTAGACCACAAGGCAGCACTTGACTAGCATGTTGTTGCCTGCATTGGTGATGTAACTGCTGACCACCAAATAACCTGAGGTGGTCTCCTTTTGAAACTTACAGCAGCAAACAGTCTTGCTGTTAGCCAACATGTTTAGAAATAGACACTTTGAAAACTCTAAATGCACAGTGCTGTAAATCATGCTAATTAGTCCATTCATGCAACAGTCCTGTGGCTGTTCCAAAGAGCCACCTACGTCATCACACTTCCATAAAACTTGCTGCTTTCCACTTCTGTCATGTTCACATGTGGTCAAATCCCCTTGCTTCCCACTGTAAATTCTTACAAAGATAAAAGCACAATTATCTAATAAACAAGAAAGATGAAGAATGATTCTTAAAAAAGACTAACTCTTAAATGGAAAAGCAAAAAGAATAACTAAGTTCTTACCACTGGCAAGTCCTGGAATAGTACCATCGATAAAGCCACAGGGATTTGGAGTCCACACGGTGATTTATAGATCGATACTGAAGGCAGGAAGCAAAAAGGCTAATTCAAACATTACATTCAGTCTGTCTCAAAGACAAAGATCAAGTTACCAAAGCAAACCAAATCAGTACATGTTACCAATTATTAAAGTATCAGGTCACCCATGAGCACAGAGCTACTCTACATGTGTGAAAAGGGAAAGATTTTAAAGAAGTTCTCCTATCTAAAGACCACAGAGCTGCTCAGATAATTAAATTGTGTGGCAGTCATCTGAAGCAAGCACTGTCATAATTTCAAATAACAGCATTTGTAATAATTCAGTGACTATTCTATGTACTCGCCAAAATGGTCCACCCACTTAATTCCCCTCTCTAACATTCATTCCACTCACAGATCTTCTTTTGTCTTTCTCTTCCAACAAGCCATAAAATGCAAACAAATTAATTCTGAAGAGACCTCAACCTATGTCTTTGAATAAAACATGCTTTAAGATCGGGAAGTGCCTGTGATTCTTCAGGGATCCCCAAAATCTGCTCCGTCCCTCCTCTGCCACAGCCGCTGGGCTGCTCTTACTCTGCCGCCACTGAGAAGTAGCTGCTTCCAGAAAGGCGGCCACACCTTAAATACATCTGACCCCCGGAAATCTCCCAAACAAAAGCCATCTAGATGCAGCAAGAGAGCTCAAGAACTGCCCTTCAGCATTCCCACTGCCTGCATCTACCAACTGGGAGATAACAGGATCTAGGAACCTGCACTAACAGCCAGTAAAGGAGAGACGAAGAGGGCATCAAGACTTTCAAAGGCACCAAGTTCAGCTGAAGAGTTCCAGCTTCACACTTGAAGCCAGCCTTAAACTCTTAAGCTTTTACCAGCTCTTAAGATGTGCAAGTAGTCAGACTGAAAGGCAAATTACAGGGTTTGCTCAAATAGTTTCTCTTAGCAGTAAGTTAGTCACTGTCAAAACACCCACAATCAAACCAACCCAAACAAATAAACAAACAAAAAAACCACCATGAAAATCACTCCACAAACCAGCATCTCTTCTGAAACCCTTAAAGAGATTACTTCAATGTGGGGAAAAATATATTTCTCCTAAGCAGAAGTTCACTGAGACTTGCATACCACAGGAATTTGGAATTCTGATTCTGCTTCGTGAATCAAGATGATGGTTTACAAAGGTTGCCCGAACACAGAAAAACTTAAAAACTAGCAAGTGTGTGACAAACATCCAGCATGAGAAGCGTAACAGCTAAGAAAAAATTAATACTTACTTGTATTGCATCTTCAATAAATACTATGGCTTGGTTTATATAAAGGTCATTATCAGCTCCAGCACCTATGAAGTTAAAAAGAAGTAAGAATCATTTGCTGTATTTTGGATAAATAAACTTTGGATAAAACAGCTTATCAGTTAACAGAAGGTGCACAATCACGGTTCTCCTGATAAAGGGCACTGTAAACATACAAAAAAAGAGAGTTCCTGCCACATTTGCTCTGTCAGCAGCACTGTGCATTACATTAAATAAGTAATAATAATATCAAACACATCATGCATCCTTCTGTGTTTTGTTAAAAGGTTCTCTTATAGGTTTAAGTAGCCAGATTACAGCAGTAGTTAAGTAACACAAAACTACACAGCAACAAGTCCTAACAGGCAAAATAATGGAGATTCAAATTATTCTGTGACAGAGCGAACTGTCAAGTGAAGCCAGAAAAATCAGGCACTACTACTATAGCAATTTTTACTTTTGTTTAATAAAGATACTGCAGTTTAAAATGATCTTGTTCCTCCAAAACCAACAGGAATCTCCAGTCATATGAGAACTAAATTAAGTGCTTTTTTAATTTGTTCTGAGAGTTACTATTACCATACCAAACAGATCAGAGCTCAAGACACAGCAAGGGGTGAAAGAACACAAATTGAAATAAAATACCACTAAATTAGTTACTACGCCACTTTTCAAAACCTATTATTAAGAAGTCTGTGTGAAGATAGACACATAAAAAAATAAAGGACAGCCACTTGTGCTTACTTGAAGTAAGACCTTTCAGGAACTAACCTGGCAATTAAGCCAAAAAGAGAAACAAAGGCAGTTAAGGTCAAAATAAGGAAGAAAAAAAAAAAAGGTGAGATACAAAAGAGATTAAAAAACTGGGGGGAACTCAAGATATGAAAAATATATGCTACTGTAACCTTCCCACAGAGGGGAAGAGTCCCAAGGAGCACTTCATACCATCTCCTCCAAAGAGACAGCAATCACAACCCGGGATACAACAGGAAGGAGCCCATCCCAGCAGTAGCACAATGCTCTCCTCCAGACACCAAGCAATGCCAGAAACACCACTGATCGGAATCACAGACAATCTTACGTTCCACATGATTCAGTAGCATCAATTTCCTACAAAGACTGCAAACAGTTTTTAAATGTCACCCTTTATCTGAGCATCAGCAACAATAGCTTTGTACTGATCCTGATATGAATCATGGCACAAGAAAGAGTATAAACAGGAGACAAGCCAGGCTCATGCAGTAAAGACATTATTTTTTTCATGACATCTCTCACCAGTGAGATAAAAATAAAAGTTGCTTAAAGGAGCTATTATTTAAAAGGACTGCGAGGACAGCAAAAGCTTTAGGTACTTGAAGCACACAGCAAGCCACTGGCGTTGATGCCAAGGATTTTGGAAGGGCAGAATCTAAGCGACTGTTCACAGTATAAAAATAAAACAGGGAAATCAGCCAAAAATGTTTACTTTAGCAATTTCTCCATGCAATATCTACCATGGATATCCAACTTATTCTGCAAATCTTAGTCACAGCAAGTGACACTTAGTCACAAGTGATGATTAAAGCACTGCTCGGTTTGGGCACACAGGATTCATCCGAGATCCCGCTGCACTTCTGGCACTGCACAAAAGAGCAACGAAAAGCAAAGGTTCCCTTAGGTGATGCGATACCCTGGAAAGAGAGAACCTGAGGTCTCCAAAGGATTCCATCCTGGGGAAATTAAGATGTCAGACCTACGACAGTCACCGGGCTCGAGACAAACTTGTCAGCACTTTAGAGAAAACCCCTAAAATTACATAAGGAACTAAGGAAGCCTGGGGCTGCAGCAGCAGTGCAAGGCTCGCACCTGAGCCCAGCGATAGCGGCTCCCTCAGAGCCGTCCCCGCCGGAGCTGCCGGGAGCAGCCCGGGCAGGGCGGCCGAGCCCCTCGGCAGCCCGAGGGGCTTCATGCCCCTCCCGCTCCTCCCGCTCCCGGGAGCGCCCCAGCTCTGCGGGAAAGGGGAGAGCTCCGCCCGCTCCAAGCGCCCCGGGCACCGGCCGCCCCGGCGCCGCCCGCCCCGGGCCCTCACCGTCCTCGGCGGCCGAGCGGGCACCGCCGCGTTCCCGNNNAGAAAGGGGTTAAGCAGATGCCCTGCGGGCACCGACCGCGCTCCCGCCGCGCCGCCGCCGGGCTGCGATGGGGCAGGACGGGGCTGGAGGGGAGGCGACCGGGGGCGGGACGGGAGCGGGGCTCGGCCCGCCCCGGGCGGCTCCGCCCGCCGCATGTGACCGGCTGCGGGAGAGGGCGGGACCCGCGGCCCCACCGGGCTCCTCCCGTGGCTGCCGGGGCATCCGGCGCTGCCCCGGCGTTACCCCTCGGGGCGCCATTTCTCACCCGCCCCTGGCGAACTGGGGTACTGAGACGTAGGAGCGTGGGGTAGAAAAGTGTCGGGTTTTCGCCTGAACTTCCGAGGGGGGAATCCCACACGGCATTTATAGATTAAAAAATATATCCCTGAGGAGGAGTTGCAGCGTTTTAGCCTCACGGCAGCTTCTGGCTCCTAGCTGGGTGCCTGAGGGCAGCTGCGGGGCCGCGAGCGTAGAAATTACCGCTTCCCGCATTTATCACAGTCCTAAATAACCATTTACATCCCTGGTCGCAGAAAGTACTTAATTTGTGTTTAGTCACCTGGGCATTCCATAAGCAACTGTGAACGTCACTCATGTCGCTTTTACTATCAAAAGATACTTCACTGGTGCTACTTGCCCGCTTTTCTCACGGTCCCCTTTACACGCCCTTCCACTGTTCAGTTTCGTAAAGCTGCAATTTCCAAAGAGGCATCAGGAAAATGTGACAACGCTTTTCTGCCACATACTGGGATCTGTGGCAGCATAATGATAAACACGGGAGTGTATCAATCCCTCATTTTAGTAGTCCAGCCTGAGAAGTAAAAGTAGACCCATCCTTAGCCATTTAATTGAAGGTTACACACCATTTATCAAACTGGGTGCTGTTCACTTCAGTGAATATTTTACACATTTACTAGTCAAGACTGTTATAAGGTAACTCTTAAGTGTAAGAACTAGTTGAATTGCAAATAAAATCATGGGCCAGGGAGCAATGTTCACTGTGGACAATGGTGCTGCCGTAGGCCAGCTCTCTTTCAGGGATCTGGTGTTATGCAGGGAGAACAACAGGCGCATAGTCATGATGTGTCACAAATTCAACCAAATGACAAAAAAAAAATGACTGGTCTCTATGTGCCACCTTCATTTAACTCAGGAACATGTGTAATTTTATGTACATTTGATAAATAGCAATGGGGCAGCTTTTGCCTTCAGCTGCACCACTGATGGGTCAAAAATGAGTTTTACACTGACTTCCAAATAAGTCAGGGTAATATCCAGCTGAAGATAAAAAAGAAAACTCTTTGATGTTATCTTTACCATAATAGTTGTGCAGTGGGTTGACCTGGGCTGCTCCATCAGTCCCCTCCTCAGCTGGACATGGAGAGAAAATATTAGTTAAGGGCAGGGAGAGGTCACTCACCGAATACCATCACAGACAAAACAGAATTGACATAGCAAAATTATCTGAATTTATTACAAATCATATCAGAAAAGGACAATGAGAAATAAAGCAAATCCTAAAAACACCCCAGCCCTCCCTCCTTCCTGGGCTTAAATTTATTCCTGATTCTCTACTGCTCTCCCTCAGTGGCGTAGCGAGACAGGGAACGGGGTTATGGTCAGTTCACATTGTTTCTGCCACTGCTTCCTCCTCAGGGCAACAAGTCCTTCCCCTCCTTCAGCATGGGGGTTTCCCTCCTACACAGAACTGTCTCCCATGAACTTTTCCAACATGAGTCCTTCCCACAGGCTGCAGTTCTTCAGCTAGAGCCTGTTCCACTGTGGGTTCCCCACAGTGCCACAAGTCCTACTAGGCAACCTTCTCCAGCATGGGCCCCACTCTCCAGGGTCCCTGCCAGGGGGGAGTATGGGCTGCTCCAGTATGGGCTGCCCACAGGTTCACAGCCTCCTTTGAGCATCCACCTGCCCTGGTGTGGTCTCCTCCATGGGCTGCAGGTGGATCTGTGCATCCCTGTGGCCCTCCATAGGCTGCAGGGACACAGCTGCCTCACCGTGGGCTGCAGAGGAATCTCAGCTCCAGCACCTGGAGCAGCTCCTGCCCCTCCTTCTGCAGTGACCTGCGTGTCTGCAGGGCTGTTCCCCTCACATATTCTCACCCTGCTCTTCTCTGGCTGCAATTACTTCTGCACAATACCCTCTTCTCCTTCTTAAACCTGTTAGCAGAGGCATTACTCCCATCACTGGTTGGCTTGGCCTTGGCCAGCGATGGGTCCATCCTGAAGCCAGCTGGGATTGGCTCTGCTGGACACAGGGGAAGCTTCTGGGAACTTCTCAAAGAAGCCACCTCTGTAGCCCTCTCCCACTAAAACCTGGCCACACAAACCAATACAAGTTGTCCCCAGTAAAAAGTGAACATCAGCAGCTACACATGGGAATTATTTCCCATTCTCAGCAGGCAACAATGCACTGATAAAATTGGAGTAAGTGTTGATAACAGTTGAACTAGAGGCATCAGATGGAACAGATACAGTGAGACTTTCTGTGTAGTAAAAGGAAAACAGGAGTGGCCTGGTACAATCTGTAGTCAGCATTAGCAGGCAAGAAATAAAATGCCATTTGTACACGTGCTGTAAATGCCATTCCTAAGAGAGACAAGTGTCCTTTCACTAAGTGTCTGAAATAGTCAGGGTAACAACACTAACAGGAAACATATGTAAATATTGGGGAGGTTTTTTGCTATTATTTTTTATTTGAATGAAAGCAAATGTCTCCTCTTTCCTCTTCTGTGATTGTCAAGAAAGAGAAGCCAGTAACTTCCAGAGGAAAGAAAGAAAGAAGAAGTCTTCAAATATACAACAACTTCTTGAACTTCTGTTCAAACTTCATCCAACTCTCTCAGACTGGAATGGAAAGGGGAAGTGCCCAACTAACTGTGAAGGAAGGCAAATTTCAGCTGGGGTTTTCCATTCTTTGTACCAGCAGCACCCACTGAGGTAAGTTCGTTGTGTATTTAAATTAGTACCATAGAACAAACACACAATGAACAGTGCAGCACCTCTAACTCCAAGTGAATCAACTCCTGAGTCGTGGAAAACAAATGTGGAGAATGTGCCCTTTTTAACAGACATTTTCCACTAGCACAATGTAGGACTATTTTAACAGCCTAAGCTCTCCTGTTGTTGCAGTTAGAGTGTTGTTTGCCCAGAACTGCAGAAATGCATTTCTTGTTTTCCCTATTAAAACTGCACCTTTCAAATCAAGGTTTAAAAAAGAAATGGAAACAGCCAAACATTAAATGAAAAGGCAGAAAAGGGACTCAGGCAAAGGAACAACCCTATCTTTTTTTATTGCTCCAGAGCACGGAACACATTTAAAAGATCAGTTGAAGTCATGAAGCTAAAAATTAAGTTTTTGCTAACTGTAAGTGGGATGTGGGTAACACTCTAATTGAGCTCAGAGGATGCTGGTTTTATATTTCATTTTGCAATATTCAAACAAAACAAGAAGCTGAACTCTAATTTTGATCCTACTAACATGGAGATTACCCATCTGCTTCAAGATAGATGTGTTTCCAATATGGTGCTGAGTTAGACATTATGTGGCCATTCAAAACACTGGACCAGTGTACAAAGCCAGTGCAAGGTAAATAAAAAAACATGTAAAACAAGAACTGAGTCAATTAGCATGACAAAATTACAAGTTTATTGCAAAGTAAGGTGAGTTTTTCCCCCTCAACAGCACATGCCAGAACTGTTAAAATTTTATACATTCAGTTGAATGTTACTCAAAGGTTGAATGTTACTCATATCCAAATTATCAGAACCAAACAAAATACTACCCTGGATTTATTTATGATGGGTTTATCCAAGTATTTTTAATGAAAGGCAATTAACTCAAGAAGTTGAAGAAAGTCCTTAATAAATGATTCCTTAGCCAAACTACAGTTTAAGTATATTGGGAGTAAAACAGGGATTCAATAAAAAAATTGATTACAATGGTCAGCTCAAGAATTGTTGAGTAGGTCATCCCTGCTCATTATCACAGTATAATCCAGTTTTGAACATTCTGTTTGGCAAATTAATTACCACAGTTAAACAAGACAGGAAGTCAGTCCATGTCTTCAACCACAGAAATTCCTTCCTTTTTTTCTAGCTTGGATACCTGCAAGTAAAAAGGAAACCAATTCAATAGCAAAAATAAGCTTGTTCTTCCATCAACATCTGCTACTGGTTGTAAAAGAGACACACAAATATCAGGTTTTTATGAAGCAGATAAATCTTTTGGTTTGACCAAATGCAGCTAATCTTGTGGTGCGACCCTGGAAAAAGCAGAAGACAGCCTGCAGATATCTCATCCTTTGGGTAGATGTGCCAGCTTTCTTCTGAGCTGCATCACAGTTCCTTCAAATTATGCCAGCTATTAAAATCCCAGTGAACATTTTGGCACCCAGAAGTGCCTGCTCTGACCAAAAATCCTTCACTTCAGACACAGCTCCAAGGCAGAAGCTATAGACAGTGCTGCCGGAGTTCCTAGGGTTGCTCTAAGCCCCCTCGACCAGGTAGAGCTGAACTGACATTAAGACTCCAAGAGCAAGTCTGGCAATTCCCAGTAAATGCTATGATCTCAACTTCCTTTTACCCCTGTTCCTTCTTGCAGCAAATACAAAGGGAATTTTGCGCTAAAAATGAGTGGGTAACTAAACTGGCTTGACTACACTACAGACATCCAAAGCAGGAAAGAACTTTCTACAAATCCAACAGATTTCTCTATCATTAGCACTCCAAACTGTTTCCATTCACAAATGAGCTCGAGCTGTAACACGACTCTCCTACAGGAAAACCTGGCATTACCTAACTAAAGGTGGGCTTCGTGTTAAGTTTATGCCATATTTTCACAGTCCTGTTACTACAGCAGAAAAATCTGAAGTTCAGATTGAGTCCCAGGAGCAGAATGATCAGTGAGACACTGTCCTAGAGAGCGAGTCTCTTCAGAATTACAGTTGTGCTGAACACCTACAATCAGAGGAAACTCTTACCATATTCCATTTCTTGAATAGGGCAGATCTGACTCAAACCAAGTTATTATTTTCCAGTCTTGCAAAGAGCTGCAGGAGTTATCAGTTCAGATTGCTGTTGCCTACACAATAAAATCTTCCCCAAACTTGTCTCCCAGTTTTCAGGAATAAGTTGCAATGGCCACTACCCTTGCACAGCACAACTGCTATTACATACAAATCTAGTTAGAGAGTGTAACAATATCCTGCATCATTAAAGATCTTAATCACATTTACTGTAAGCATAATATAATTACATTTTGGTCCAGACCCTACAAAAATATTTTGCCTGACTCCCACAGAGGCCAAAAGAACTTTTGTCCTAGACTTCAGTGGGAAAAAGTCCAATATGATGTAAAAATCTCCCACCATACGCACTTTACAATAAAATACTGCACATGGTAGCTTTTATCCCAGGTTTCAAGGTAGTAAAACACTATTACAACATGTCTGGCATTTCACAGATGAAGGAATTAATATTTTATTACACGTATAAACATACTCTTAAAAGCAACTGGGGTGTAAAATCTCTGGCAGAAAAAACTTCAAGGTGCTAAAATTCTTCACCCCAGAACTTCTGCCATAAAAGAGGTATTAAAATAAGTTTGAAGGGGTGACTAAAAACTACAAAAAACTTAAGCATGGTTCCAATAATCGCTTGAGCCCCTCCCCACCTCACCGTGCTCAAACTGAGCACAGTACCATTACTGCTGCTGTGTTTGAGCAAAGATGTATTTGTGAGTCAACTAACTTGAGATTCAGAAAAGGAATTGTTGCAGAAGCAGGTGGGAGAAGCACTCACAGTGAATTGCTGCCTCTTACACTGGCTTTCCCCACGCCGACGTAGGTCAAGTCTTAATTCTGCAATTAAGCAGACCCCTTCAGACAGGTCCTGAACTGAAACCAAAACACAAAAGCTTGTTTCTCCCGTTAGCACAGGACTTCATGAGTCTGGGTACACCTATCAGTTTCTGGCCTCAGTACCTCTATTCTTTTATTTTTATTTTTTCTTGTTTCCATAGCAGTATGACAAAAAAGAACCCAAACAGCCTACACTGAAATCAGAGGACTTAGCCTCACAGTTATGTGAAAAGAACAATCACAGTTATTTCTGTAATAACTACTACCCTAAATGCTAGTTGTCTTTTGCTGGGGATTCACTGGAACCAGGCTGGACCCACTGGGAATAATTTAAGTATAAAACCATCCCAGAAGCAGAGGGCATTTACCTGTTTATCTATACACCTGAACTGCCAGGACCATGAGGTGTTGTAGAGGAAAGGCCTCAGGTCAAATCGGTTGTCATCTGGACTGTAGTTTTCAGCGTGGTAGGAAGGAGTGAGGGTGGTCATTTTGTGCCTGTTGACTGAATACATCCTGAAGAAATGCTTAACCTTGGATGCCACCTGGTGTACAAAGAATATAGCTTTTAATCAGATGAAGTTTCTTGGTATTTTAATTTGAAAATTTAGAGGAGAACAGTATTTTGGAGATTGTTTTCTATTTTTACACAGCCTAGATTTTCTTTCGAAGCAGGAGCCATTTTTTGTCTCAGAACACATAACCAAAGGCTTCAAGAGTAGTTGGTCATTTCTATTTCAGAGAACAATTTTCCCCCTGAGGTATAGTTCTGAAGTAATTGTTTTCAAATTACCCAATTACTGTTTTAACAATGTGCAACACAAGACAACAGGCTCCATTTAAGAGATGCAGACCAGCCTTTCCAGCATATTCTGCTGTAGCTGTAGAATAATCTCTAAACACAAAATAATGAAACTATTCCTTTCAGTTAAAAGGAACCCAACCTTTCTCCAAACATACTCTATTTCGGCAAAAACATTAAACTAATTGAAATTTTTTTCTCTTTGGTATCTTACCTCTCTTGGAGTACAAATTTCCTTCCACATACTAATCAGCTTACAGAACATACTGTATGGTCCAGCCTTTGCAATTTTCCTTAATTTCCCATAGACTGAGAGCTCTGCGTATGTCATCCCCATATCTTTCTGAAAAAACACGCACAGAAACTCACTGAAAATCTTAACTATGCAAATTTTAATTAATACTTTTATGGAGCAATTAAAATAACCCAGTTAAATCAAAGAAACACCAAAATGAAATTTTCAATGTCAAAAAGACATAGTAATATTATGAGCAGAAATAAAAAAACCCACTGGAATCTCTCTGAATTGTGAGATTGGAGCCCATAGAGGTAATTTTATCAGTCCTCTCTTTTCCAAAGGGATAGCAAAGAGAAGGGTGTGGGAAGAAGAGGGCTTTGCCACCAGTCATTTTCATAGCAGTAAGGCCCTGACTTTCTTTTGACATTAAAAAAAACTTAAAACGAACTGAATTGTACAACACCCATCCTTCTAAGTGTCAAAAATCTAAAATAATTCAAAAATGTTAATTTGCTGTTTTGGAAACTATTGTCAGCACAGACAGGGCAGGTGTGGGAAACTAATGCCTTGCTGGCAGCTTTAAGACTGTTTATAACATGCTTGTCAATAAGCATGGATACATACAAGAGTAAACAACGGTTATTGGACAAACCCCAGATTTTGGGGTAAGGCTAACAAGATCATTTTAAAGTCACTGCCCGTTACCTCATCAGTTTGAGCCACTTGTCCATCCACCAGGGGCTCCAATTCTGCAGTGGGTGGAGCTGACATGATACTGTAAGGGAGAGGGAAAAGGAAAACCATGGATTCTATGCAGTCTTATGAGCGCTGGTTTGTTAAAACAGCGCTTCATCGCAAAAACAAAGCACCTGGCTCAGACAGTTCCCCCAGTGGAACTGACAAACACAGTCACTGAATCACTGCTCACCTTCTGAGGGCTGTGAGCTGGAAGTTTTCGATGCAATACTGAATGAAGTTCTTCAAATCAGTCTTGCTGATGCCACCAATGGGGTTGATATCAGCGCTGGAGCAGTCGTACTTGGTCAAGTAACCACGGAGACTGAGCAAGACAGGAAATTTTATCCAGCAACAGTAAATAATAATGTAACTGCAGCATAATATATAATCCTTGACACTATAGAGAATTTATATGTAGGATAAAGAAAGGGAGAAACACACTGCAGATTGGTATAACATATTTATACCTAAAGGGCAAACACGTTTAACTGCAACAGGGCTATCCTAAAGCCATGAAATTTCCAGAAGATGATACTTTAAACAATCATAAAGCACTGCAAAACTGTCCATGCTGAGGCAATACGTGCAAAACAATTAAAATACTGTGCTGGCCAATTAAAACAATAAATCTCAAAACACCCACAGAACCAGCACACAGTACTCCCACAGCTTTGCAGGTTACCACTCCCACAGTCTTACACGGATTGCTTTAACCTTCAAATACTCAGCTCTAATAACAGTACTCCAGATTTTAAAGTCTGTTTTTCAGCTCAAAGTTCACATCTTAATTCCTAATACAGTAATGGAAAATACAACAAATTGGGAAGTTAGCCTAGTGAATGCACAGGTAAGCTCTACTGAAAACAGCATTTTATGAGAAAGCTATAGCAGTACTGTGTGTTTTTCAGAGGTTTAGCCAAAATTTCCCATTCAGGCTGATTCAACTATTTTCACTAATTTCACTGTTACTGGTGTATTCTTAGGTTGTTACCTCTTCTAAGTAATAATCTACACTGGGATTTGGCAGAGTTGCAAGGAAATTACAGTGTCCTGTTCCACCTTGGTTTGGATTCCTAATTTTCACCAACCTTTCATCCACATTGGCTGATCCCAGCACCAGCAGTCCCCCTGGCATCCCACGAGCCCACAGTGTCAGCTGAGCAAACAGGTAGGCGAGGACCATTCTTATTCTAGCCTGCAAAGCAAAATGAAAAGGAAAGCAAAATTTACATAGCAGAGTGATTTCTCCCCAGTCACTTTTATTAATCAAGTCTCCAAACAAACTCAAGAAGAACAAAATGTGGGCAGGGTAAGTGTAACTTCAAGAAGGACAGTCTTGTGGAGAAAATGCTGAACACACTCAGGAAATCCAGGTTCAGTATCTGCCACTGCCACAGACTGAGGAAGTTTCTCCTGGTCTGAATTGCAAACTGGGGAGCTGTTTTCTACCTCCCACAAGCACTAACAAGGATCCATGAGGGATGAAGTATGCAGATAAACCATACCCTTTTATGGAGTAAATAAATCCCTCTAGTCTAATGCATAATATTTGTAAAAAATTCACTTTGCTTTTGTCCCCTGAAACTCAGCTTTTTCTAAGGATGGCACTAATACCAAACCAACCCAGGATCCAGACTCCAGCTCCAGCCACAACTGTGGGTGATATTAAACAAATACCCACACTCCTCTGTGACTAAAGCCTCTCCTGTTGCCAAAAAGCTGATAAAGGATTCAATGTTTGCTTCCAGAGCAAACAGCTGGATTTCTCCAGTAACAGAGGGAGAAAGATCAAGTCCTCAAATTAACAAAAACTATCAAACAGGATAACCAACACTCAGAACTAAAGAAGAGTTGCTGGTTAGGTTGGAAAAACAAAAAAGCCAAACCAAAGCCCCCAGAACCAAAAGAGTCTGACCTTTATTCAGCCTACAGGGCACACACCTGCACATTCTGGAGTGCCAGGCTCTCTCTGCTGCTCCCTCCGTAGACAGAAAACCGGGGAGTGAGACCTGTCACCACACTGAAGATCCCCACAACAGCTTTCACAGCCGCGTCAATGTTCAGGTTGATGTGGTAGCTGAGAAGAGTTCAAGCGCAAGTGACTCAACTAGCACAACATGACTATATAAAATACCATTAAAAAAAAAAAATCCACCCATCAGATGAGGTTTTAAGGCCACTAAAATCTCAGACTTGGTATGAAGAAACTTAGGAAAGAATAATGCTTTTCAGAGTCTGTTTCAAAAATTCCATGTCCTTTGCCAAATGCTTCTAAGTTTGCCTCACTTTAACACTTAAGTAATAATATCTGTAACATTCCTACTTAACCCATCTCCTATTGCTCTCTTATTTTTTCCCATTTTCAAGCTTGAATGTTTTAGATGCAAGTCCTTGCCAGAACATGATTTTTTTCCCCAGCATTTCTCAGCTCATACCTGCCTATTTGCTCAGCCAGCAGTTTAGCCCTGTTGCAGGTATCCTGGGAGGAGTTCTCACTAGCCATGTAGCATGTGGTGAAGACACGCTTGCAGAACTCCCGAGGATCCTCAGGGATGTAGGTCTCATCGTTCACAATCCTGCGTGCATCAGCCAGCACATCTGCATCTGAGGACAGAGCAGAAGAAACAGAACAAGAGTGGAAATTATTGTGCTCCTCCTACCAAGGATATGCAAATACCTTGTACATCCCTTGTATTCCAATTAAGCTTTACAGTGTCCCCGACAAATAAGATGACTACATCTAACTCCCCCAAAAAATTGTCATCTATCAAATAAAAGAATTACTGATTTTGCTCCTGATTTTGAGCACAGAAATATTAAATCCTTTTGATCTACTGAAGAATTTTCATAGAAAACATAATCCAGTATGTACAAAGACTTAGCTAAAAGCATAAAGTCTGCTTAAGGCCAGTTTAAGAACTTCAACCATCCCTAACCATGCTTTGTGGTGCTGGTTTTAATAGAAGGGGAAAATTTTCAGAATAAACTGAAAACTACATCAGCCAACATTTGAACAATACTCTAGACAGAAACTACTCTGAATTCCACATCCAATTCTTAAACCCAAAACTATTAAGCTAATTCAGAGAATCTGAATCTGGACACACATTTTTGCTAGAATTTCTGAAGAGATACAAAGAACTCCATTAGAACAACAGGAAAAAGGTCTGCCATTAATAAGCTCTTGCAGCTACTGCACCCAGCTAATATTAGCTTGTCCACAACCATTAGTGAGTACAGCTGGCCAGACACACAGATCTACTTACTGCCATTCTTGACTGCCAGGCAAACCTGGTGACACATGGAATACACTATGCAAGCTGTAGCAGAGCTGTCAATTCCACCACTCAGAGGTAGGAGAAATCCTGCCTTGAAAACAGAGCAAGGAAGAGGTTCCACATAGCAAAATCAGAAAAAAAATATGTATTGTACTACTCAGAAACACATTCCTGTAGAAGAGTGACAGGTGCCTTGTTCAAGTCTGTTTATATTCTACTGGGGAAAAACAGAACAAACCACCCAGAGCAAATCCTCTTAAACTCTCATCAACTGGATAATCAAACAACTAGTCAGTGTAAAGCCCTTTGGCTAGGAAAATTCCAGTTGTCTTCACCCTCTAGTAAGAGAGAAAAGCTAATAAAAAGGATTACATTTTTCATATATACTTTACTAGTACACTGAATTACTACTTCATGTCACTCTGCTGCACTCAAGAAAGCACAATTCCTAAGGGAAGGGTGCACAGAGCATACTGAAGTCAGACCTGGAATACAATTTTTAAGTCTAAATGAGCTACCAGTGAAAAACCTCAAACTTTGCACCTTGGACTAACATCACTTTGGGTTACCAGTAGCACAGGATAACAGTTCGGATTGTCCCTGTGGCACAAAAGAAGCTGTGTATGCCAAGGGAAAAACAAACCCAGTTGTTCTTACCTGTTTGCTACGCCTTAAATAGTCCCAGAGCCAACATGCAGGTCCAAGGCTGAAATTACAGAACATGATTGTTCTAAGAAGGTTAGGGAATAACACCTAAACAAGTCAACATACTTACTGTGGTCTTCCAATGAGAGACCTTCTTTACTTAAATCTAAACGACATCTTATGTTTATCTCTTTCTTTGGTTTGTTTGAGTTTTGGTTGGGTTTTTTTTAAATCAAAATAATTTTCGAGCAACAGATTCAGTATTTGATTACCTGATCTCCTCCTCAGGACTGTGATGCCTCCACTGGATTGGCATACAAGTAGGAACAGCTACATCGTCAGGACACGACAGAGCAAAATTCACTTTTACCCTGGGATAAGGATTCACTTTACTTGCCTAAGCAATAGCACAGAAGAATTCAGAAGACACCAATTTTAACATAGCATATACCTATAAAACATCAGATCTGTAAGATACTGTGAAAATCAAGACAATGCAAATACTTTTTACATTCAATAACTATTCACACTTGGCACAGCTTACAAACACAAAGAATTCTTACCGCCAAGTTACGAGATGAAATCTCTGCCCTGTAGCTTCGAACATCCTCCAGGTCCAGAGTGGCAACCAGCACCTCCTATGAAAAGGCTTTCAACATTAGATCACTCTACACAAACAGATAAACAATGCTTGGCAAAAGATTCAGCATCAGCTGTGGCAAAGGAAAAGGCAAGAAACATTACAGGGGAAAGAGATGGATCTGGCACGTAATGTGAGGAAACCTAGATGACAAATCTACTTTTTTCTGAAATCAAAATGAAACCTTGTGTCTACAAAACTGGGTCATAATTAGAACATTGCAGTCTTTCCCTTTCTTCCTTTAGATAAGGGAATCTATATTAACAGGATCTCTCCTCCTCATGGTGGTTGCAAACAAAAATGTTTTCATGAAGCTCTTCCACTGTGACAGTTCTTCCTTCCTCACAAAAGCAGGAGAGCTACTGTAGGTAATCTGACTAGGAAAACACTTGGATCTAGTTGAATAAGATAATTAAAATACACCCTTTTTAGTCTAGAGACATGGACCTAGAGTCTGGAATGTCTGGGAAGTGTTGAGCATAAATGTACTAGCAGCTATAGGGTGAATACATTACCACATCATCGAGTGAAAACTGGGATCCTTGTGCAACTGTTTCTCCATTCATGGAAATCATGGCACAGCCATCGTAATACAGACGATCACCATCACAGCCTTTCTGGTTTGCTAAAATATATATTCCACCATTCTGCCAGGGAAACAAACGTGCAGGGAAAAAAAGAAAAAAAAAAGCTGTTCAGAATATAGCACCTGACAGGATGTTAAAAATCAAAATGTTATTTCTCTGTTCCTTCCCTTCTTACAAACTTCCTCACCCTTTACATGGTAAAGGATTTATGGCTGGGATTCTCTCTTGACAAGAGTCTCTATTAGTAGCAAGAGTTATTCCCTCAACCCAGAGAACTGCACTTCTAAATTGAAATTCTGAGTTCAAACTGAGGTTGGGAAAAGCAGGAAGGTGATGACAGAAGCTGTGTCTGGATATCAGAGGAAACAGCAGATACTGTTAAATATCAGCAAAGCATGTTAAATTACAATGACAAAGCAGCTTTTTCACAGCGTAATGTACACTCATTGCTTTATTTTTGTCCCCATCACTGTTAGATAGGATTACAGTCCAATTACTTAATGTCTTCTCGTTTTTAAAACAAACAGAGCTTTCAAAGTAGAAAAGTGCATACCTTTGCTGTGGCAGAATTCACCAGATCCACCCGGGCGTGAGCCTTCCGCAGCACGTGATGACTCCCGGAGGAGTTGGTGAAAATTTCCACACCATCAAGTCCCATCTCAATGTGAGGGCTGTCAAAGCAAAAGGCACAAAAATAAATCACTACTGTGCTGTGAAAACCGCAAATATCATTAAAAATCACTGACAAACAGAAACATCTATGGCATTGTCAGTTTTCTGCATGCCGTAGCTCAAACAAGGATAGCGCTTTCAAAAATATCTGTTTTCTTGCATTGCACAACTCTTCTATCGAAGACCAGCAGTGGCTGCAGAAGTCAGGAGGGCTTTTGCTCATTCTGTTCTGAGTGAAATGCCTTCTACTCTATAGAAGGCCAGGTCTCAAAGAAAGAGAGAATAGCATAATCTTGGTCTGAAAGGGCAACATGGATATACACTGCACAGTCAGCTGTCCCATTTTCCTTCTCTTAGTAAATCCAAAAACAGAACCACAAGGAGAAGATTTTTACTGGTTTTTTTTTCTTTTTCCAATGTCATAAGAAAGAAATATGAAAAAAAAAATCACATCTTTGACACACCACACCTTCTGCAGTTACAAGGAAATTAATGTAACTGGGAGAGCTGGAAAAACATCAGGAATGTGAGCACTAGAGTTTCCTGTCATTTGTTTCCTTAGGTCACTCTTTTCATTCTGCTTCTTTTTGGTATTTCTCCCCTACCCTCTGTTTTGAATTGATTTAGCTTAACCACCTACACTTATTTGCCATCCTGCACGTAGCATAGTGAGGTCTTTCCCATGATTCCTAATTATATTTTATTTTACTGGCACTTTCTGAAAGATAAATTGCATAGAAGAATAATAAGCAGATGGTCTCAAAAATTCTCTTCAGGCAGCTGCAGGGTATGTTTTAGTTTACTTTTTATTTTCTGTTCTCCTTTACCTGTTTGGTGCCCAAAGTTCTTCACATATTTCTGCCCCTAGGCAGGTATCTTTGGTTGCTAGCACTGCATCCCCAAAAGGAACAGTTTCCTGAGAAAAAACAAGAACATTCTTACACACATGCAGTAGAACAAGTTATCCAATTCAAAAACTTAACTAAATCTTGAGAAAATATAAAAATTGAATGCTCACTTATGTGAAATTAGCGACACAATATCAATCACATTATACCTTCTTTAATTTTATACCAAGTCTGTGTTAAAAAAAAAAAAAAAACAACAAAAAACCCCCTGTGAAATGCAAATTTCTGGACTGATTGAAATTCTGTGGTTTAATTTCAGTAGTATTCAGATCCAGTGCTTTGTTTAAGGACAGGAATTAAACAATCTACAAAACAGAAACTGCCTGTTGCTAGGAATCACACTCAAGCTTTAGTGGGAACGAACATAAATTTTAGATCCTTATGAATTAACAAGGTTTAAATGATTTTTAAATTTTTTTTAAACTTAAAAACACATACTCAATTCTAGTCTCAAGCACAGAAAAACTCAGTACCAAAATTGTGCAAAATATGGCACTCAAGGTTCTGTATGTACAAATAACTGAGGCAGATTTAAAATTTACTTGCCTTGCTGCCACATACTAACATAAATAAGGTTAAAGTATACTCTCATTTAATGTAACTGAGAACCACCACTGAAACGTATGAGTCTACAACATGACTGGCAGCAGAATTTTGGGGACTACAGTTTTTAATTGCTGGATCTGGAAAATGCTAAAGTTAGAAAAAAAAATCAACTTACCTGCCCAGTCACTTCCTGAATTATCCTGGGTAGAAAATATTCCTCCACGTGCCTAAACCAAGTTTATAGATTGTGACTACATCATTACATAAATCACAGCATAAAAACTGGTTCTCATCTCACCTTCTAATGTTGGCTAAAGAAACTGTATTGAAGTTGTACAGGACTGTATGTGTTTTAAAAGTGAAAAAATACCTTCATATTTTCTGTGGAATTAATCAGAAACGCCAACATTTTAAGATAGCAACATCTGTGCTTCAGAAAGGCATGGTTAGCAATGCTCCCTCCTGGCTAGAAACCAGACCTAACAAAGAACACACCACGCAAGCCAGATGCCAGATGGAAGTTTCTCTTTTTGCAGGGTTGCTGCATGAGCAACTCAGAACTGACTGGGGCGCAGAGGACGGACCAGCAGTGCTTTAGTGAGACCCTCAAGTTGGAGGCATTCCCTGACTGCAGGATGAGTGCACAGCATCAGAGATGAGTGCCAGGCGTATTCTGCAGCATTGTAAGGTAGGTAACTTTTATTCCCTGCAGTTGTTAAAGCTCTGACAGAGCTCATCCATTTCAATATTTGCCAGTTCAGTACTGGGATGTGGCAATCCAGCAGATAAACACAGACCCGTCCAGTCCTGAGCTGGGTGTTCTTGGAAAGCAGACACCAGGAAAATGACACTTTACACTGGTCGTAGGATCAAGCAGCCCCACTTTTTCTTCCAGCTCAGCAACTCAGAGTTTGACTGCTCAATAAACTTCCTAATCAAGCTGCAACCATGTAGCCTGGCTGACTGTCTTGCTGCTCTCCCTCTAGCAGCCAATGATGATTTGCTGTAAATATTTCAACCCTGCTGCTGTGGCTGCAAACAGCAAGCTGTGTTTTCTAACACAGTTTTAACAGCTGCCAGCATACCTTGCTTTGCTCCATGGGGTGAACCATCTAAGTTCCCTGTAGTTTCCTCCATTTGCCAGTGATATTTTTGGTCTGATCAGAAGAATCTTCCTTAAATCATGAATCAAAACAGAAAAGCTGAGTTAAGACATGATGTACAACCTAACAAGGCTATATATGAATACTGATTAACTCCTTTTTATCTTTTATAATGTAACATTTTTTAAATTTCTGTTTTCAGACTCAAGGGGTTTTTCTGAACTCCTTCAGAAAGCAGTGGGAATTCAGTTTCTACAAATTCAGAAAAGAAAAAATAGATAATGAAAAACCTTAGTTGTCTCTCTCAAAATTTAGCAAATAGGAAGATAAATCTACCACTCTACATAGCACTGAACAATCTTGCCTGAAGGCCAAACTGGTGTCTGGACAGATAATGTGTTACTTCACAAAACACATCAAGAACTACTCACTTATTCAAAAAGATCACTCTACAATTGTAACGAACATTCCTGTGAAGAACAGGCCTGTGAAAAAAAGAAGCAAAATTAGCAGTGACTATACTCACTAAATGAAATTATAAAAAGCTACAGAATCTACTTTACTGCATAAAAACTATTTCTAAGACCTCACTAGAGGGAATCAAGCAAAACAATATATCAAGTTTTAGCTTCTAACTTTTTACTTAAAGTAGTTGTTTGAAAAAATCGGAGTTACTGACTGTGCTGTCAGTCTCAGATATGTCAACTAGTACCTGGGCCATAGGAACATGAGCAGACAAGAAGATACTCCATGGCTGGGCCAGGTTATTTAATCAAACATGACCTCCTGTGATACTGCCAATCCAGTTCAAAACCAAACTAGCTTTACACATTTGCATCAATACTAACATGTTAATTTTACAGACATAATTTACCACCCTTCCCTGTCAGCATGAGACTTACAATGGCTTCAGTGATTTTCACATACTCTTATGTTGCTTTAAGATGTCTGTCAGTCAAAGCAGCCCCCATACTCCTACAAGACAGTCAATTTATAAAGCCCTTTGAGTTACACCTCACAGAAGTCTGACCTGTATCAGTAGGGCCCAGCCATTAAGGTCTCAAATATATAACTGTAATTATCCTATTTCTCTCCTGAAGGGCTCAGCCACCAGCAATCTTTGAAAGGATTATCTTTCAGAAAGTGTTCTGCATGTTGCAGTCCTGGTCATGGTAATTAAAAGGGGAAAAGTACTGCAGTTCCTAAGATATGTTTGAAAGTTTGGTGCAGAGCCCTTGCTATCCAGAGCACGGCACAAGCAGCATTCCCTAAGGACTTACCCCTTTAGCACAGGTACACAAAAAAAAAACCACCTTACATTCCCACATCACAGATAATATCTTGAGTAGCTGGAGACTCCAAGAGCTTTTCCAGAACTTGAAACGAATGCAAGAGTGTGTCTGACTCATAATAGTGATCTGAGCAGCCGTAACCACTGCGTATAAAAACAAGGAGAAACCAAAATTCAGCCAGATCAGCACCAGAGCCAAAGAACCAAAACTACTTCAGACAGGGAACATTTCACCCACACGGGTAGTTTATATAGAAAATGAAGAAGCAGTGCCGTCAACATCATCCCTACTTACAGCATTTAAAACTCTGCAGCGTTTTGTATCACCCCATGCGAGCAATATATTCTTTCAAAGGACAGCAGCCTGGGCCCAGGCAGAAATCAAAGCACTACAGTTTCCCTGAAGGAAAACTCACTGAAATAGGTCCAAAATTATCGCTACCAGTCAGGTTTCCAAGACAAGAGACCCAATCCTGTGCTCACAACTACAGTGCTCTTCTTTGCACCGACAGCCGCGTGCTTTAAGTACGGCTTTGGGCACTGCAGCACCACGGGGCTGATGCTCTTCCTGACTGTTGTTCCACAATTAACTGGAATCGCACCAAATCCAGCACCAGCAAAGCGCCCTTACCAGATTTCGAGCTCCGGACCAAGCCGGTACCGGGCTCCTTTGCTCTTGGCGATGTCGATACCTGGAAGAGTGTTGGGAGCGCAGTGCGTGAAACAGGCACGGGCTGCGCTGCTGCGCCCGTGGGAGGGAGGGAAGGAAGGAAGGAGGGAGGGAAGGAGGGAGCGGGAGAGGCTTCCTGGCGGCCGGGGGCAACCAGCCATCTCGGCACTCACTTCTGAAAATCCTTTCCAGGTTGCCCTCAAAGTCCAGCGCCCACTGGTTGAGGGCGCAGGTGGCCACGGTCACTACCCGGCCCATGGCGGCCCCGCCGCCTTCCCCGCTGCTTCCGGGGCGGTGCCAGGCCGGGGCTGCCGGTCCCTCCTCCGGCCCCTCCTCCGGCCCCGGCAGCAGCACTTGCACCGCCAGCACTTCAAGAACCGGCTCCATCTAGACCCGGTATCCACCCCCCGTGTGGCTCCTCTGCCGCCGTGTGCTGCTGCACATCCTTGCGCGGTTTTCGCAGTTTTTTCTCCCCAGAGCCTTGAGTAACGGGAATGCAGCCTTAGCCCGTTTCTTAGCCCTGCAGCTTTTTTTAAGAAGTGTCCCTCAAACCGAGTTCAGAGTATAAGTGCTGAAGGTAACTGGAACAGGGTGCAATGTTCTGTGTGTTGTTCACATTTCAGCATCATCCCGGCAGCACTCAGGGTGCTGACCCCAGAGAGGGTGACTTCTTCAAACTTCAATCTCCTCTCCTATGTCCATCATCATATACTCGTCTACCGTGAGCCGCCTTACACGCAGGATTCTAACTTCTTTCTGTACTAGAATCAGAATCATTTAGGTCGGAAAAGACCTGTAGGATCACTGAGTCCAACCACTAACACAGCACTGCCAAGCCTACCGCTAAAGCATGTCCCCAAGCACCACATCTACACTCTACACGGCTTTTACCTCCAGCAATGGTGACTCCACCACTGCCCTGGGCAGTCTGTTCCAATGCCTGGCAACACTTCCCGTGAAGAAACTTTTTATTACCCGATCTAAACCAGCCTTGGCATAACTTAAGGCCATTTCCTCTTGTCCTGTCACTTGTCACTTGGGAGAAGAGCCTACAGGCTACAGCCTCCTCTAAGGGAGTTGTATAGTATAAGAAAATCCCCCCACTTGAGCTTCCTTGAGCGGAGGAAGCCCCCCTTGAGCGGAGCTAAAGCCCCGCCCACCCCCACTCCCTCTGCTGCTCCTTGTGCTCCAAAACCTGCCCCAGATCCATTCCCTTCTCTGGACATGCTCCAGCACCTCACTGTCTTGGATTAAGGTGCCCAAAACTAACCCCACGATTCGAGGGGGGGGCCTCAGCGGTGCCCAGAACAGGGGGACAGTCACTGCCCCGGTCCTGCTGGCCACACTGTTGCTGACACAGGCCAGGATGCCATTGTCCTTCTTGGCCACCTGGGCACACCTGGGCTCGCGTTCAGCAGCTCTTGGCCAGCACCCCCAGGTCTTTTTCTGCGGGGCCATTGGAAATTGCACGGAACGGTCCGTGGAATGTGGAGAGTTGAGTAACAGCTGCAGGCAGCCCAATCTGATTTAGGGACTCTGTGGCCACTTTGGTAACAAGTCGTCGGCCCAGTCCCCTTTAAAGGCTCTGCGGCCGCCTAAAGTAACCGGCCCGTAGCGCTGCAGGGGGATGTTGTGAGCCAAGTGCAGGTGTGAACTATTTCCTTGGACAGCAATTCCCACTCTTCCAGAACGTTGGGGTTTATCTAGTGATCCCTCCTGCCCGGTGGCCTAAGCGCCTTCTGCGCGCCCGCGTTCCTGGCTGTGCTCGCGGGCGCAGCCACAGAGCAACGGCCGCTCCCGCGGGACCCCCGCGGCCGCCGCTGCCCAGGTTACGGCCGAAGCCTCGGCGCGCGCAGAGGGACAGGGGGCGGGGCCTGCACCCCTCGCGCTCCTCGGCCCATGGGATGAGAGCGCGCCACCAATGGGGAGCCGTGGAACGGGCGGGGCTCGGCGGGGATTGGCCGGGGCCGTGGGGCGGGGGCGGGGCCCGGAGGGGCCGGTGCCGGCTGAGGGGCCCTTGGTNCGTCTACCGGGGGAGGACTAAAGGAAATGGCCTTAAGACGAGGTAGTGGAGATTCGGATTAGATACGAGAAAAATTTTTTTCACTATTAGCGTAGTCAGGCGTTGCAACAGGTTGCC
>VXAZ01000162.1:0-23146 GCA_013399875.1 Gymnorhina tibicen
TCCCAGGGAGAGGAGCCACGGCTTCCTTGGGCAGGGGCCTCGCTATTCCCACCTGGCATCAGGATTTACCCACCCGTGCCCAGCTCTGGGCTGGTGAAGGGATCACTCTTCCACCCACAGGAGGAGCAGCCCCTGGGAACAGCAGTGAATCCCTGGGCCTGAGGCCAGGAGCCGTCTGGAATTCTGTGATCAGAGCTGCAGAAACAACTCCTGGTTCAGGGCACTGAAAACCACCCAAACGGCGAAAAAAAGGTTCTTTTTTATTTCTTCCTTTCTCTTTTTCCTTCCTGGCAGGACAAAACTCTCCAACAACATTTCTTTCAGGCCAAGTGAAATGTTCTGTACCGTCTGCAAGGAATTATTTCATTGAACTTTCAAATTGCAGCTTCCTGCTTTGCTTTTGTTTCCTCGTGTGTGAATGGGAGGATCCTGGACACCCACTCAAAATATTGTTTAGAAAAGGCTGAAATGGGAAGTTTCAAGTTTCCTTTCCGCAGCAATAATGAAATGAATTGAACATGAATGTGGAAATGCAATAAATCATTTCAGTTCTGTAATTGTTACGAAACAAAACACTCCAGTTACGCTTTTTTCTTTGTTCTTTGCCTTCGCTTTTGGCTGAGCTCTGTTAAATTCCATAATTATTTATATTCCTACAAGAAGGGTTTCACCTCAGGATGCACTGAACTGCCTGCAGGAGTGATAAAATCGGATAAATCTGCTCCGAAATCACTCCTTCAGCCCCAAACCTGCCTCTGCCAAGCAGAGAAATGATGGCCCCACCAGCAGTGTGTTCAGGCTGATCTCGGTGAGCTCGGGGCATCCTCACAGCGCAGGAATTCCCTGGGTTTCCTTGGAACACTGAACAGCCCTGTCCCTGCTCTGTGCTGTTCATTCCTGTCCCGGGTCACGGCCCCAGGGCTGCCGGGGGCAGGAGGAGTTTGGGCAATGCCCTCAGGGGCAGAGGGGGGTTTGGGGTGTCTGGGCAGGGCCAGGAGCTGCAGTGGGTGATCCCTGCGGGTCCCTCCCAGCCCAGCAGATCCTGGGATTCCCTGGAATCCTTTAGAGGGTGAATTTTGACCGCCTGGCTGCAGTGCCAAGCACTTCACTGGCAGTGCAGTCCTCGATGGGGATGTTTCTCCTGCTCTCCCGGGGGTGACCCCGTTCAGAGCAGATTTGTGACCAAACCCATCCCATTCCTTTGGCCTCCAGCCTCCATCTCCCCGATCCCCAGCAGGCAGGCAGGGAATGGAGCCTGGCAAAGCTTTGCCTTGCAGGATGAGATCACATCCCCCAGCCAGGGCCCTCTGAGCTCTGTCCCCGTGAAGGGCCCTGCTTCGCTGGGGGACCTTAAACAAAACCTTTCCCCTCTCATCTGTTTGGGAGCCCACCCAAAACCACCCCCAGCCCCTCCCGGAGCCCCGTGCCGGGCTCACCGCTGAGCTTTCCTGGGGGAAATAAAACACAAATGAAAACTGCAAACCATCACCAAGCCCTGATAAATGTTTCAGGCACAGGCTGGGGCCAGGAGAAAAGGCTGGGATTAAACCATGGAGAAAGCTGGGCCACCACTTACTCGGTTTTTAATTTCTCTTTTTTTTTGGCTGTTATTTATCCCTGCTTAACTCTTCAGGAATCTCAGCTCCAGCACACAGGCTTGGAAATTTTTATATCCTGACCATATGTGTTGGATGAGATTGATTGAGTTGATTGATGGATTGATTGAGCTGATTGATGGATTGATTGAGCTGATTGATGGATTGATTGAGCTGATTGATGGATTGATTGAGCTGACTGATGGATTGCTGAGCTGCCAGGGAGCTGCTCCGTGCTCCCCATCCTGAGGATTTCACCGGGACACCTCTGCAACCCTGACCTGTCACCTTGGGGCTTCACCAAAAGCTCCCAGTCCTTCCTCCCGGTGGGAGGTGTCCCTGCCTGGGGCAGGGATGGCACTGGGAGGGCTCTAAGGGCCCTTGAACCCAACGCATTCCAGGATCCTGTGATTCCGTGACCACGTCAGCCTGGAATACCCGGCACGGGTGGGAGCACAGGATGTCAGATGTTCCCAAAGTGCTCCTGGCTGGAAGAGCCCTCAGGAACCCCAGCCCTGTGTGATCCCACCAAACCATTTCCTCCCACGGCAGAAGGAGAGCAGGCAGCAGGGAATGGGAATCCAGGGTGGGTTCCCCAGGGCCACGGGGGGCTGGGGAAGGACCCTGTGACAGCACTGAAATGCCAAGGAGCTGGAAATCCACCTGGGATGGACACCTGGCATTGCCCCGCAGTTCCTGGAGGGAGGACTTGGGGCACGGGTCCCTTGGATGTGGGGCCTGACCCCAAGGATTCACAGCAAGTCCCGGCTCACGGCAAGGCTGGGACAAAAAATCAGAAGATGCAGAAGAGAAGAAAAGCTGCTCTGCTCTGAGCTGAAGTTAAATTCCAGGAATATTCTGAGCAGCCAAGTTAAAGGGTGTCAAGCTGGGAAAGTGCTCTTAAGGTAATGAAAGAACGAGAACAAAATCAAAACTACAAATAAGACATTTGCCCAGAACCCTCCCTGATGAGGAGCTGCTGGAGCTGGGCTTTGTCTTCCAGGGACAAACCCAGACTGGGATTTTGGGTTCAGGGAGTGATGAAGAGAAGGATTCATCAGGGAGGGCAGCTCCCAAGGAGGTCGATTATCTGCTGGAGAGGTGACGGGAGAGAAATCAGGGAACAAAAGGTGAGGCAGCTGCTAAAAACCAGGGACAAAATTGGGAATAAGCAAACATTAACAAAATCCAGGTTATTGTTCCACTGTGTCAGGCAGGAGGGAAGGCAGCAACCCCAGAGTCACTTCTAATTTAGCATAAGATTCGAAATTGTGCTAAAAAATGCATCAGAATACTTTGATTTTTCACAGCAGCTCCCGAAGCTTTGTGGGAGAATAAGGAAGAAAAGCAAACCTGAGCGAAACAGCCAGGAAATGCGGGGCCTCGCTCCAAGCAGAATTCCTTCACAAGGAGGTCTTGCTTCAAGTGCCCCCGGGGTTCTTTCCTCATTATTACTCCTGGGAATCCGAGGATTTGGGCTGGGATTTGAAGGAGATTGGGAATGTGCCCAAAGCAGTCTCGGGGTGAGAGCCCAGGGAAACATCACCTGACCATCTCAGGGCAGGCCAGCCCTGCTGCTGCCCCAGCTGGTCCTGCTCAAAGCTCAGACTGAATTTAATTCTTTTAAATTGAAAACCGGATTTTTGGTGACCCGTGTCACCTTCTCTTCCTCTGGAAAAACTTCCTACAGCAGTCCCACAATGCACCCACAGCTAAATGTGGGGTTTCTCTGCAGAATATTAACAACAATCAGCCTGTGCCGGTTTGAACGGAACATTTGGGAATTCTTATGAAACATTCTGGAGGATTTAAGGAAATGTCACTCTTTCTCCAGGCAGTCCATCATTTCCTGCTCCGCTCCGTGGTGCGCATTCCCAAAATACCCGTGCAGGCACACAGGCGGTGGGAAGGGCATTGTCTTCCCCGGCAAGCTGAGAAAGGCAGGGGCGAGGCTGTGAAAGTGTGCACGGATAAAAGGGGATTTCGGCAGCCTGGAGACAGCGGTGAAATCCTCCCCTGCAAAGCAAGCAGGGCGCAGCACGGGAGGGGCCGGGGCAGGAACGGGGCTCTCCTTTCCCCAAAGAACGGGAATCCGGTCTCTTGCCCCCACCAGCAGCAGGGATTTGACTAAACACGGATCCCATGGAAATAGTGATTCCACAGGAGCTCCCTGTGCTATCCAGGCTCCAAACCGACTCAATCCATTCTCCTCCTGGGAGATGAACGTGTGATCACATCTCTCCCTACAACCAACATCCTCTCCCTGCATCCCTGCCACCTCCGCCTTCCCTGGGAGATGAACCAACTGATACATCCCTAATTAAACTCTGAGCAATCATCCCCAGCTCGGATTCAGCTCTCAAATCTGATGCTTCTATTCCTGAATAATGGCAAGCGTGCCTGAAAGCTCCTCTGCTCTTCCCAGCTCCCCGTGATCTAATAAAGGATAACGCTGCTGCCTCAAACCTGGTCTGGCTGGAGAAAATCAAACCCTTCCCAAGGGGAATTCTGGTTGTCCCTGTGGGTTCAGGGCATGTGTTCCCGTGAAAATCCACCCAGCAATGGGATCTGCCTGGGTGGCCACTGAAGGGGGAGCGGCATTTCCTGCTCTGAGGAGTTCACAGCTTTGTGCTCCCAGGGCTTTCACCGGAGCCCTCAGACCTGAAGGAGTTGCTCCGATCAAACTCAGGCAGAGCTGATCCACTCTGAGCTGCTGCCGCTTCCCAGTGCCCAAAGACGTCTGGATTCTGCTGAATTTGGCTCAGTCAGTCCCAAAGCAGAAGCCAGGGAGCGGTGAGAGCTGCTCAGGTCTCTGCGCTTGCCCAGCATCTGGAAGTGCAGCATCTGCTCCAGGCTGGAGCGGACAGGAGGATCCAGGACCCAGAAACCAGAGGGCTCTGGGACTCAGCTCATCCTCAGCCAAAGGGACACAGAGCTAAAAATGGGGAACTGGGCACAGAAACAGCAACAGGGGAAATGGGAAAGTCAGGAAAGTCCTGGGGAAAGCTCTCAGCAAGGGGAGAGAGGACTTCAAACCGCCCCATTGTCCCTGGGGCTCCCAGCTGTGGGGACGTGTCCCTGTGCCGAAGGCAAACCCCGGTGCGGGTGGTGGGGGGGATGTGCAAGAGGAGAACCAGGCTGGGAAAACCTGGATGAGGAACCTGGTGCCCCTCTCGTGTCCCTCGGGGTGCCCTGGAAGCTCTCAGTGCACGGACCCTCTTTGGATCCAGAATCCTTCTGATAAACGGATCCAGCTCCACAGGCCAGGAGCCCCCAGAGCCCAGAGCTCTGCCTGTTTTGGTGATGTTGATGTGAAATCTGCTCACCCTGAGCTTGGCCAGCACCCGCTGCACCCACCCTGCCACCCGCCCTGCCACAGTCCCCACCACGGATCCATGGCTGGCCAAAGCAACGACGGAATAATGCAATTTGTAAATTAATTAACAACTTCTGCTCGGGGCTGCAGCTCTCCCGGCTTGGCTGGAAGGGCTTTCCCAGGGGAATGGCGGGAGGGACAGTCCTTGCCCGGTGGTGCAGGGTGGGATCACAGAGCTCCGAGTGGAGCAGCCCAGCTCCTGCCTTTTCCCTGCCAGCCCGACTCGGGGGAATTCCTCTGCCAGGGGAGTTATTTTCCCGGCAATCACACTCTGCAAAGCTTCTCCTCTTCACGTGTCTTGTCTCACTTCGATCAGTGCCTCCTCCAGCCCCCTGCCCTCCCGGGTAACCCCTGGAACGCGAGGGGTGCCCGTGGAACATAACGAGCCTGTAATTCCCACACGCCCCATGCCGGGCCAGCATCCTCCTTCCCCCTCCAGCCACTTCCAGCTGTGCACAGAGGATCCTCTGTGATGAGTCTCCCACTTCTGGAGAAAGATCCTCCAGAACTCGATTCCCTCCCCTGTGCCAGCCGTGGATCCCAATTCCTGCTCCCATTACAGCACAGGGATTAAAGGACTTCTGGGCACTTCTGGTGCTCAGATCTCTTGAGAAGGATTCCCAGGACTCCAGGGAGCCCGGGATCCCTGCTGCCTTCAGTGTGACCCTACAGGCAGCACTGGGGGATCCCAGTCCCGGCACAGCTCCGAGGGGCAGGGGCTCCCCAGGAACCCCCCCAAGCAGTGCCAGGGGAGCAGGAGGGGGCAGACATCCAGAGGAGTTTGCTGTCCAGGGATAACCATTCCTGGTGGTCTCTGCTGTGCCCCTAAACACAGCCTGGTGTGGGGATGCCCTGATCCAGCTCTGGCATCCAGGCCTGCTCCCTCCAGCGCTCCCAGACCGGGATCAGACCAGCACCAACATGCCCTTATTGCAGTCACCTTCACGCAGGGAGCTGCAGAGGGCTCTCTCCTCCCAGTGCTCTTGCCTTGAGCATTCCCGCCGCCGCTGATTGCGTTAATTCCCTTTGGAAACGCAGCAAATGGCACCTGACATCTCCCGGGCGAGCTGCGGGAAGGAATTTGCAGTTTCAGCCCTACTGAGGAGCCGATTGCTGCCGCCAGCCCGGGCTCTGCCTGATGGGGCCGGCACAGCAGGCACCGCTCGGGGCACGGGAGGAGCGGACGGAGGGAGAGGAGGCACCGAGGGCTCACAGAGCCCGGAGCCAGAGCGGGCGAACCTCAGTGCCAGCCTTCCCCGATGGATGAGAACAGCACCAGCCCCAAACCGGTGCAATTCCTTCCCTCCGGGCTGCTCTCCCGCTTCTCAGGTTACACCACTGAGGGTGGATGGGTTTGGTTCCGGGCACAGAGGCTGTGGCAGAGCTGCGGAGAAGAGGCTGCTCCAGGCGGATTCCTCCTTCCACGAATTTGGATGTCACAGTGCCAGGCCCCTGCACTGCTCCAAGGCCCTGTGGTGCTTGACAGATTTCCCAGGAAGCAAATCCTAAAGCCTCGAAATCCCTTCCTAACGAGCACCGGGCCACACCAGCCCTCGGCTCCTGATGCTGCTTCCAAGACAAGTTCCTCTGTCTCCTTTCCTAAGAGGGAGAAATTCAGGAATGCAGCAGGAAAAAGCTGCCTGTGGCCAGACAGGATCAGCCACGGCCCGGGGACTGAAGCCAAGTGTCCTGAATTCGATTATCAGGAATAGTTACTGGTTACTAATGGTTTTACTGATGGTGTTCCAGCACTTCTGATGGATTGTGTGGAGCCACAGAAGAGGGAGAGGCCCATTCCAGCTGCCTGCAGCAGCTCCTGCATCGGAGCATGAGATTTGATTGTCTTTAGCTCAGCTCCCAATTCTAATAATGAGAAAATCCAGGGGCTATATTTAACTCCTGCTTCTGGGGAGCCTTGTCACGGCTCCTTCCTTTGTTCTCCCTTCTCGTGCTCAGCAGTGCTCAAACACAAGATTCCCTGGATTGGGGTTCTGCTTTTCCACAGAGCCTCTGTTCTCGTGTTCAGCAGTGCTCAAACACAAGATTCCATGGATTTGGGGCTCTCCATTCCCACGGAGCCTCTGTTCTCTGCCTGCCACGCCCTGGCTGAAGCAGGAACCCTTCAGGTGTGGCTTTATTTGGAGGGCTCACCTGGATCCTGGCCTGGCCCCACAGGCGAGCAGGAGCCAGATCTGCTCAGGGTCCCCTCGGCTGCGGCACCCCGGGGTCACACCCGGCCGAATTCCACCAGCACCCTGGAACTGAGGCACCCTGTGGAAACGCTGGCCTTGGGGCGAGGGGGTGCCTGACTAATTAATAAAGAGCCCAGTCTGCTTCAGACATTGTAAGGAAAATTCAGAATCACCCGGAACTTGGGGGATGTTCCAAGCAAACGCTTCCTGAGAAATTTTGCACGTTGTGGGTGTTTGAAGGAGTGCAAGCTGATCTCCGTGAGGTTGCTGGGGCTTGGGATCACCCTGGTTTGCCACCTGGTTTTGTTAGGGTCACCCTGGTGTTCCACAGCCGTGTCCCCGCAGAGCTGCTCCCTGGGACTGGGAGGCCTCGGCACATCCTGAGCCCCTCCGGTCCCTTTTGATGAACACAGTTATTTTATGCTAATTCCAGGTGTTTCCTGCCACCTCACCCCTGTCAGAAATGAAGGTCTGGGCAGATCCTGAGGGAGAAGATCCCGTCCCCCCAGTGCCACCCGACTGTCCGAGGAGCAGCTGAAGGGACCCTCAGCTCCCGTGTCCCTGGGAGGGCTCCCTGGCAGCAGCCGTGGCTGGGCACGGGGGCACAGCGAGCAATGGGCCAATATTGCCATTTTTAAACCATTTGTTCTGCTCAGCTGATTGCGAGCCGAGGCTTTATGAGCCAGTGTTGGCAGGGAAGGGGAAGCTCTCGGAGCAAAGATTCCAGCAGAGCCCTGTGGCACTTCCCAGGCCACAAACCTGCTTTTTTATTGCATTTCTTTAACTTTTGAGAGTTTTTGTGTGTTCAAATCAAAAGTTTGAACCGATGCAGCCTGAAGGGATTGGAGACCCATTGATTTAAGCCGTTTCTCATAACACATCAAGATTCTTCTCCTGCTTTGGAGCAGTAACAAGGGAATTACTGCCAGGGCCTTTGGCAGGAGCGGCCAGCTCAGCTCTCAGCAGCTGCTGGGATTCCGTCAGCGCCTTTATTTTATGGGGCTGAACTCGTTTGGAACAGAGCACGAGGGAGAAGGAAAGAAGCAGCGGCATCGTTTCAACTTCTGCACCCTGAGGGAATTTGAGCACTATTTCTTTTTAAAGGGATGGCCCCAGCACTTGGGGAATTGCCCATGGAACCCCATTTCCCACTTCCATTTGGAGCGTCCCTGCTGGTGTGACCCCGTTGTCTCAGGGCATTCCACACCCCCAGGGAGCTGGGCCGGCAGTGAATGGGGGAAAACTCCCCAACCCTCCCCGTTTTTCTCTGTTATTTGACCCTGGGATCACGTCCCTCATGGACAACACAGCTTTGTTCTCCAAAGCCCTGGATGAGACCATTTCCCAGAACTAACTCCTGCAATGCTTTCCCGGATGGCACAAGGCAGCTCTGGAAAATCGTGTGGAGAAAACCAAGGCAGGGCCTGGAGGAGAGGAGCTTTGTGACCTAATTGTGGCCTTCCAGGGCCTGAAGGGGCTCCGAGAAGCATGGAGAGGGACTTGGGAGAAGGGATGGAGCGACGGGACAGGGAAAAGGCTTCCCACTGGCAGAGAGTGGGATTGGATGGGATACTGGGAAGAGAAGGACAGAGAGAACAATCTGCAAACACGCAGGGAGCTGCTGCAGAGGGACGGGGACAGAGCGTGCTCCGTGAGCAGGACGAGGATCCCAGCTGGCAGGAACAGGTGAGATGTTAAAAACCCTAAAGGGGCTCTGGAGGTTCCAGGGGGGTGCTGAGGCTCCATCAGAGCCGTAAACACAGACTGGACAAACACACAGTGACCGAGCCCAGGAAACCCTGCCTGCAGCGGGAAAAGAACTCCCAAAACTTCCCTGGGATCCCTGGAAACCCCTGAACATTCCCAATTTCCCAAACCTTGTGCTGGCCCTCTCTAAATGCTCTCCATCCACTCCAATCCCCCATGCCCATGGCACCTGCAGGGTGTCCCTTCCCTGGGCAGGGATTTTCCACCCTGCAAGGCCCAGGGTGGCAGCGTTGCATTAAAACCTGACACAGCCAACCCCCGTTAGTCCTGCTAACGAGCTGGTGGCTTCAAACACCCCAGGCAAAATGCAAAACACATGCAAATGAGGCTGCAGCAACAGATTGAGTCCATGAGCCTTCTGGAAAACTTCTGAGGCTGGAGCAGGGCATGTGGGGAGAGCTTTAAACCCAGCCACAGAACGAGAGTGGAGGGAATTAAAGGTGCTTTGAAGGGAACCTGTGGCCACGAGAGCTGTGAAGAGGCACAAAGGAACCACCACGTGGGTGCTCCAGCTGAGGATGAAGGGGATTTTGATCCCAGTGCATCCTGCAGAGCTCCAGACCCTTAACTGGAGTGTTTAATTAGGAGCGCTGCTTAGATTTCGAGCCAGAGGCAGCTGGGAGGGAGGTGCTCCCTGAGGGATCTCAGCCTGGGAGCCACCCTCCGTCCCTGGGTGCTCCAGGGATTTATTGCTCCCTGTTTGTCCCAGGCTTTTCCCTCAGGAGTGGGAACGGAAGGAGCCGTAAGGGGGGCAGGAGGTGCCCAGCCCCGCGCGACTCCTCCTTCGCTCAGAGCCTGCACCTCTCCCGACTCGGCCATAACTCCAGTACAATAAAAAATCCTAACTAAAGCACCTGTCCAGGGCCCTTCTGTCCCAGGAGAGCACAAAAGATGATTTATGTAGGACTGGGAAGGACATTCCAGCCCACTGCACCCTCAGGACCATTAACACCATTTTATGAATCTGAAATTCATTTTAAGATTAGAGATATTCCTTAATCCCTGCTGCTGTGGCTGGGTCACTGTGCCACGGCCTCCTCCTCATTTTCCAGCCTGTTTGGGGTTTTTTGTGCCAACTCTGGCCTGTAAGGAGAGGATTTTTCTGTCCCCCTGGGGGCTGCCCAGGAATGCGTTTATGGAGTCGATCTTCTCATCCAGCTGGGAACTGCTGGAGTCACTCTGGAGAGGTTTAAGAGAGAAGGCAGGTGCTGGAAGGGCTCTTCACCTCTTGGTCTGAATTCATAAAGTCATGGAATATCCTGGGCTGGAAGGGACCCCCAGGATCACCCAGTGCTACCCTGGCCCTGCCCAGACCCCTCAACAGGCCCACCCTGGGCATCCCTGGCAGCGCTGCCCAAACGCTCCTGGAGCTCTGGCAGCCTCGGGGCCGGGCCCATTCCCTGGGGAGCCTGGGCAGTGCCCAGCACCCTCTGGGGGAAGAGCCTTTCCCTGAAATGCAGCCTGATCCTCCCTGGCCCAGCTCCAGCCCTTCCCTCGTTCAAAGAGGGCTGAACTCAGACCGAATAGGTCAATAAAGTCATCCCTTCAAAAATTCTGGATTCTGTCACCTTTCCTCACCGCTCTGGAGGGGGATGAATAATTTGGTACCCAAAGCTGATTTTGCCACCATTTCCATATTTCCATCCCCTCAGCAGAAGCAGAGGGAGGGTAGCAGAAACCAAATCATAGAACCAGCAGAAATTCGGGTTACAGATAAACCCTTGTCCATCGATCCAGGCAGTGCCTTGGAAACAGGAGTTCAGAGACATGCGAACCGTTTTGTGCCCAGACCCCAGCGCTGGATGGAGCAGATGGCTCCCGGAGGTGCTCCTCGGCAGGCAGGTGACCCTCGGGGATGTCCCTGGGGACAGCCAGGACTGTGTGAGCCTGCCCTGAGCCCCCTCCCTGCAGCCTCGCTGCTCCCGTGCCCAGTTTGCCCCCGCAGCCGGTTCCGGGCTCGCACTGGGCCGAGGCCGTGCCCTGGCAGCGCTCCCGGCTCTCCTGGGATCTGTCTGCAGGGAGGGTCTGCCTCTGGGGCCAGGGCCGTGCCTCTGGGTGGGCTGGGAGGCCGGGAGATGGGGAGGGAGGGAGGAAGGAGGGAAGGAGGGAAGGGAGGGAAGGAGAGAAGGAGGGAAGGGAGAGAAGGAGGGAAGGAGGGAAGGAGGGAAGGAGGGAAGGGAGGGGGGAAGGAGGAAGGAGGAAGGAAGGAGGGAAGGGAGGAAGGGAGGGAAGGAGGGAGGAAGGCTCAGCCTGGTGTCCATCCCCTCCAAGGCTGCCCTGACCACAGGGACACGGGAGGCAGAGCTGGGCCCAGACTGCTGCCCGTAGCAGCCACAGGAACCCCCGAGCCGAGGGAGTTCTCCCGCTGTGAGGAGACTTCAGGCGAGTCCTGATCAAAGGGATTGGGGCTGAGCTGCCTCAGCCCCTGAGCCGAGCCGAGCTCAGCAGTGAAGGAGGCACAGACTCAGCCCCAGCATCCCCATGGCTGGGATGTGCCTGGGGTTCCCTTCCTGAGAGCTGGGATCAGCTCCTGACTCCTCTCAGCAGCCTCAGAGGATCACAGAATCCCAGACTGGTTTGGGTTGAAAGGACCTCAAAGCCCACCCAGTGCCACCCCTGCCAGGGCAGGGACACCTCCCACTGTCCCAGGCTGCTCCCAGCCCCGTCCAGCCTGGCCTTGGGCACTGCCAGGGATCCAGGGGCAGCCACAGCTGCTCTGGGCACCCTGTGCCAGGGCCTGCCCACCCTCACAGGGAACAATTCCTGCCCAAGATCCCATCCAGCCCTGCCCTCTGGCACTGGGAAGCCATTCCCTGTGTCCTGTCCCTCCAGCCCTTGGCCCCAGTCTCTCTCCATGTTTCCCGCAGCTCCCTCAGGCCCTGCAAGGCCACACTGAGGTCACCCCTGGTCTCCTCTCCAGCTGAACAATCCCAGCTCTCCCGGCCTCTCCTCCCAGCAGAGCTGCTCCATCCCTTGGACCATCCTGGAGCCTCCTCTGGACTCTCTCCAGCAGCTCCAGGTCCCTCCTGTGCTGGGCCATCCCTGCAGGTGGGGCCTCACCTGAGCAGATCCCCCGGCCTCTCCTGTTTGTCATCCCAGGGTTAATTCACTAGGAGGTAGGAAAAAAATTAAAAATCACAATTTCTGCCAGTTCACTGAGTTTGTCACTGTGAAAAGGTGGCCTCAGAGCTTGGTGGCCCCGGAACAGCAGCTCAGGGCCCTGGAACAGCAGCTCAGGGCTCTGGTTTTGTGGTTGGATCCACCAGGATCACTGGAATTCCACAGCCACATCACCCACAGTGTTTTGTCTCTCCCAAAAGAACTGCAGAACTCACTCAGGGAAAGGCTGAACTGCCCAGCAAAGGGTTCTCTTAATGCTTGGTCTTTTCCTAACCTGCAGTTAATTAATTGCCAATTAACTCCCAAAGCCAGGCACTCCCTGCACGTGAAGAGCAGGATATAAACGGGAGCACTCTGCCCTGCACACACCGGGATGTGCCAGCCTGGAATGGGGTTTGGGGAGGGTTGTGCTCCGACCAGCATTCACGGATCTGTTATTAATGATCTGGAGTTAATTGTTTGGGAATTAACTCAGGGCCAAACCCCTGCACCTGAAGGCCTCAAACCAAACGTTTTGAGCTTTGTTCTCAGCTGCCTGAGGGTGAAAATAAAACACAGTGTCCCCAGCAGGGCTGGGGGGGCTGGGACCAGCCAGGGAGGGCACCTTGTCCCCAGCCAGCGCCGGGATCCTGCTCCTGGATCTCCCTTTGGAGCCAAACCCCGAGCCCCCTCTGGCCACGTCCTCACCGTGTGCGGCTCCCACAGGCACGGGGAGGCACCGGAGGCGCAGAATTAGGGAAACAAAGAAATTCTGGGGGTTTCTCCCAGGAGGAGCAGCTTCCTCGGGTGGGCCAGGGGGAGGGCTGGAAACAGGGCAAGGATGAGGTGGGCACAGGTGGGGTGGGATAATCACTGAGCTGCTGCTCCTGCCTGGTCCTGAACACACCTGAGCCCACCCACCTGAGCCCACACCTCACCCACCTGAGCCCACACCTCACCCACCTGAGCTCACCCCTCACCCACCTGAGCCCACACCTCACCCACCTGAGCTCACACCTCACCCACCTGAGCTCACCCCTCACCCACCTGAGCCCACACCTCACCCACCTGAGCTCACACCTCACCCACCTGAGCTCACCCCTCACCCACCTGAGCCCACACCTCACCCACCTGAGCTCACACCTCACCCACCTGAGCTCACCCCTCACCCACCTGAGCCCACACCTCACCCACCTGAGCTCACACCTCACCCACCTGAGCTCACCCCTCACCCACCTGAGCCCACACCTCACCCACCTGAGCTCACACCTCACCCACCTGAGCTCACCCCTCACCCACCTGAGCCCACACCTCACCCACCTGAGCTCACACCTCACCCACCTGAGCTCACCCCTCACCCACCTGAGCCCACACCTCACCCACCTGAGCTCACACCTCACCCACCTGAGCTCACCCCTCACCCACCTGAGCCCACACCTCACCCACCTGAGCTCACACCTCACCCACCTGAGCTCACCCCTCACCCACCTGAGCCCACACCTCACCCACCTGAGCTCACACCTCACCCACCTGAGCCCACCCACCTCACCCACCTGGCAGCTCTGGCTCCCTCCTGAGCCCTGGAGTGCCCAAACAGCCCCAGAGCTCACACACACTTTGAGCAGCCGGGCTCAGCAAACATGAAATGCTTTCATTGCCCCGGGCAGACGAGCCCTGGGTCAGGCCTCTCCAGAAGGGGAATTGCAATATCCCAGGTCACGCTGGCCTCAGCCTCACCTGAGGCTTCTGGGCCTCCCCGGGAGCCACCTTTGGTGGGAAGAAATCCCACCCGGTGCTGCCAAACCCTGCCACGCTTCCCACGCCATCCCCAGGGCTCTGGGGTTTAGGAACCAGCCCTAAGCCGGGGCACAGCTCTGCTGGGCAGCACTGGGGGAGGCAGAAGGATTAAAGTCATGATTAATATCTCACCTTCCTCACAGAGCTTGAGTGTTGGCCAGGACTCCTCCTGGAACCTTCCATACGGTTGTGTCTGTTCCAAACAAGGACTTTAGGGTAAGTTGTTTATAAAAGTGAACTTTCAGGGGTTTTGGGGGGACAAAACTTTCTTCAGACCAGCTCAAAGTGCTGCTGATTTTGTAGGGCTGCCCAAGCACAAAGAAGCTGTCCCCAGGTGTTGGAATCAATCTGTAAGAATCAGTCTGTATGATGTTCTGGTGCGGTTGGACGGTCGGGACTGATGGAGACGAGAGATCTCTGAAGTCAGGTCTTAGAGCATGAGGTTTATTACGAAGGGCGTGGGTACAGGGGGCCTGCTTAGAGCTGCCAGCCGCAGCTCGGAGCAGGCCAGAAGAGCAATGGAGAGTAAGAGAAGCAAGAGAGAGAGGGAGAACTAGCTAAAGTAGAGAGTGGAAAGTACAGTGAAGAAGAGGAACAGAAGTGAAGAAGTGAGGAAGTAAAGAAGAGAAGAAGAAGTCCTTTACAATACAATAAATCATCTTCTGTGTTGAATATTCTAATTTTCATCAACCAACCTAGTACGAGATACAAATCCTATAGCATTTACATACAGCCTATAAGAATCATTGCATTACCATACTTTGCTACATTTTAAACTCTAAAACTACTCTTTGGACCCCTTCTGCCAAGCTAGCAGGGTCTGCTCTGACCCTTGGACCTGTTTTCAAGCAGAGGGTATCTTTCAATCAAGAGGGGATTACCTTCAGTGGCCATACCATTGTTTTCCAGTTGTTCACTAACCAAGGCCTGGTATCTCAAAGTATGCTTTCATTTCTATCTGGTTCATAGTTTCCATATACTCAGCATCTTTTGCCAGGCAATCATATTTATAAGTCTTTCCTGTTTCATCTTCCCCAACACCCAGGCACGTGGCAGCCTGGCTTAGTGCCCGGTGTTCCCAGGTAGTCCCAGTCCCTGCATCCATGGGGAGGGGACAGTGGGAATTCTAGCGGCCACTGAATTGGACCCCTCCTCCCTCACAAACTGGAATTATCCCTGTATTCCTGGAGAATATACCTGCAGTGAGACACAGGAGTTAAAAACATTTCCTTCCGTCCCCAGCAGCATCCCAGGTGCAGGAGGGAGGGAGGAACAGATTTGTGAGGAGCACATTTGGCAGGAGCTGGGAAATGCCTTGGCTGAGCTCTCCAGAGCTGTTGTTTGACCACTGGAAGGGCTGGAACAACGTCAGTGTTGCTGTGTCTGAACAAAAATGTCCAAATTGTTCCAGGAATTCATCTCAGAGATCGCAGAAATGGGGCCAAAACTTCTCAGGACAGAGACAGAGCTGTGTAGGAAATTAAATCTGAGCAAATTACCTGGGAACACAAAGGTAAAGAAACCCCAGCTCAGCCTGTCCCAAATCCCTCTGGAATTTCTGTCCTGGAGCAGCACAGCTGGAGCAGGATCCCCCTGGGCAGGGGCCACTCCCATCCCTGGCCAGAGCTTGGAACTGAGGAAAACTGAGACCCCAAAAAGCAGAAAAACCCCACTGAACCCAGGTGTGCCAGAACATTCCTGAGCCCCCCCTTCCCCAGCCCCCGGGAATCGTCTCCATGAGGCGTGGGAGCAGAGAGGGGCTCCCAGGGATCCCAGGTGTCCTGGTTCCTAGCCCAGAACTGCCAGCACCCCACACAGTCAGGGCACTGTCTGTCCCAGAGACCCCTTCCCCCAGCCCCTGCATGGCAGACAGGGGATCAGACACAATTCTGTTTGCTCGTGCCAGCCGCAGGGGGAGTGGAGTTCATTTCATTCCAGGGTTTTTCACCTCTGAGCAGCATGATCTTGCTGGAATAAAGTCCTGGAGAGTCTCCCCACAGCCTCAGGAACGTGGCAGGACACCTCTGCCAGAGCCACAGTGAGGATGCTTCACTCCAGGCTCCTCTGACTCGTGTTATCCCCGGGAAGTCATTCCCAAAGTGTGCCTAATCTGATGGAAGTGGAAGCAGGATGAGATTTTCCACTTTATTCACTGAGTAACTCCAGCCTCTTTCTGTGGTCACTACCCCAGCTGCTGCTTCCTTTAAATCTAGTGCATTTGCTTTGCTCTCTCATTGCAAAACGAAACCGTGCAACTCACTGCTTATATTCATGGAGCTTTGGAAAGAAAGAAAACGCAAAGCAAGGAAAAAAAGAGAATCTGGAAAAAAAATAGAAGGTTGGGTTTTTTCCCACTCATTTAACTTCTGAGGATGATGTAAACAAAGAAAGTGTAGAGCAAGAAAAAAAAGAAAATCCGGGATAAAAAGGTGTTTGTAGGTATTATAGTGAATATTTAAGTATTTGTGCTCTTTGGGGAATGTTCTCCCTTTGTCTCAGCCCCACGCCCTGGGCTCGGGTTTCCAGCTCATTCTGCCCGCGCAGGGACCTTCCCCACCCCTGTGCAGGAGCTGCTGCAGCTGCAAAGTCACTTCCCACTTGTTCTTCCCCGCATGGAAACTAAATTGGAAGTGAAGTGTGAGGAGGAAACTCTTGTGCTGAAGGGTTCTTGTCACCTTCAGAGGGAGAGGGAGGGGCTGGGGCCGGTGACACTTCCCTGGCTCTGTTCTGACAATGCAGCACCAGTTCTGCAGGTCTCGCGTCGCTGAGGAGTTGGAAGTGGGATTTGTTGGCTGGGAATGAAACAGGATCCTTCCCCAGGGCCTCTGTTCCAGGGCTTTCTACTCCAGCTCGCTGCAGGCAGCAGAACTCCCCTCCGGCTGCCCGCGAGCAGAGTCCTCCTGGGCCCGCAGTCACCGGGAGGGGTCACGGCCAGAGCTGCCCCTGACCCCCGTTCTCCAGTGCCCTGCCCTCTGCAGCGCTCTGGGCACGCCCTGCTCGCTTCCTTCCTCGATTCCTGTGGAATCCGCTGGGATTCGGGGATGCACAGCAGCCTCTGGTGAAACTCCTCCTCTTTGCCCCCCATCACTTTGCACCACCCTGAAGGTTCATCTCAGAATGTTCAAACCCCGCTGGCAGCTCCCTGCTGCTCTGGGGTTCCTCCTGCCAGCAGCATTCCCAGTCCTGCAGAGCTGGGCACACCCTGCGCACTCCGAGCCTGGGCCTGCGCTGGGACTGGGATGCACTGGACACAGCTGGGCAGCGCTGGGCGTTTGCAGAGCAGAGGGAAGGACGGGATCTCACCTGAGGAGCAGCCTGGTCACACCAGGCCCCCCGTGAACATCTGCACTTCCCGACCTTTGGAATGCCATCTGTGGGACGGCTGAGTGGGAAGTGCCAGGCTCTGCTCTAATCCTGAGATCAAACCCTAAAGCCGCTCCACAGGTGCTTTGTTGCTTTGCAACTGCAGATCCTGCAAGGCCAAAGGCCACAAACCTGCCCAAAGCTGCTCATTTCTGATCCTTTAGGCCCAGACTGAGACCAGACCCGAGGCTGAGTGGACCAGATTCTCCTCAGGGAAGCTGAGTCAGAAAAGGGTCTCACCAACAGCCCCGATCCTACAGGATGATCCAATAATCCACTGGAACAGGTGATGGAGTTGTTATTGGGATACTGCTGGGAATGTTTACACTTTATTTATCAATGAACCCACCGCAACCATCCCGCGATCTCCGTGTCCTCCTTGTGCCTGACCATGACCCTTCCCCCGCCAGCTCCGCCACAGCAGAGGTTGTTAAAGGTTTCCCATCACAAATTAAACCAGAAGAGTTTGTTCGCCTCTTTTGGGGTGACACGCGGGACACAAAGGGTGGGCGTCACCTCCCCCAATGCAGGACCTCCCTGCAGGTCACCTGTCCCCCCCCCGGCCCGGTGTGGAGGCTGCAGGGGGAGCCCAGCCCCAGCTCCTGGGTGTCTCAGGGTCCGTGTGGGCCGGGCTGTTCCCGGGCCAGCCCTGCCTCTCCCCTGGAGAGGAGCTGAGCCGTGGCCTGGGACACCTCGCAGCAGCCAGGGCTCAGGGGGCTCCAGCCCCGAGCTGCTCCTGGGCTGTCCCAGCCACGGCCCCCCCGGCTGGGACCCACTTCCCCAGCACCGTGTCCCAACACCGGCGCTTCCCCCAGGGCCGTGGAGCCCCTCGGTGCCGGCTGCCCGTGACCCAGCTCTGGGGACGAGCCGAAGCAGCTTTAAAGGTCACCAGGTTCCTCTGCCAAGGCTGGGAGCAGCAGCTTGGCCCTTTCATCTGTCAGCTCTGCTTTACATCCCCCGTGAATTCCTGGCATCCCATCCCAAAATAACTCCCTCCACCTCTGTTTCAGCCTCCAGCCCATGGGGCTGTCCCTGCCCTGTCACCTTCTGTTCCCTGGCATCACATCACGGGCTCGCTGTGACAGGACAGGCTCGGCTCCCGCAGCCAGGGAAGCCTGGATGTGCCTCGGGGGGAAAGGGAGAGGACGGGGGTCAGGACTGGAGTTAAACCCAGCACCTTCCATCAGCAGCACCTTGATCACCCTCCCCAGAGGTGTTTCCTTCCAGCCCTGGGCACTGCTTGCCACAGCTCAGCTCCAAATCCTGTTGGATCCTTACACCTTCCAAAAGCATCTCCTGCTCTCGCCCTGACCCTGAGGAGCCCAAGGAACAGATTCCCTCCACTGCTCAGTGGGGAACAGGGTCCTTCCCAGCCCTCCACGACCTTTGCATCACCAGAGACTTCAAGGATGGAATTATTTTTTAAGGATTCCTTGTGCCCAGGTGAGTGACAGAGCAAACTGGACATGTCACAGTGTCACAGGGAAAGGCCTCTGACACTGAAAGCATTTTAGGGCACTGCCTCAACCCCTTCCACGGAAAGCCAGTGGGGAAGGAGAACAAAGAAGTGGTGACACTCCTGAACCCTCCTGAGGGGAGTAGGTTTAGATGGGATACAGGGAAAAACATCCTTCTGTGTGAGGGTGGGGAGGCCCTGGCACAGGGTGCCCAGAGCAGCTGTGGCTGCCCCTGGATCCCTGGCAGTGTCCAAGGCCAGGCTGGACGGGGCTTGGAGCAGCCTGGGACAGTGGGAGGTGTCCCTGCCATGGCAGGGGTGGCACTGGGTGGGCTTTAAATTCCCTTCCACCCCAAACCCTCCTGGGATTCTCTGATATCCCAGCTTTACTCCAGGCTGAAAGGGGCTGATCAAGAGACCATGAATGTGTTGCTAAATAAGAGCATGGATGGATCCCAAAGCTACAGAACATTCCCTCCCTCTGGAGACAACTGTCAGCCTTCACCACAGGTTGTTATTAATAATTAGTAGCTATGGCAATATCCTGCAGGGGTGACATCCAGTGCTCAGAAATCCTGTGAGGGGCTCCAGTCTGGCAGTGAGGTTCCTGGGCGCCCCGTGCAGTCCCACTGACACTGACGGAACAGGAACGTTTGTTATGCTCTGTGCAGACACACACAGGGATGGGTTCTTGTGCTGCCCACGGGGAAGAGCCTGGGCTGATGCAAGGAGACAGCTCCCGCAGAGCCAGGTGATCATCTGCCCTGCCAGGGCCAGGGGAGGGCTGGCTCGCGCCCTTGGTGTGGAAATGCCAGATGGAAAGGAGAAGGGAGAGGAAAAACCCGCCCGGGCTCTGCGGGGACAGAGGGCTTTGTGTGCTCCCGAGGGCTGGCGAGGAGCGCTTCCTCCTCACCTGCTCAGCTCTACCTCCCGAGCTCTCTGCTGCAGCAGGGGTGAGGCTCGCTGGGCTGCGGGGTGGGACGGGAGGGAGCCCTGCATCCCCGGGGGATGTGCTGTCCCTGCAGGGCACACCCTGCCCTGGCCCGGGCACCCGGGGCGCAGGGACAGCACTGCCAGGGTGGAACCTCCCCGCTCACCCCCTGCCCTCAGTGCTGCCCTCGGCGTGGAGCTCCCTGGTGGCACTCGGGGTGACATTTCCCAGCTCTCCCATTCCAGCCCTGTGCCTGGAGCACCTCCCAGACTGGGAATGGGCACGTTCAGCACAGGGGGCCAAAAGGGGTTTGAAGGGGCTCAGGCTCCTCGGTCCTGCCCTGGTGTGGCTCTGCCAGCCCGGCTCAGCCCCACGGGGCTGCTGGGAGCAGCAAAGGGATCACCCTGATGGAGCCTCACACGGATTGCAGGGGGCCAGAGACGTTCTCCATGCCTGGCACTCCTGGAACACCTCCTGGCACTCCTGGAACACCTCCTGGCGCTCCTGGAACACCTCCCGGTGCTGTGTGGTGACGTTTCCCCTCTGTGGGATCAGAGGCTCAGCCGGGAGCTGTCTGTGCCTCCTGTCACCTGCCCTGAGCAGCTTCAGCAGGAGGAGAACAGCAATCTGTGACTTCAGGTTAATGGCTCTGCTGTCCTGACTTATCAGGTGTCTCCTGCGCCTGCTCCTGAAATGGCTGATGGAATTCCAGCCTCAGCAGGTAACGAGAGAGAGGGAAGGAAAGCACTCATAGCCCCACACACATCCCCTGGCCCTGCTGACACCTTTTCATTCCATTTTTATCGAGCCCTGGATTAAATGTTTTGTTTCCAAACACTCCCCCTGGGCCAAAACCGCCCCTGCAGTCGATCAGAGACACTTTGGGCCATTTTTGGAAGGACAAAATTGCTGTGTTTGACTGCAAACCCCCACAGCTCCACCCCGACCTCACTGGGGACAGCGTTTGTGCTCAAGGTGGTCGAGCTCTGTTGTCCCAACCCCGAGGTGGGCCCAGCACCGAGATCCAGGTGAGCTCAGGACAGGGATAATCCGTGCCCAAATCAGCCTGGGCTCAGTTCCAAGCCAGCCTCCCAAACTTGGCACGGGCCAAACGCGCCGAGCTCCTGCCAGGGCTCTCCCGGGGTCGCCCCAGTGCCGGTTCCGGTGTCGCTGGAGCTGCACTGTTGTAGTCCCCGAGCCACCAGCTGGGATGGCTGGGGAACCAGGGGGCTCAGCAGCTCGGTGGTGGGTGAATTCAGAGATCTAACACCCCCCACAAGTCAGCTGGCCAGGATCCCCTCACCTGGTCTTGTGACCTGTGTGAGGAGGGTCCCCCCGGTTGGTCAGCAGCCAGACGGTCACTCTAACCTTGGGTCACACCACATTGGCCCTCAGCTGTTGTCCCTCCCCTGTCTGTATCCCTTGATAAAGAACTTGGCGGGCGGGGCCCGCTCTCTTGCTACCTGGCCAGCCTGCGTGCCGGTCAGAATAAACATCGGATCCCTCGCAAGAGCCATCTCTGGACTCTTTACTTCTGGTACCGCTCGAGCTAGCAGCTCTGTGTGGGCTTGGCCGCGTGCCTCCATCGCACGGTGAGGGAGAAGCTGTATGCGAGGTGCCCGGACACCGCCAGGAGTTCCTGAGCCAGGAATTCTTAGGGAAAAGCAACAGTTTCCTCCACCAGCCAGGCCACACAGCGACACTGCACCAGCCCATAATGACAGTGGGGTAACTCCCAGTCCCTCCCTGGGCATTCCTGGAGTGTCTCAGTGCCCCTCACAAGCACCATTCCTTGCCCAGTGGTTCCTCTGGACACTAATTACACTGAACACTAATGAAAGAGCGGGCAGGGACTGTGGCCGTGAGGGGAATGGGGCCCAGGGTGACAGCAGGGACAGAGCCCCGTGCCCCCAGGCTGGCAGCAGGAAGGGTGAGCGGATGGAGCCGTGGGAGGGGTCGGGATGGCAGCGGTGCCCAGGGGAACGGGCTGGGCTGGGGCAGGAGCAGCCTGGAGCCCAGGGCAGCTCCTTCGCTCGGGCCGTGCAGCAGCCACCGGTCTCGGCTGGGGACTGCTTCTGGTCTGGGACTTGCTCCTCCCAGAAAAAGGCTTTAAAAAGCACCTGACTGAAACAATTACCTGAAGTAAAGGGCTTTTAAATAATGGAACAGCATTTAGAGAAGAGAGTTTGATGTTGGCAGCGTCCCCCGTGCCAGGAGCCGGCCGCAGGTGCAGATTCCTGCCAGGAGCAGGACCTTGCCCAGCAGAGATGCAAATTCAGAGCCAGACTGAGGGAATAAATCTCTTCAGCCAAACACCTGCATTTCCCCACCACCTTCTCCCTCTCTCTACACTCCATCCACGGCATTCCCTCTGTGCTGGATAACCCCACCAGGGCTGCCTGAGCCCTCGTAGGGGAGGATGTGGGGAAGATGTTTGTGGGATGGGACTGTTTGACCATTCACCTTCTGTGCTGTAACCTTGGAGAGATGGATTTCATCCCAGGCCTTGGGAAAACTGCAGCTTCTCAGGGCAAACCAGGAATTTCTGCACTCAGTGAGAAAAGCACGAAGCTTCAGGGTCACATCCAAACCTTCCCTTGGACATAGGGTGGGAGAGCTGGGAATGTTCACCTGGAGAGGAGAAGCTCCAGAGAGACCTCAAAGCCCCTTCCAGGGCCCAAAGGGGCTCCAGGAGAGCTGGAGAGGGACTGGGGCCAAGGGCTGGAGGGACAGGACACAGGGAATGGCTTCCCACTGCCAGAGGGCAGGGATGGATGGGATATTGGGAAGGAATTGCTCCCTGTGAGGGTGGTGGGGCCCTGGCACAGGGTGCCCAGAGCAGCTGTGGCTGCCCCTGGATCCCTGGCAGTGTCCCAGGCCAGGCTGGACGGGGCTGGGAGCAGCCTGGGACAGTGGGAGGTGTCCCTGCCATGGCAGGGGTGGCACTGGGTGGGCTTTAAGGTCCCTTCCCACCCAAACCATTCCATGACCCTGTGCTGGTCCATGTCCATCTTGTTGCCCACCAGCACTGCAGGACTGTCCCCACTGAGCATTGGGACCCCTGTCCCGGTCCTGCTGCCTCACAACTTGGATTTAAGTGCACATTTACGCTTCAAACCCCGGCTCAGCCGCACAGTCGCTTCACAAGGGCTGCAGTTACCATTCCAGGGAAACTCGCTGCTCAGTGGTGGCCCCCATGGAATGAGTGCCACCCAGGCACCAAACCAACACACAAATGTTTGTTTTTCTCTTCCCATGCTGGAGAAGAGGAGAGGGGCCAGGCTGAAGCAATGAGTAGGAAAATCAACTGTTAAAGGAGGCAAAGCCATCCCAAAGCAGTTGGTGATTTGCAGAGTGAAATGTGGGAATGGTTCTGTTTTCCAGGCAAACAGGAGCCAAAGCCCTCAGGGAACAGCAGGATCACACACACACACACAGGGTGAGTCCCACTGGAGGAGCTGAGCGCCTCACTCTTCCCCTAAAACCCTCTCATATCAACAGCCAAAGGCTGGAACAACACTCCCTCTCCCTCTCCCTCTCCCTCTCCCTCTCCTCCTCTCCCTCTCCCTC
>VXAZ01000162.1:23496-45697 GCA_013399875.1 Gymnorhina tibicen
CCTTCCTTCCTTCCTTCCTTCCTTCCTTCCTTCCTTCCTTCCTTCCCCAGGACCCTCACACTTCCCTCCAAGCACTCTCAAGAGGGTGTTTGTTAAATTCACTTTTTTTGGTGATAAAAACTCCTCAAATTTCTCCCTCCAGACCCCCTCTGAGAACACAAATTAATTTAGAGCTCAGGATTTTCAGTAAAATGATAAAAAATATCCATAGGGGGAATCCTGGGGGTTTCCCAACCTGATTTTCTTCCCAGGGAAGGAGGCACACAGATCAAAATCATTTGTTTTGCTGCTGAGAGCACATTAACTTCATCCTAAAAATTTCAGGCTGAATCAGCTCCAGTGACTCCAGGACCAACCAGGATGGAAAACCAGCCCAGCAACACAGAACAAGCAGAAGTTAATAAATATTTCAGCTCTGTAGTTGGAAATAATTTGGATGATGCCTCCATATCCTACAAGGATAATTAAATCCTTCACGTTGCAGTGCCCCGAAGCAATGTTTGATTGCACAGACGGAATTCAATAGAATTAAAGAGCTTGTTAAACATCAGCTCCTCAAGTCAAACAGTTTAAACCTGAAGCTCCTCATCATCTGCATGGAGGAGGATTAAGAGCAGCTATCCAGGAACGTTCCAGAACTTGCCACAGCTGCGGAGAAATGGTTACCAGGATGTCTGAGTTGGGCTCAAGGCAGCTTTAAGGCTGGAATTTTGGTCTCCTGAGGGAATGCCCGGGTCACGAGGTGTTTGGCTCTCCTGGAGCGATGCTGGCTCAGCCCTTCTGCCTTTGTGATTCTGTCACTTTTTGTGTCCCTCCCCTCCATCACCCAAGCAGGTTTAGGAAGGGCTGGACTCGGCCTCAGACAGAAAAGGCACCACTGACCAAAACCTGCCCCTGCAGGGGCCAAGTGTTGTTGGAATTCCGCATTTCTGGGTGGTTTCACTTTCCACGTCCCAGAGAAGCCTCCTCTGGGAGGAAGGCCCGGTGAGTTACTGCCACCACTGAAAGAAAAATAAATGGGCTTGGGTTCACAGGGCCCAAAGCCCACCCAGTGCCACCCCTGCCGTGGCAGGGACACCTCCCACTGTCCCAGGCTGCTCCCAGCCCCGTCCAGCCTGGCCTGGGACACTGCCAGGGACTGGGATCCCACAGCCTCTCTGGGCACCTCCCAGGAGAGCTCTCCACCCTCCTGCCCCGTGCCAAGGCCGAGCGGGGCATTCAGGGAGCTGGGCCCTGCAGTTTGGGCTAAACACGGAGCTAACGAGGCGAGGCTTTGCCCAAAGCAGGACTGTCCTGACGGGCCCTGGCACGCGGGGAGAGCTCACGAGGGACGGAGCCCTCAGTGCACCTCGCTGGGTGCCAGCGCTGGTTCCGCCGGGAGCCGCCGCGTGCCCGAGGGAGCGGCTGAAGGTGGTCCCGGCGGGGCGGGCAGGGATGGGGACCAGGGGGAGCCCGTCCCCCCCAGCTGGGCTCTGTCCCCGAGCCTGTGCTGACACAGGGACCTCGATGCTTCACTGCGTGGCAGCCAAGCGAGCAGTAATTAGCGATCCGGCGAACGCACAGAGAAACTGAGGAAGGAATTGTGAAATGAAGACACAAAATCGGCAGGAGCAGTTCACTCCATCCGGGTGCCCCGTTCCAGCTCCGACTGGCTGGATTTTTAATGCATTTGTGGAATTTTAAGGTCCTGGCAGGAGCTTGTGCTGCACTCAGGCTCTGGGAGAACACACTTACCCCAGCACAGGGTCTGTGCCACGAAACCAGAGATCAAAACATCGCCAATCCACACTCAAAAATTATAAAGGATGAGGAAGACGCCACTCAAATTAAGTCTGGGGTTTTTTAATTTCATGGAAAAGAGTGTGTCAAGATTAAAAGGAAACTACAAATCCTTCTTCAAAACAGAAAGGAAAAGTGAAGAATTCACAGATTAGTTGGGGAAACTGAAGTGTCTCTCCGAAATATGCAAATATTACCCAGGGATAAATGAAATATTTTATCCTGATGATTTTGAAGGGCTCCATTTCCCTGTTAACATTCTGAAAAGCTTTGCCTGTTCACGAACACCCACATCTGAGCAAAAAGCCCTTTGGAATGGAGAAGCTGCCCTTTGTTTGGAGAACTCTGTCGATTTTTTAATACTTTTTTCCTTTCCTTTCTCACCAAAGAGACAAATGACCTTTTCCTGTGAAAGGCACTAATTGTGATGCACTTTTATTTCCAGTTCTCCCTGAGAGGCTCCAGGGCAGCCCAGGTGCCTCTCCCTTGGTTTGCTCTGGGGGGGTCAATCAGCCCCGGATTTGGGGCTGTGGGATTTAACTGTGCCTGGACTTTGCTCCCGTTGAGGGTTAATGAGAACATCACACCCCGAGCTGCGCAGGGCAAGGTTCATCCTCTGACACATCAAACCCAGAAAGGGAACAACTCATTTCTCTTCCACTGACCTCAAAGTTCAGCACTGCAAAAATAAAAATATTGGGCACAGGCAGGAGCAGGAGCTGGGCAAAGCCTGGTCCGGGCTGAGCTGGGTGGAACAAAAGGTGTTCCTTTTGTCCTGGGTGGAACAAAAGGTGATTGTAGCCATCAGCCTCTTCTGTGCCCTGGGCTGGCTTCAAAAGCCACATCTGGGCCCCCCCAGGTCCAGAATCCTCCTCCAGCTCATCCCGTTCCCCAGCAGCCTGGATTTCTGGGAAGCAGTACTTCTGTTTGGTTTTCATTTGGTTGAGCCCCCAGAGACAAACTCCACCCGCAATCCACGAGGAGGAAATGTGCACCTCTCATTCAGGGACGATTCCATCTCCTTTGGAGCCAACTCCCAACTGAATTCCCCGTGCTGGGAGGTTCTGTCCGTGCTGCTCCAGGAGGATTGGATTATTAAGGATTGTAGATCCCTGTAATAGTTTGGGAAACTGACCTCAGTTTCAACAGTTGTCCTTCAAATCCATCATTCTCCACTGCCCCAAGCCAGCTACTCACAGATATTTGTGGAACTGAGGGCTCTGGAAGCAGGTCTGGATTATTTTGGAGCACAAGTTGGATGAGGAGCAGCTGAGGGAGCTGGGGGGGCTCAGCTGGAGGAAAGGAGGCTCAGGGGGGACCTTCTCTCTCAGAATTCTTTAAGTATTTCTCATACACTTTAAAAACAGGGGTTTTTTTTAGAGAAGCCATCATGGCAAAACTGAGCTTCCCACAGACTCCTTTTTCTGGGAGAATGTTTCCCAAGCACTCTGTGGGTTTATTGGTTAAAATTCCAAATAGGCGGAGCCTTGGACAGGCAGTAAAAATGTTCAGTTTGTTCACACCAGACTGGCCCTGTCAGGGGTGTGTTTGCCCGATGGCAAAATTCTCCTGATCCTTCGCCCTTTATAGAGAGGAGTGGGAACAGCTCTCCAGGACGGGGTGAGACCAATTAATTCCAAACCCAGGCAGGGCCCTCGGGTCTCCCTCAGCTCCAGGGAGCTCTTTGGCTAAAAGCCTCCTGGAACTGGAGCCTCCTGGGCTGGCGCTGCTCCCCAGCCCAGGATTTAGAGCTGCAGCTTCAAGGTCTCTCTGTCCTTTTCCCTGCGAGTGCCCCAGATCAGCTCCGCAGGGGCCTCTTTGCCTGGGCCCTTTGTTCAGGGCAGGAACTGTTCCGTGGGGGAACGGGGCACTTGGTCGGACCGTGAGGGCCACTTCCCAGCCAGTTCTGGGGGAGTTCTGTCCAGAGGCTGCAGACAGGACTCCAGACACAGCACCCAGCACCTGAAACTCAGGCGCCCGCTCCCCAAAAGGGGCAGGGCTCCGTCCTGTTTTTGGCAGGAGCCCAGTTCAGATGCAGCAGCTCTTCATTGTCTCCAGTTCCAGAAGGAGGTGTCTTATAAACTCCAGAATTAATTAATGAACCCCTCCAAACCTTTCCTTTCTCAGGAAGGCTGGAATGCCATCAGAAATATGGTAATGTGCCATTTGCTAATTCCCCTCCTGTTCCATCTGGGCACAGGAAGATCTTCCCTCTGATCTGTTTTCCGTGTACTTGTCAGAGTTGTTAGATCTTGAACAAGAACTGAAGTTTCTTCATCCTTTTCCCCCAGTCCTCACGTAAGACAAATCAAGATAAACTCGGGGTTTTTTCCCAATTAAGCCTAGGCTGGTGCAGGCTGCTCAGGCTCTATCACGGTGAGAGATCTGGAGTGAATTTTTCCTGTTATTTTCCTTTCACGATCTTCTCTTGATCATAATTGGATTCTAAAATTAGCCTGAGAAAGGGACTAATTCAAATTTATGACTAAAGATTGGTCTTTCTAACCACAGGGTGCATTTCTGCTGCTGACAGAAATAACATCAGAGCATTATTTGACAAGGAAGGAGTGAAGGGCTGAAAGGTGCTGCTCTGTGACCCCTCAGTTCCTTGTTCTGCCCACGGGCAGAGACACAAATCCCAGCGTGGGACAAATCCAGGCGTGTCAGTCTGGGCAGCCTGCATGGCACAAAGCTCCTTGGCAAGCAATCCCTTGGTTCTGGAGAGCAGCTCCTGCTGCTGCTGCTGCTCCCGCTGCTCCCGTTCCCACTGCTGGTGCCGCTGCTGCTCCCGCTGCTCCCGCTCCCGCTGCTCCCGCTTCTGCTGCTCCCGCTGCTCCCGCTCCTGCTGCTCCCACTGCTCTGCTGCTCCCGCTCCCGTTCCTGCTGCTCCCGCTGCTCCCGCTCCTGCTGCTCCCGCTGCTGCTGCTCCCGCTCCTGCTGCTCCCCCTGCTCCCGCTCCTGCTGCTCCCGCTGCTCCCGCTCCTGCTGCTCCCGCTGCTGCTGCTCCCGCTGCTCCCGCTGCTGCTGCTCCCGCTGCTGCTGCTCCCGCTGCTCCCGCTGCTGCTGCTCCCGCTGCTCTGCTGCTCCCGCTCCCGTTCCTGCTGCTCCCGCTCCTGCTGCCGTTGCTCCCGCTACTCCCTGGAGCCGGGGCAGGGCTCAGCCCACCCTCTGTGGTCATGCCAGGGGCATTTCCCTGATTCCTCCTGTCACTAATGAGAGCCTGACACCCCTGGATGAACATTCCCAGCTCCTGAATGAGGCTCCCACTTCGAACCAGTCCGGGAGGCTCCTTCTCCCAGTGGCTGGGGGCAGGGACGAGGAGTTCAGCTGGGAAAGCAGCGACAGCTCCCACACGGCCTCAGCACCAGCGAGGCTTCATCTACAAAATCAGAGCTGTCAGATCCCCAAACTGGGCTCTGCATCTGTCACAAGGAGTGCAGGGATTTCCACGGCTCTGGCTCCGTCCTCTGTCGTGTCCTGCAGGCCCCAGCTCACTCTGGTCAATGCAGATCTGTTCACTCACAGCCCTGACCCTGCTTCCCTTTCCTAACGAGAGGGAGCAGTGAACTGAGTGCTCTTCTAAATTCCTGGGGAGCTGCCTGGCAGCAGAGGCAGTGGAGAGACCCTGGAATCAGAATCCCAGAATGGATGGGTGGGAAGGGACCTCAAAGCCCACCCAGTGCCACCCCTGCCATGGCAGGGACACCTCCCACTGTCCCAGGCTGCTCCCAGCCCCGTCCATCCCTGAACAATCCCAGGGATCCAGGGGCAGCCACAGCTGCTCTGGGCACCCTGTGCCAGGGCCTGCCCACCCTCCCAGGGAGCAATTCCTTCCCAATATCCCATCCATCCCTGCCCTCTGGCAGTGGGAAGCCATTCCCTGTGTCCTATCTCTCCGAGGACTGGAATGGTGCTGTGGACCCAAGTCACTGCATCCCCACGTGGCTTTGGGGAAGTCACGGTGCTTTCCTGTTCCCCATCTCTACAATAAAAGAGGGACAATGTCACTGATCTCCTCTCAGAGCTCCTGTCACCCACAAACCCGCGTCTGTCACCTCTGAGCACCCCGGCACAACTGAAGGTGTCCCTGCCCAAGGCAGGGGGTGGATTTGGACAGGCTTTAAGATCTCTCCAAACCCAAACCACTCTGTGATTCCATGAAATCAGGACTTCAGTGCTCTCCCTATATTAATCCCTCAGCATTTATGTACTTTCCTGTTTCTGCCCCGTTCACAATCCATTTCCAGGCTGGCCGCCAGCAGAGCTGCACAAAGCAGCCTTTAATATAGGAGGGGATTGATGCTGATGGGAGCCCTGCTCCCATTTGTCAGGCTTTTATCTCCCATGGAAATGAAATGGATGTGCTCACGACCGGGGGAGTTGTTTTTCCGAGGGTTTAGTGGAGCTGAAATGATGCTCTGGCCTCGCTCTGCTCAGGGTGGATTTCGGCTGGGGTGGAGCAGCAGGGCCTGGCAGCGGGATGTGGCTTTCAGATAGGAACTCCCACTGCTCAGTGAACATTAAACTGGCGGTGTCGTGGTCCAGAACTGCTACTGCCCTTGGAGTTTTCCAGCATGGAAAGGCCTCTTAAGGAATTGGGAGGGGAAATTACAGAATTTCTGCGTAGCTGGAAGTGCTTAAATAAAAGGAAATAAAAGCTCTCCTTGCAGGTCCCGGCGTGTGACTCAACCTCGTCCCACCAAGAGCCAGGGGCTGCTGGGACTGAGCAGCTTTGGGGATGGCCCCAGCTCTGTGGGATTTCAGCCCTGACAAAAACCCCAATTAGATCCCAAAGAGATTTTCCCCATCAATTTCCAGAGTCAGAATCAGCTGGGAGGAAAATCCAGAGTTTTTCTCACACCACGTCTTGAAGGAAGTAAAATTTTGCCTCCCTTTCCCCTCCCAGTCACAGGGATTTCAATTTCAATCTTCTTAATGAAGAAATTGGTCCCTTGTCCGTCCATTAAACTCCCCCCGCCATGTGATCCACTGCATTTCTGAGGAGCAGGGAAGGAGGGGCACAAACAAACAAACAAACAAACAAACAAATAAATAAAGCCAAATCAAGGACGAACTTTTTCTTTTGACAGGAATCAAGCCAGAATTTCCCATTTTAGTGACCCAGCCAATCATCAGGAGCAAGGACAAATCTCTCTGAGGACACTTGTGCTGAGAGCCAGGCCTTGCCCAGCTCCCCCCTGTGCTGCTGCGGAGGGCCCGTTCCCGGCAGGGAAGGGAGGCTGGGATGAGCTGCTCTGGGTTTGTCTTTCTCTCCTTGCTCTTGGTTCCTTTGTCTCCCTCAGACTCCCCGGGGCTGATTCTGCTGCAGCTCCAGTCTCCTGGAACGGGGCAGGGATTGCTGGGCTCGCAGATTCCCTCTGGGAAATGGGATATCCTGGCTGAGTCCAGGCTGTGCCAGCCCGGTAAGGACCAGCCCCAGTCACTGGTGGGTGGCAGCAGCCAGACCCCTCTGCTCCAGCAGGAGCCAGGGATAACGGGACACGTTCCCTTTGGAGAAGTGGGATCTTAGCGCGGAGGAGGTTGGAAAACACGGACACAGAATTTGGGGGGGGTTGTACAAAGAATCACGGAACCATGGAACTGTTCAGGTTGGAAAAGACCTTCAAGGTCATCGAGTCCAACCCTGAACCAGCACCAGCACGTTCTCCACTAACCCACGTCCCCAAGGGCCACACCAGCACCTTTTACCAGCACTTCCAGGGATGGGGGCTCCAGCCCTGCCCTGGGCAGCCTGGGCCAGGGAAGAAATTTTCCCCATGTCCACCCTGAGCCTCCCCTGGCCCAGCCTGAGGCCGTTCCCTCTCCTCCTGTCCCTGTTCCCTGGGAGCAGAGCCCGACCCCCCCGGCTGCCCCCTCCTGTCAGGGACTTGTGCAGAGCCACAAGGGCCCCCCTGAGCTCCTTTTCTCCAGGCTGAGCCCCTTTCCCAGCTCCCTCAGCCGCTCCTGGGGCTCCAGACCCTTCCCAGCTCCATTCCCTGCCCTGGACATGCTCCAGCCCCTCCAGGTCCTTCTTGCCATGAGGGGCACAAAGCTGCCCCCAGGACTGAGGTGCCTCAGCAGAGCCCAGAGTGGGGGGGATCAATTCCCTGGAAAACACGGATACAGAATCTGGGGGGTTTGCACCTGAAAATGAAAGTGAGCCTCCCCCGAGCTGCTCAGTGGGAGCAGAGATTCCCGATTGCTTCGGATGTAAATAATGCAGGAAATTCTCTCTTTTGTTTTTCAAGCAGTTCTATTTTCTTCCCAGTTTCTTTTTCAGTGTGCCTGGAAATATTTGTTTGGAAGTGTTTAAAGAAAACCTTCACAAACAGAGTCTGCTTCCCACATACATTTTTTATAGTTTTCTTTCTCCTCTCCTTTGCTTCCAAAACCCCAATCCTCGGCACAGACATGTGTCCTACTAAAAAAAAGTAAAATTAAAGAGTAAAATGGAACATTTCCAGTGACAAGGTGGTGCCACAAGGAAGGACCTTGGATGTGAGATTCCCTTCTTTTCCTGGCTGGAGACTGGCCAATTATCTGTCCTCAGCTACAGGACCTGGGGACCTTTCTCCTGTCTCTCCACCTTCCCCTCGGAGAGGAGGCAGCTGCTCATCCCAGCAGTGCTGGCCCAGGGCGCAGCTCCTTTTCCTTTGAGGTTTCCTGCGGGAAGGAGCTCCTGGTGTGAAAGGAGCTGGAGCAGTTTGGGCAGAGCGACCCAGCCCTGCCTTGTCAGAGCCACCCCTGCCCTGGAGGGGACATCGGAGACACCACAGACCCAGCCCGGGAAATCTCAGCACCCGTGAGGTTGGAAAAGAGCTCCAGGATCATCAAATCCAACTTCTGCCCGAATTCCGCCATCCCCAATAAACAACAGCACAAAGGGCCACCTCTGCTTGGTTTTTGAGCACTTCCAGGGATGGGGACTCCAGCCCTGCCCCGGGCAGCTGTGCCAGAACCTGACAGCCCTTCCCAGGAAGGATTTTCCCAGTGTCCACCCTGAGCATCCCCTGGCCCAGCCTGAGGCCGTTCCCTCTCCTCCTGTCCCTGTTCCCTGGGAGCACAGCCCGACCCCCCCGGCTGCCCCCTCCTGTCAGGGACTTGTGCAGAGCCACAGGGGCCCCCCTGAGCCTCCTTTTCTCCAGCCTGAGCCCCTTTCCCAGCTCCCTCAGCCGCTCCTGGGGCTCCAGACCAGAAAGAAAGAAAGAAGCATACAGATAAAAAGGAATAGATAAAGAGAAATAAATGCAAAGTGATGAAATAAAGAAGATGTGGGGTTATATCCAACACAGATAAAGAGCCAAAGGCAGTGACAGTGACCCCTGACAGCTGGGAGCCCAAATCCCTGATCCCTGAGCACAGGAGGAAGGGGAGATTAAAGGAACATGGCTTGTTCAGATCAACCTCTCTGAAGGAGTGGAGGTGACTCTAAAAATGTCCCTTGCTTGCCCTGAGTGACACAGAGCCACGTGCCCAGGGCTGGCGGGACACTGCCACACTGCCTCAGTCCCCCTGGGCTTGCAGGAGGCTTCTGTGCTGAGCCACCACTGACAGGCTGGAGAGAGGCACTGAGGGCTCCTATTCTTTCCTCCACTCACAGATATTTATACTTCCCTATTTAAAAAGGTCCTCCTTAGCTGATAGAATTCCAAGAGGGGAAAATCTCCCATTAATGAGCCACCAATAGAGATTTTACAAAGCACCTGACAGGGCTGAAGCCATCAATTCTCTGAATTAACTGGACTGGAGTTGTGGATGCAAGCGGGAACTCAGCCAGGAACGAATTAAAGGAATTCAGCCTCAGATTCATCAATGTCCTCGTTAATATTTTGGCCTCTCCGTGGTCCAGGAGTGATGAGGGAGAGAGCAGAGCTGACAGGGAGAACAAGGCTGTTGAACACTCCGTGAGTTTTATTGGCAGGAGATGGTGAGAGGTGCCCCAGCCCCCAGCGTGCCCCCCCCAGAGCCTGGGCTCAGGGCTGGCAGCAGCTCCCGTCCTCCAGGGCTGGCCCTGGCATGGGCTGGCAGAGAAAGTCCTGGGGCCGCTCTGCTCAGAGCCTCAGGGGAAATGGGAAGCCAGGGAATGTTTGTGCCAGCCTGGGACAGGAGCTTGGGCTGAGGTTTTTGTTGGATCCACAGTGGGAACAGGAGACAGGGGTAAAACAGTGACAGAGACAGAATTACAGAATCCCAAGATGGTTTGGGTCAGAAGGGACCTCAAAGCCCACCCAGTGCCAGCCCTGCCGTGGCAGGGACACCTCCCACTGTCCCAGGCTGCTCCCAGCCCCATCCGGCCTGGCCTGGGGCACTGCCAGGGATCCAGAGGCAGCCACAGCTGCTCTGGGCACCCTGTGCCAGGGCCTCACCACCCTCCCAGCCAGGAATTCCTTCCCAATATCCCATCCCTCCCTGCCCTCTGGCAGTGGGAAGCCATTCCCTGTGTCCTGTCCCTCCAGCCCTTGTCCCCAGTCCCTCTGCAGCTCTCCTGGAGCCCCTTTGGGCCCTGCAAGGGGCTGTCAGGTCTCCCTGGAGCCTTCTCCAGGCTCATGTTCCAGATGTTCCAGAAGTTCCAGAACAGACTGGGAATGGAGACCCCTTTGCCATCCGAGCTGCGAGCTTTGCTGTTTACAGCCCTGGCAGATCCATCATCTCAGTGCTGAATTGTTTGACTTCATTTGTGAAATGCAGCTTTGGCCTGCTGGACTGAAACGTTTCAGTTCCATTTTTCATGCTGATAAATGACCCTCCCTCACCGTTGCTTACATTTAATTTAATGCAGGCCTGTGGGTGCACAGCCAGGTTTAAACAACAGATGGACTCACCTGGGACAGTGGGAGGTGTCCCTGCCCATGGCAGGGGTGCCCCTGGATGAGCTTTAAGGTCCCTCCCAACCCAAACCAGTCTGGGATTCTCTGATTCTATGATCACTGTTAAAATGTTGACATAATTGAGGTATTTATTCATCTACTTAGGAAAAAATGTCAAATCACTCATGACAAAATCCAGCTCAAGAAGTGTCCTCAGAGCTGGTTCAAGTGGGATCCTTCACTCGTCAGTGTGGTGGTCCAGAACTGGCAGTGTTCCCTTCTGAGCTCATTATCTGCAGCGTCTGGAACAGACAGGCAGCTCCAAAGCCTGATTTGCTTCCCACATTTCAATCCTGATCCCAGGAGAAGAACAAAGTCGTGCCTGTTTCCTTCAGCTTTCAAACCAATCCCGACAGTCGGTGCTGGCTGAGCCCGCACCCCGCCAGCTGCCCCTGGATTCAGTGCCGCCCTCCCTCGGCACTGGCACCCACCCTGCAGGGCCCAGGGAAGGGGCAATTCCCTCTTTCCACTCCCGCCAGCCCTCCCAGCCACGGCACCGGGCGGTTCTCAGACAGGTCACGGTTCTCGGACAGTTCTCAGACAATTCGCCAGCCGCAGGACTCACACACCCCCAGTGCCCTCCTGTCCCCGGGCAGCACCGGCCCCTCCCGGCCCCAAACCCAGCCCTGCTTGGGGCCGAGCCTCCCGCGGCTCTCGGCTCTGCTCTGCAGGGAGCGCAGCCCCTGGCACGGACACACAGCACCGGTGCGGGGATAAATCCCAACCCCTCCGTGCCCTCCGGGCCTTCCCAGGGCCACCGGGGCACCCCTGTCCCTCCCTGTCCCTCCCTGTCCCCCCCGTCCATCCCTGTCCCTCCCTGTCCCCTGTCCCTCCCTGTCCCTCTCTGTCCCTCCCTGTCCCTCCCTGTCCCCCCCGTCCATCCCTGTCCCTCCCTGTCCCCTGTCCCTCCCTGTCCCTCTCTGTCCCTCCCTGTCCCTCCCTGTCCCCCCCGTCCATCCCTGTCCCTCCCTGTCCCCTGTCCCTCCCTGTCCCTCTCTGTCCCTCCCTGTCCCTCCCTGTCCCGTGTCCCTGCCCGGGCAGTGCTCGGGGGAAGGGGCCCAGCTGTTCCAGGGGTTGGAATGCCTGGGGCATCCCGAGGGATCCCAGGCACCCTGGGAAGAGCAGGGTTCGAATCCTTGCCCATGGGTTCCGTCCCTGCCCGGAGCTCCAGGCCGCGGGGCGGCTCAGGGCCTGCAGTGCTCAGAGATCCCGCTCCCCTCATTCCCACACCGTTTTCCAGGCTGGCACGGCGCTCTCTGCTCAGATATGAATTTTTCCCCCCAGTTGCCATCAATCCTCAGGTGCTGTTGCAGGCCCCGGAGCTGCTGGCTCGCTGGCAGGGCTCCCACCCCGGAGATAAGGGATGTTAATGTCAGCAGTGATGGATAGCGCTGGCGCTCCTGCTCTGGGATCCACCTTTATTTGCCTGTTCCCCGCTCCACAGAATTATCCACCTGACGAGCGCCGTGTTCGGTGTCTGCTCCTGCCAGCGGTGCCAGCGGCAGGCGCTGGGATCCCGCTGCAGCCCGGGCGCTGCCCCGCGCTGGCCCTGCCTGAGCTCCCAGCGGGGGCCACGAACCGATCCCATCGATCCCGGCTCCTTCCCCAGCCGGGCATTGCAAACCGCGGGAGGAGAGAGCTGGACAAGCTGTGCCTGGGCTCCAAAGGGCAATTTCCCATCCTGGGGAGCGAGAACACACCCGGAGCATTCAGAGGGAAACGAGATAAACACCTGGAGGCAGAGACTAAACGGTGTCTGGGAGTTGTTGTGGTTGGGTTTAAGAACCGAACACAAACACGGGATCTCAGCCTGCCCAGCAATCAGGATGCCTCTGGAAAATCCCCAGGGCTCAGGGGATTTTTAAAAACACATTTTAGGCTCCGGTCTGATTCCTGGCTCTTTGGAGGGTTTATATTTCCCGTTGTCTCCACTGGCATTTGGAATTGTGGGGAAGGGGAGAGTTCCCCCGAGTCCTGGAATTAAAAGATATGGAGTGGAAAACCAACAAACCAAGCACCCTTCCCACACCGAAAGATTGATAACAATAATAAAATTGTAACTTGTAACTGTGAAGGACTGATCGAAACTTTTTCCATGAATTTTAAGCTCAGGGAAGTCTCATAAAAGCTGGGTGTAAATAACACCTTTTATCTGGAGAAAATAAATCAGAAAAATGTGTCCATTGATTCCTTCCCTGCAGGAATCAAGGGCACTTTGGCTTCAGTTGGGCCTTGCAGGTTTGGGGGCCCTTGTGAGGTGTTTTACCTGCCCCAAGTCCAGTCAGGGTGAGTCCTGCTGCCACCAGCGGGGAAATGTGACAACAAAATGCACAAAAGTAACAAAAATTGTTACAATTTTCCATTAATTTTGTGGAGAAAAAGGAGAGAGAAGGGAGGGAATTAGGAATCAAAAGCCAAACTCAGGTGGATGCGTTATTAATTGTCCATAGTCTTGAGTTGGGTGTCAATCATCCAGGCCTGGAAATACGGTCCTGTAGCATTTTATTTAATATTTAAAGCAACTTAATTGGAATTAATTTTCACTTAGGGACAGGCACTGAGTGTCTCTGGTGCAGATGGATTTTTCATTCCCTTCTTTTTCCTTTCCTTTTTTTTCTGAGAGAACGACATCAGTGCCTCAAAGCTCCAGGAGTGTCAAGGGCCACAAGAAACCTTTATTTAAGCCGTGCCTGCTCCTGCAGGGAACGTGTCTAATCCTGGCTCCGTGACCTCCCTGGGCAGGTTCTGAGGGAAGCAGCGCCAGGCCTCTCTCCCAGGTTCTCCTGCCATGGTAACTCCCACAAAGGATCAAAGGGAGGCAACCCCAGGCAGACAGAAAAGCCACCAGACGGAGGAGAACGGGCACCGCGCAGCTCTGGCCTGCTCTGAAACACTGAGCAAATTCTCTTTATTGGGTTTTTCCCCCCAAGCACCTCTGGTGATTGATGTGGCTGCAGCCCTGGGGAGCAGAGCTCCCTCCTCTCCTGCAGCAACAACCAGGGGAGCTTTTCACCGGGGTTGTTTGGAGTGAGACCTCTCTGTGAGAGATAAAACAATCACTGGCTCTATTTGCCTGGGAACAGAGGGCTCAGGCAGGGAGGAGTCGGCTGCCCAGCAGAGTGGGAATTTGCCTGGAGTTCTGCGCCTGTGGAGGGCTCTGCCCCTGCAGGGGAAGGGACTCACGGCCCCCCTGGTGTCGGGTGAGGAACTGTTTGCCCCCCGTGGGTTCATACAACGCTCGTTCTTCAAACCCACAGAACCCACAACGCCCATTCTGTAAGAGAAGAACTGGAAAGCAAAGCCCAACCCAGCTGTGCCCAGTTTAACCAGTTCACCAGGTGTGACTTTGGGGTCACCAACCCCCGGGGACCACAAAGAGACCCCAGGACTGCAGAGCGCCTGCGCAGAGGGAAAATATGGAAATGACTTTGGGGAAATGATTATCATATGGATGTTTATTCCAGGAATATCTATGGATATGTATGTAAAATATAACATAAACCAGGAGCTGTACTCAGCAGCCAGGATATTTTGGGGAAGACATCCCCTTGTGCATCTGGCTGAATAAAGGATTTCTGCTTCTGAATGCTGCATGGCTGGGAAGGAGTTTTGTTTTCATGGGTTCTTGGTACCACCACCCATCAGTCTGGGATCACAGAACATCCTGGGCTGGGAGGGACCCCCAGGATCACCCAGTGCCACCCCGGCCCTGCCCAGACCCCCCAACAGCCCCACCCTGGGCACCCCTGGCAGCGCTGCCCAAACGCTCCTGGAGCTCTGGCAGCCTCGGGGCCGGGCCCATTCCCTGGGGAGCCTGGGCAGTGCCCAGCACCCTCTGGGGGAAGAACCTTTCCCTGAGCTCCATCCCAAATCCCCCTGGCCCAGCTCCAGCCGTTCCCTCTATGACAGAGTCCAGCTTCCCAAGGCAATTTCCTGAATTTCCGGTGAACAGGTGCTTTCCCTCCTCCAGAGGAGGCTTTCAGTGAGTGAGGAGGGTGTGAGGGAGTGAGAGGCTCTGTCAGCGCCACTGAAACCCCCGTGCCCGGAGGGAAGGGCACAGCACCCTCCTGGCACCCTGCGGGGCCCAGCCCGGCCCCGGGGCTGTGCGGAGCAGGGGGACTGGGGAGGATGATCCATGGCCTTCCTCCAGCTGGGCAGGGCCCAGCTCCCCCTGCTCGTGGGGCGAACACAGCCGGGGCCTCTCCAGCCCTGCAGCCGGGGAGGGATGCGGCAGGAGCCGGGATGAGCCGCAGGCTTGGAGCAGCTCAGTCACCAGATGGCCCCGGGGCCCCGCGGGGCTGTGACAAATTCCTCACTTCACAAACGATTTGTACCCGATCGGCTCTGGGACGTGCTGGGGATGTGGCACCGGGCGTGGCACGGGATTCGCTGGGGATGTGGCACCGGCTGTGGCACGGGATTCGCTGGGGATCTGGCACCGGCTGTGGCACGGGATTCGCTGGGGATGTAGCACCGGGCGTGGCACGGGATTCGCTGGGGATCTGGCACCGGCTGTGGCACGGGATTCGCTGGGGATGTAGCACCGGGCGTGGCACGGGATTCGCTGGGGATGTGGCACCGGGCGTGGCACGGGACGTGCCGTGGCCGTGCTGTGGATGCAGCACAAGGAGCTCTCCCTGCCCCGGACACCAGCGCTGGGAATGTGTGCAGTGGGAAGAAATTGAATTCTCTCACTTCAGGTTTCTCTCTGCTCTTTGAATATTTCACAATCAAACACTTCATTTTTAAATCCCGCTCCTTTTCCTTTCTTCATTTGCTTTCCTTTGAACCGGCCCTGCCCCCACCTCGTGCGTTTCCTCCTTCTCCTCTCTTGAGGGGAAAAGGGATGAGTGAGAGGAGCTGGGGCTGATTGATGCTCCCACACCTTTCCACGGCGAGTCAGAGGGAGAATTTGCTCTTCCTCTTTTCTCAGATAACTTACTTTTCCTTTTCTTCTTTTTAGGTCTGTCCCCAGCGGGATTAACCCCTTGTCCTGCCCCTCCAGCCCTTGTCCCCAGTCCCGCTGCAGCTCTCCTGGAGCCCCTTTAGGCCCTGGAAGGGGCTCTGAGGTCTCTCCCTGGAGCTTCTCCTCTCCAGGTGAGCACCCCCAGCTCTCCCAGCCTGGCTTAGTGGGAGAATTTACAGAGCAGATGTTTGATTTTCCGAGAGAGTTAAAACTGAGGGAAAACCTTCTGTTTACACTGAGATAACCTTTGGAGCTGTGAACTCCTGGAGTGGATCCAACGCCCTCCCTGAGCCACCTTTTGTGACTGTGGCACAGGACCAGTCACTGTCCTGTCCTGGCCAGTGCAGCCTCTTATTGCTGCCATCCTTGGCTGTTATTCCAGTATTCCAGGGGCTGGGGATCGATGGGGGTTTTTTGACTGAATTTTCCTTTCCATGTTGGAGTGAATTCCCTTCCCAATCCCCTCCTACCATCTAGTGGGAGATTTGGGTAAAACAGCAGCACGGGCTGATCGCTGAGAGGATCCCAGGCGGTGCTGTCTCACCTGAGAGCAACATCCCTGCGCCTCTCGCTACACACGGGTGAGGAAGGTCAAGAGAAAAACACCCTCGGGCTGTGGCAACAGAAAATTATCTTGGGCTGGGGATGGAAACTGAGGGGAAAAGGAAAATGTCCAGGGTTTATTGTGGATTTGCAGGGAGAAAAGCAGAAAACTGTGAAAAATAAAAGGAAACAAAGATTGAGGCTGAAAAAAGTTTTGGAAGTGAGTGGGTGCATTTGGGGGCCTGAAGGCTGCTAGAGAGGGAATTTGGACAAAGGCCTGGAGGGACAGGACAAGGGGGAATGACACTAAGCTGAAGGAAGGCAGGGAGGGATGGGATATTGGGATGGAGTTGTTCCCTGTGAGGGTGGGCAGGCCCTGGCACAGGGTGCCCAGAGCAGCTGTGGCTGCCCCTGGATCCCTGGCAGTGCCCCAGGCCAGGCTGGACGGGGCTGGGAGCAGCCTGGGACAGTGGGAGGTGTCCCTGCCATGGCAGGGGTGGCACTGGGTGGGCTTTAAGGTCCCTTCCCACCCAAACCATTCCAGGATTCTGTGATTGATTTCATCTGGAAGTCCTGTGGAAAACCCCAATCCCAAAGCAGCTTTTAGCCCTAAACTGAGCCTGACTTCAGCCCCTGAGCACTCTGGAACTTCTCTGCTCAGACTGGAAATGCCCCACGAGGGAGGATCCGGATCTCCAGAAAACTTCACCGTGGGCCAGCAAATCACCCAGTGCCAGAATCCTGGAATGCTTTGAGTTGGAAGGGACCTTAAACCCATCCAGGTCCAACCCCCAGCACAGGCAGGGAACCTTCCCCTGTGGCAGGCAGGTGGAGGAGAACAGAACCAGCCTGGACTGGGGGCAGAGCTGGGAGCTGAGGCAGAAGCAACCCCTCCCCCCCAGGTGCCAGCTCCCACAGAAACCCACCCGAGGCCAGCACATGGAACTTCCAGCTGCCGCTTTTACCTCCCAATCCCATTTCCCCCTGGATTTCCTGCTCTTTGAATGGCTTGCAAACGCATCAAATCCGGATTTTCCATGGCTACATCCCAAATCCTGGCTCTGTCCAGGACGAACAGGGAGCCAGAGCCTTTCCAAGTCCTTTTGTGAGCTTGTTCTGCGAGTGCTGCTGTCCATGGAGAGCTGCACAGCCGGGAACACCCCAGGGGAAATGGGAGATCCCACGGGAATCCGCTGACAAGCTCCCATGACAAAACACAGATCTTGTCACAACGGGCATTTCCTTTAAGGAGTCTCCAGACTGAAGCTTCTGAATCAACATTTTGAAATTTCAAGCTGTCAAAAGCTGACGTTGCTTTGAAAGTAGGTTTGTGTTTTGCTCAAAGCAGACAGGGATTTTCAGGTTGCTGTTTCCAAATCAACACTTCTCTGAATGCCACCGCAATGTTGGTGTTTTGGGGCTGATCCAGCTTGCAGCCAGAAATGAAAACTAAAATAATGGAATTCTCAGTCAGAGGCCCTGGGCAGCCTCTCCCAGTGCCTGACAACTCCTTCTGTGGAGAAATTCTCCCTAAATCCAACCCAAACCTCTCCTGGCACAGCTTGAGGCTGTTTGCTCTCATCCTGTCCCTTGTTCCCTGGGGGCAGAGCCCGGCCCCACCTGTGGCTTTACTCCCACTTCATCCTGTTTCCTTTCGGAGATTCAAAAATCAGTTTTAAACAAAATTTCCAGCCTTCGCACACACACACACTTCTAAGTTTTGCTTTTAATTTCCTGACTTGAATCTTAAATAAGTGAGTAATTGCTTATTTGGGTAGCAGCTCAGGAGCTCCAGTCTCCAGATCCATCAGTTATTGTTCATGGATCCAGGATGTGACACAGTTAATGGAAGTCTTTCCACAGGAGATACAGTGACATATTCAAAGGTCTGCTTAGCATCTCTATTTCTCTGTGCAGCACTGAAAATGCAGCTGAGTTTTGGGGTGAGTAAGCCCAGGATGAGTCAGCCCTGACTCCCTCGCCTGCACCTCGCTGCTGCCCTTCACGCCTCGGGAAGGAGGCGGGGTTTTGGTGTGGGGTTTTGTTTGTTTTGTTTCTCCACCAGAAAAATTCAAGGTATTGAAAGCAAAGCTGCTCTTGCTCCTTGGATCCTGAGGGGATTTCTGATCCACGGCAGGAAACGGGGAGTGGATGAATCAGCACCCACGGGCTGCACTTCTGCCCAGACCATTTCCCTCCTGGGCTCCCGGCATTGCCCTTGGCCCCAGTTACTGACGGGACAGAGTGCAGGGCAGGAGCCAGCAGGGCACAGTGTGGGGACATTGGGCAGACGAGTGACACAAACCCAGGCACTGAGCCAGGGATAACTGGGAGTTGTGCAGTGCTCACATGAAAAATACATATTTTTAAATTCTATGGCAAACAGACACTCAGAAATTGAATCACATCTCCAATTCACGTCAGAATGCAGCTGAGGAGGGAGAATATTTACCCAGCTTTAGTGAGAAAGAGGTGACAGAGCAGTGAACGGGGCTTGGCACAGGCACAGCTGGCAGTGCTGGAGATTTGGGTACAGGAACCTCTGGATGGCTCCTGGCACAGGGTGCCCAGAGCAGCTGTGGCTGCCCCTGGATCCCTGGCAGTGTCCCAGGCCAGGCTGGATGGGGCTTGGAGCAGCCTGGGACAGTGGGAGGTGTCCCTGCCATGGCAGGGGTGGCACTGGGTGGGTTTAAGGTCCCTTCCCACCCAAACCATTCCATGATTCCATGATCTCCAAGAGACAACTCCAGATGACCAGAAAGGCTTCATTTGCTTCTCCATGTTCCCTCTGGGCAGTGCTGGCCTTGAACTCCAAGCCCACAGAACTGACATTTTCCATTTCTCCTCCCAAAACACCAAGTTCCCAGCAGAACAGCCTCCCTTCCTTGTGTGAAAAGACCGGCTTTACAGTGTGGAATATTCTGCTGGGAAACTGCCAGGTCTGGTTCCCACTGCTGCCTGACCCTCTGGTTCTGTTATCAGCCAGAGGGAGCTGGGGTCGGAGCTTTCTCCCCCAGTTTGCTGAGCTGGGAGAGCTCAGCCCCTGCTCTGCCCCAGGGAACAGGCACAGAGCTCTTCCCACGCCTGCAGCACTCCGAGGGCTCCAGCTCTGCTCCAGCACAGATTCCTGCAGCTGCAGGAGTTCAGGCAGCCTCAGCCTCCCTCCTGCAGGCACCTGCACCTGCAGTTGGCGGCACAGGTGGCACAGAGGGGACAGCACAGGGAAAAGTGGGGGGAAAAGATGAATATCCTTAAAATGCAGCTCTGGCAGTGCCTCTCGTGCTGCTGCTGAGCAGCACAGGGGCTGTGGCAGGTGGGCACTGCCATCCAGCTCCTGGCTCCATGGAATCACAGCATCCTTTACCTTGGAAAAGACCGCCAGGATCATCAAGTCCAACCTCTGACCAAATCCCACCATTCCCACCAAACCACATCACAAGGTCCCATATCTGCTTGTTTTGTGAACACCTCCAGGGGATAAAACTTCCAGTTCCAGCCAGTTCCTGCAGCCGCCTGTGATTAGTGCTGGATGTTAATCAGCTCTCTGCAATGCTGCACAGCAGGAGAGAGAGGTTTGTGCTCTCATTAAACTTGGAGCTCACAGACTCAGCTGGGAGGGTCTTCTTTCAATCCAGGGAATAATTTAGCCCAGGTTGGAAGGAAAGAATCAAGCCCTGAACTGCTCCTCAGTTTTCCCAGGAACTGAGTGTGGAGCTCTGTAATGGATCATTGTCCCTGGGTGTTCAGCAGCTGAGCAGAGCAAAGGTCTCTGAGTGTGTTTTCCATTCCTCTCCTTTCTCCATCCCTCCATACCTCCCTCCATCCCTCCTTTCCTCCATCCCATCCGTCCTCCATCCATTCCTCCATCATCCATCCATCCATCCATCCCTCCATCCCTCCCTCCCTCCATCCATCCCTCCATCATCCATCCATCCCTCCTTCCATCCATCCCACTGTCCATCCATCCCTCCTTCCATCCATCCCTCCATCCCTCCATCCATCCCTCCATCCATCCATCCATCCCTCCATCCCTCCATCTGTCCCTCCATCCGTCCCTCCATCCCTCCCTCCCTCCATCCATCCCTTCTCTGAAGGGACGTCTCCAAGCTGGGAACATCCCAGGGGATGGTTTAAAGCTGCCTTGGAGAGCTGTGCAAAGGAGCAGCCCCTTCCTTGCTTTTCTGTGGCATTTTGATAGGGAACTGCAGGAGAGAGATCTCACGGATGTGAAGGAAGGACCCTCCTGGCACATCCAAGCATAAACCTGGCCTTTTATCTGGCTCTGTTCCCTTTACCCAGCTGCTTCCCAGTTTGGGGATTATTCTGGGGACCTTTTGATCAAGTGCCCTCTGCAGAGATTTGCCTGGGAATTCCCATGGCAGGAGTTCCATGGGAACGGCTGGAGCTGTGCCAGGGGGATTTGGGATGGAGCTCAGGGAAAGGTTCTTCCCCCAGAGGGTGCTGGGCACTGCCCAGGCTCCCCAGGGAATGGGCCCGGCCCCGAGGCTGCCAGAGCTCCAGGAGCGTTTGGGCAGCGCTGCCAGGGATGCCCAGGGTGGGGCTGTTGGGGGGTCTGGGCAGGGCCGGGGTGGGACTGGGTGATCCTGGGGGTCCCTTCCAGCTCAGGATATTCCAGGATTCCATGATCTGTCTCTCTCTGTGTCTGAGCCCTCTCCGGGGCAGTTCAGCCCTGGCACCTCGGTGCCGTTGGCTCCCATTTCTCTCTGGCTGCCCTGGGGATGGCTGGGATGTGTCCCAGAGGGAGCTGGTCCCTGCCAGCTCCACTTAGATCAGTTCCCAGCACCCTTGCCTGGGGCTCGGAGCCTCCTGCCAGCGAGACAGGAGTTGCTCCAGTGGGGAATTCTCTGATTAAGCCCAAACCCTCGCTCAGACACAGCACTGAGCTCCCACCCAGCACCTGCAGATCCTTTCCCTGCTCCTCTGCAGCGTCTGAGGGAAAGGGAATGGGGCACTAGGGCCGGAAGGGACTCTGCTCTCAGGAGAAGAGGCTCAGGTTTGCATCAAATGCTGTGGAACCGAAGGCTGAGGTGTGCTTCCAAGGGAACGCTGAGGGGTGGAAATGCCCAAGGAGAGGCCGCAGGGGCAGGACAGGGAACGCTGAGGGGTGGAAATGCCCCAGGAAAGGCCACAGGGGCAGGACAGGGAACGCTGAGGGGTGGAAATGCCCCAGGAAAGGCCGCAGGGGCAGGACAGGGAACGCTGAGGGGTGGAAATGCCCCAGGAAAGGCCGCAGGGGCAGGACAGGGAACGCCACACACGAACACCCCCTCAGTTCAGTCATTGCAGGGACCGGGGTGTGCCCAGTTACCCACGGCACCGACTCCCAGTTTGCCCCAACACTCGCAGCCTTGAAACCCCAAAGAATTGCCCTAAACTCCAATTGTTCCATTTCCAGCATTTTTGTTGCCAGGCAGGTTCCTTTCCTCTGCTTTCCTTCTGTCCCTGCAGCAGCCGCAGAGCTCCCGTCCTGCACCTCCTCTCAAACCCTAGAGGGTGCCATTCGCTCAGAGAGCCTCAGCAGAGCTCCCAGATTGGAATTCCAAGGATTCCTGGCAAGTCAGGGAGGTGGGAGAGGGGCTGATGGCGAGAACACCTCAGCCAACGCACTCCAGGTTCAAGAACTCCGTTATTCCCCGCCTGCCTTCCCTGCCCGCCCCTGCTGGCAGCGTGGGATGGGGAACTGCGGGACAGGGAGAGCTGCCGCTGTTATCCCGGGACAGGGCAGGACAGGGGGAACTGCCGCTGTTATCCCGGGGCAGGACAGGGCAGGGAGAACTGCCGCTGTTATCCCGGGGCAGGGCAGGGCAGGGGGAGCTGCCGCTGTTATCCCGGGACAGGGCAGGGCAGGGGGAGCTGCCGCTGTTATCCCGGGGCAGGACAGGGCAGGGGGAGCTGCCGCTGTTATCCCGGGACAGGGCAGGGCAGGACAGGGGGAACTGCCGCTGTTATCCCGGGGCAGGACAGGTGGAGCTGCCGCTGTTATCCCGGGGCAGGACAGGGAGAACTGCCGCTGTTATCCCGGGGC
>VXAZ01000162.1:46423-70888 GCA_013399875.1 Gymnorhina tibicen
CTGCCGCTGTTATCCCGGGGCAGGGCAGGGCAGGACAGGGGGAACTGCCGCTGTTATCCCGCTGCTGGAGCGGCTGCTGAGGATCTGCCCCGATGCTGGGGATGTGCATCTCAGCCCATTCCTTGATCCGCCACGGGACGGAATTCCCGTCCTCGCCAAGGTCTGGGCTGAGGGAAGGACCCAGCCCTCAGGCTCCCACAGATATTCCTCGCTAGGGGTTTCTGTTGTGCCAGTGGGGACATTTCGGAAATCAATCAGCCGAGCCCATCAGAGCAAATGCTCGGAGCACAACAAAGAGTCCTGAGAACGGGAGCATTGGAAGCAGCCAAAACTCCCTGTCCGAGGAGCTTTCCATCCTCCCCACGTCTCCCTCATGCTTATTGTGCTGCTTTTGTGACTACAAAACACAGAGAGATGGCAACGAAACGAATTCCTTCCTCTTCCCAGTGGAGACAGCGCTGGAAAGTCAATCCCTGCTCCAGCCCCTCCCGTTTGGATTCCTCAGGGATTTGTTCTCCACAGGTCAGGAGGGAACTGCTGCTAAAACCATCCCCTGCCTCAGAATGCAGTCAGCCATTCAGTCTCGATTTTAAGATCTTTTAAAAGACTAAATATCAATTAATATCCTTAACTGCTGCCATAAATCTGAATTGGGAGCAAACCAGATGAGATTAAAGGACCTCTGGAGATCCCTCCCAGACCTGGGTTTAAATTGATGGCAGCAGCCACCTGATGGTCTGAATTAAACCCAGGGATCTGAACCTGCTCTGGGCCGAGCAGAGAAAGAAGCTGATGCAAGGTTTGGGAAGTGTGATCGTTTTTAGGTCTTTGTGAAATAAGGAAACCCCACAGCAGCACAGCCAGGCCAGGCCCACAGTCCAAGGACTCCACCCCAACCAAAGCCTTGTTTGCCTTTGCCAAAGAGAAGATGAGGCCCCACCTCGAATCCTGGGGTCAGGGTTGGGAGGACTGAAGAAGGACCTGGAAGGGCTGGGGCGTGTCCAGGGCAGGGAATGGAGCTGGGAAGGGGCGGGAGCCCCAGGAGCGGCTGAGGGAGCTGGGAAAGGGGCTCAGCCTGGAGAAAAGGAGGCTCAGGGGGCCCTTGTGGCTCTGCACAAGTCCCTGACAGGAGGGGGCAGCCGGGGGGGTCGGGCTCTGCGCCCAGGGAACAGGGACAGGAGGAGAGGGAACGGCCTCAGGCTGGGCCAGGGGAGGCTCAGGCTGGACACCAGCAGGAATTTCCCCATGGAAAGGGTGCTCAGGCCTTGGCAGGGGCTGCCCAGGGAGGATTGGAGTGCCCATTCCCGGAGGTGTTCAAAAAACGTGAGGGTGTGGCACTTCATGGTATGGTTTAGTGGGAATGGAGGGATTTGGGCAAAGGTTGAACTTGGTGACCTTGGAGGTCTCTTCCAACCTCAGTGACCCTGTGATTCCATGGAAGGAAGAGCAGGAGCTGAGTGCAGGGTCCTTCTCCAGCAGCTCCTGCCCCAGCACGGCCCCAGCACCCTCCAGCCCCCTCAGGAGCGCTGGGCGGGCTCTCACACTCCCAACCTCCCCATGACAGACCGCTGTAAATAACTGACTAATAATAAATAAACCGTTAATTACAAGAGTCATTTAAAATCACTTTTCCTCAGATGAGACATGACAACTTCTATGGATGGGAATCCATCACTTTAAATGCTTATTAAAAACCCATTTCGAGCTACTTGTAAAATGGAGTGCATGAAATGAGGTTTATGTTCTCCTATAAACATTTTGCCTTTTTTAGTCAGCCAGACACTGAAATTCCTGCTGGATCCAAGTCACTAAAATCAATAGGAAAATAAAGCCCAGCTCTGCAGTATTATTAACATAATTGTTCCACTATGCAAACAATAGACTCTCTTAACTTATGCAAAAATAGATGGAAACAAGGCCCAGGAGCAGCTTCCAGAGGATCCAGAGCAGAGTGAGTTCCCAGCTTCTGGCAGCCCCGAGCTGCACCCAGAGCAGCTGCTGTGTCTGCAAGAGGCACCAGGGCAAAGCAATTTGCTGTGCTAATGAGGAGGAAACTCGTCAGGATCATCCCAGGGAGCACAGCGCAGAGCTCGGAAAGGTCTCGCTGCTGTCCAGCGTGGTCCTGCTGCAGCTGCAGATTGTCCGGGGGAGCAGGGGCAGCGAAAGGGAATCTTTCCTTTGAAGAACACGAAAAGACTGCAGAGGCTGTGCCTGCCCCATCGCTGGCAGCGTCCAAGGCCAGGCTGGACAGGGCTTGGGGAACCCTGGGACAGTGGAAGGTGTCCCTGTCCTTGACTGGATGGGCTGCAAGGTCCCTTCCCACCCACACCCTTCTGGGATTCTACAATTCCATAAAAATCTCCTGAGATTCATTAGGCCCTGATATACACCAGGAATTGCATCTAAGGAGAGTCAGGAAGGATTCATGCAGGGAAGTGCTGGGAACAGCTTTCCCCATGGAGCAGCCTGGCTCCCATGAACTCCAGGATCCAGGGGCTGGAAGGCCGGGAAGCAGTGCCCGAGGCTGGAGGATTTCTGGCTAACCTGGCACTCGTGCAGCTGTAACCAGCACCCCCAGGGCACGAATCCCTGCCCAGGGCTGCTGTTCCTCTGCCACAGCTTCCCCTGGTGTCGGGAATCTCTGTCCCGAGGTGTTGGAAGGCCCTGCCCTGTGACACGAGGTTGGGTTAAAGTATAACCCGGTAACTGCCTGAGCTGCTGTCGCTGCCAGGTGTTCCCAGGCACTTCCAGGTGTTCCCAGGCACTTCCAGGTGTTCCCACTCTCCTCCAGATGTTCCCACCCTCCTGTCACTGCAGGTGTTCCCATCCTGCTGTCACTCCCAGATGCTTCCAGTCCCGCTGGGCCAGGGTGGGAGCTTGAACCTGGCTTTGTCCATGCGGGAAAGCTGCTGTGGGGTGGATGGATCCCTTTGAGTTCTGCAGCCGTCTCCATCCTGCAGGAATGAGCTCCCTCCTCCTCCTCCATCCTGGATGGATTTCCTCAGGAGCAGCTGGTTTGACCCAAATTGCTTCTCTCTGACCCCTCCTTGGGCTGGGCTCTGCTGCTGTGGGACTGACACCAGCTCTTCCTCTCAGACAATATCTGGGGCTCCTCTGGGGAGGGTTTTCCATGGCCTCTCCTGGTGCTCACTGATCCTGTTTATCCCGGGTCCCCGCACACACGGACAGCTCCTGGAGCTCAGCTTTCCCCTCTGCCCCACTGCCCGTTTGCTGCAGACTCAGTAAGGGCACAGGGACTCAGTGGGAAGGTTCTGGTCTGTCTGGGAGCCTGTTCTGGAACCTTCCATTCTCCCTGGAGATTGGGATGGCTCGTGTTCACAGCTGCTACCACGGGAACAATGCCAAGCCCTCCCCGTACTTTCTTCCTCCCTCGACCTGCCTCCCATGAGATCTCCTCTCCTGCTCCTGCGGTCACTGAAGTCATTTTCCCACTGTTCTCCCCCCTCTCCCTCTCCCAGCCATGCTCACCCTCACCCCAGTGTCCTCCAGCTCCACCTCCACCAGTTCTGTGCGAGAGAATCCAGCTTCCTCCCGCACTCGCCTTTCTGGGAACTCATTCTTTCATCAGATTTCTCCTCTTTTCCTTCCGTTTATGCAGCTAAAAATCCCATTTCTCTCCCCCTCACCATCCTGTGCTACCTGTCAGGGGCAGGGGAGAGCAGGAGGGAATCAGCAGGGAATCAGGAGGGAATCAGGAGGAAGGAGGGCAAGGGTGGCTGCAGAGCCCGAGGGCAGGAGCGTTGATGGAGGATTCTGCTCCCAGACGGGGCCTGGAGGTGCTGCCGCTTCCCCAAACCCTGCCCGGCCCCGCCGCAGCTCCGTGCTCCGGCTCGGGGTCGTGGAAAGGTCACTGCACATTCATTTTTTGAGCTAACCCAAATATTTCAAATCAGTGCTGCTTCCACTCTCTGTCCGGGACTTCCCTTCTGTGCTTCCAGCGAATATTTCTGAGGAGGAAAAGGAAAGTCTGGGCGGCAGCAAGAGCAGCAGGATCCGAGCGCCGGGAGGAGACGGGGCTGGCACTGGGACGGGCGGGGACGGTACCCAGGATGGCCCAGCAGGGTCCTGGGAAGGGCACAGCCGAGTGGGCTTCCCCCAGCTGGGGGAGCTGCGGGAGCATCCCCAGGTTTGTTTCCCAGGTGTCCCCACCTGCCAGAGGAATCCCTGCCCTGCACAGGGGCCCCGGCCTCCAGCTCAGCCCCTGCCCAGCACGGCCCTGGCCTGGCTCCCCCTGAGCCCCTCTCCCCACACCGACAGGGAACGGGAGCTCTGGCCCGAGCCTGCTCTGCCCCACCTTTCTGTCCCCAAACTGGCTGTGGAGTTTTGTGTGCAATGCCCCTTAATGAGGTTAAATACCGGCACAGAGTCACGGAATCCTGGGATGGTTTGGGTTGGAAGTGGCACTCCAGTGGCACCCCAGGACATCTCATGTTGTAGTCCCCGAGCCACCAGGTGAGATGTCTGGGGGACCAGGGAGCGCAGGAGCTCAGTGGTGGGTGAATTCAGAGATCTGACACCCCCCACAAGTCGTTGGCAGGATCCCTCTCACCTGGTCTTGTGCCCTGTGTGAGGGTGGTCCCTGTGGTTGGTCAGCAGCCAGACGGTCACTCTAACCCTGGGTCACACCCCACTGGCCCTCAGCTGTTGTCCCTCCCCTGTCTGTGCCCCTTGATAAGAACCTGTCGGGCAGAGGCCCGGGCTCTTGCTACCTGGCCTGCTTGGGAGCTGGTCAGAATAAAACATCGGATTTCTTGGCAAGGGCCACCTCTGACTCTTTGCTTCTGGTACCGCTCGAGCTAACAAGCTCTGTGTGGGCTTGGCTGCATGCCTCCATTGCACGGGTGAGAGAGAAGCTGCACGTGAGGTGCCCGGACACCACCAGGAGTTCCTGAGCCTGGAATTCTTAGGGAAAAGCAACAGCTTCTACCACCAGCCAAGTACCACAGCGGCAATCTCTCACCGTCCCAGGGTGCTCCAAGCCCTGTCCCGCCCGGCCGGGGGCACTGCCAGGGATGGGGCAGCCACATCCGGGCGGTGTCAGCCCAAACTGCTCTCCAATCCATCCCTGCAATCTGTAACCTCATCTTTTAACTCCGCTCCCGAGGAATTTGCTCCTCAGGAGGTTGTTTCATCCCAGGCATGGATTTATTCCCATGTCCAGCTCTCACACCAGGATTAGACAGTGGCTTAGCCAGGCCCAGCTTTCTTCTGGAGCTCAGAGCCAGAACTGAAACAGGCACTTCTTGTTCTCTTTCCTGAAGGAGAATTCAGATTCAGTGGGTAAGGAAGACACTGACAAGTTTGCACAGGAGGAAAGAACACCTGGTCAGCACCGGGTGTTGAAGAAAAGCAAAGATTAATGTCAGCTTTTTAACTGGGAATTGAAATTTGCTCAGGTTATCAAGAGAGCATTTCCAGTATTTTGGGTCAAACATTTCCTATCAGATTTCTCTTACTTTCAGAAGAAACAAAAGGACCTGAGTCCACTGGATTATTTCATTTGTATTCCTTGGGGAATGCTGACCTTTAGAGTAACTTAATTTCCAGTAAAAAACAACAATCCAGGTTTAGATGTTCCGCAGAAAGAACTTCCTCAAGCAGGCAGGTATCAGCTGATTCCGTGATAAAATCCAGTGTTTTCACTTTGGTGGAAGAACAAAATATTAAAACTGATTTCTTGAGTTCCCCAACCGAAAACTAATGATGAAAACAAGCAAAGTCAGGCACTTGTGTATTCCCAGGCTCTGGGACACAGCTTTTGTGCCATCAAACACCCTCAGCTGGTGAATTACAAGGTCTTATAAAGCCAGTAACATTTCCATGCTGTGGGATGGAGTTGTAAACTGCTTCAATTTACTTCCAAAGGAGAAGGATCAATCTAAAGAGGGAAATACCCACGCTGAAGGATACTTTTTGTACGGATGTGAATAACGTCCAGCCAAACTAAATTAAATTTATGTGCTTTGCAATGCAGCCATGCAATGCACGGCCCTGGCACAGGGGGAGGGAGGGAGGGAGGGAGGGAAGGTGTCCTGCAGGAGCACCTGGAATATTTGTCCGCGGCCTTTAAAGGCCCTGCAGGGGAACGGAGTGGTCAGGAGCAAACCCGGTGGGAAAAGCTGCTGCTCCTCAGGGAAAGGGGGGGAAATTCCACCTTGAAGGGCGAGAGGAGCCCTGGGCAGGCCCTGGCAGGGACAGGTCGGTCCCACACAGAATTCACACCTCTGATGTCACAGTGCTGACGTCACAGTGCTGATGTCACCTCTGCAGCTCAGCAAGGAAGAACTGAACCCTGAATTTTGCTAGAAGAGACTTTTTGCTCAGGTTTCTTTCCCAAATCTCTCTTGCACTCAGAGGGCTGCAGGAGGGTCAAATTGCTTTATTTGCAGTTGTTTGGAAGCTCTTGGGTTGGGATGTTTGAGCCCCTGAGTATCAAATCCCAAATCTTGGGAGGACATTTCCCAAGAAATGCCCAGCACCAAGGCAGCTGATGGGCTTAGTTTCAAATCTTAAAGCCAACAGGGGAACAAATCCATGCAGTGGAAAAGGAATTCAGAACTCTGGCAGCTCGTGCAGCTCTCAGGCAGTCGGGGCTCGGGGCACAGCAGGTGCTGCAAAGTGTGTGCCCTGATAAAACAAACCCAGCTGGGATCTGTACGGGCACAACCCCGGCTCGGGCTCCTCCTGGGCTGAGCTGCAGGGCTGCAGCAACCCAAACCTCTCACTTGTGGGTTAGGAGGGGCTGAACTGCAGCTCAGTCCCTGCCCAGGCGCTCCCCAGGAGCAGACCCCACCCCTCCAAGGGCCCTGGCACCTGCAGCCGGCACCTGCCGGGAGTGACTCCGTCCCTCAGGGGACACCACCAGCTCCTGTGGGTGTGCCCACAGCGCAGGAGCTTTGGTGACATCCTGCATTTGACCCCAATCCCTCGGGGAAACCCCTGCTCCCCCTGCTCCGGAACGAGCCAGGCTCCGGAGTCTCCGTCACGGCGGGTTCCGCGCCCTGCCCGGAGTCTCCCGGGGCTGCAGCCCCTGGGTCCCAGGAATTCTGCTGCGCTGCCACCTCGGTGCTCGCAGCCCCGGCACAGCTGTGCCAGGCGGCTCTGCCAGCGCGTTCCCGCTGCCAGGGAGGTCAGGGAGCAGCAGGGAGCGCCAGACCGTGGAGAACATCGGGCACTGCCCCGGGGCTGCCTCTGTCTGGGCGTGGGGCAGAGGAAACTGCAGCGGTGGGAAAGAGCCCCAGAGCCCGTGCCAGCCCGAGAGGGACAACTGGGGGAGCCAGGGAATGGTTCAGGCTGGAAAAGACCTTTAAAATCCCAGAATCCCAGAACGGTTTGGGTGGGAAGGGACCTCAAAGCCCACCCGGTGCCACCCCTGCCATGGCAGGGCCACCTCCCACTGTCCCAGGCTGCTCCCAGCCCCGTCCAGCCTGGCCTGGGACACTGCCAGGGCAAGGGCGAGATCCTCGAGTCCAGCCCCAGCCCAGCCCCACGGTCGCCCCCAAACCGCGTCCTCAGGGCCACATCCGTGGCTTTTGAAGATTTCCAGGGCTGGGGACTCCGGCCCTGCCGTGGGCAGCGTGGGGCCAGGGGCAGAGGAGCCGCGGGGACGGATGCTGGGTGTGGCCCCCACCGCAGCCCTGTCCCCACGGCCTCCTGTGCTCTCTGTGCTTTCCAAAGGCTCCTCTCCATCCGGATTCTCCATCTGCCCCTTGTGCAGGAGGACAGGACGGCGCTGTGTGAACCGTGGGAATTTTAGTTCATTAACTGGATCCAAAATGGAGACACGGAGAGAGGAAAGAAACCTGGTGCATTTTTTCTGTGCAACGTGAAAATAATTATTTCCGTGTTTTAGGATTTTTTTGGTTTGTTTTTGAAAACTGGAAATGAAAAAAAATTCTTTTCAGTCTCAACAAAACCTGAATTCCCTTGACAATGTGTTTTTGTTTATTTTTTCTAAGCTTATTATTGCCTAATTAAGATGGAATAAATTTTGGAGGGAAAAGCTCTTTTGAACTGAAATAATGAGAAACCCAAGTTAATGAATATCTCAGTTCTCAGGTTTGGGAGTGGCTCAGTCTCAATTTTAGCTGACATTTTGGAGTCAATCTCTCGGTCACTGTCCCCTGTCCCCGAGGGGCACTGCAAGGACCCCTAAAATCTGATGTTTGTGTTCTGCACTGCTGGGTTTGTCTGCACTGTTTCACCTGCACCAAAACGGGAACCTCAAACTGCACCTCTCTGCTTTGGGGCAGGATCCGAGCCCAGAGGGGGCCAGTGGGGTCAGTGCGCAGTGGGCAGTGGGGTCGGTGGGGTAAGTGGGGTCAGTGGGGGCAGTGGGGGCAGTGGGCAGTGGGGTCGGTGGGGTAAGTGGGGTCAGTGGGGGCAGTGGGGGCAGTGGGCAGTGGGGTCGGTGGGGTAAGTGGGGTCAGTGGGGGCAGTGGGGGCAGTGGGCAGTGGGGTCGGTGGGGTAAGTGGGGTCAGTGGGGGCAGTGGGGGCAGTGGGCAGTGGGGTCGGTGGGGTAAGTGGGGTCAGTGGGGGCAGTGGGGGCAGTGGGCAGTGGGGTCGGTGGGGTAAGTGGGGTCAGTGGGGGCAGTGGGGGCAGTGGGCAGTGGGGTCGGTGGGGTAAGTGGGGTCAGTGGGGGCAGTGGGGGCAGTGGGCAGTGGGGTCGGTGGGGTAAGTGGGGTCAGTGGGGGCAGTGGGGGCAGTGGGCAGTGGGGTCGGTGGGGTAAGTGGGGTCAGTGGGGGCAGTGGGGGCAGTGGGCAGTGGGGTCAGCGGGCTCAGCGGGCCGCAGGGGCGGTGCCGGTGCCGGTGGCGGGCACAGTTCCCGTGCAGCCGCTGGCCCAGCCCGGGCTCCCCGCAGCCGCTGCCGCGGTCCCGGAGCTCCGGCCCGGCCCCAGCCCGGGGCTGGCTCTCAGCCGCCTCCGGCCCCGGCTCCTCCCGTCCCTCCTGCGGCCGGGCCCTGGGGTCGCCTCCCCGAGTGACAGAGCGCGAATTCCCTGTCCTGACCCCGCCGCTCAGGAAGGGCCCTGGCAGCGGGACCTGCCCGGCCGGGGGAGCCTTCCTCCCGCACAGGGAAATAAATCCTGCAGTGCAGTCCGGGCAATCGCAGTTCCTGCAGAGAGCCGGGAACCCGGACTGGAGGGTTTCCAGGGGTATTTTTGCCCCTTCATCTGTGCCAGGAGCAGCCCAGAGCTGTGGGAGGTGCAGGGCACTGCCCTGGCACTGCTGTTCCTCTGTTGCAGCAGCCGGAGGAGGGAAAAGGGGAGCAGAGGGAAAGGCAAATCCAAAGGCTGTCTCCCTCGAGCAGCATCCAGACCGTGCCCCTTTCCCAGCTGTTCTGAGTCCCGGCTGGGAATCCAGCGAGGCCCTCCAGCCTCAAACCACTCCAGTTAATGGGATTAAAGAGGGATTCACAAGTCAGCTCTGCCTTTTCATTCTCTCCCCTGGGCTGCGCTCCAGCATTTTGGAGGGAATGTCAACCTCTGGTCTGGGGGAAGCTCTGGAAGCAGCATCCTGCCTCCCCAGTCCCTGGGACTGATCCAGCAATAAAGATGTTTAGTGCTCGTCACTGTGCATTGCAGCTGGGCAGTTCTGGGGGAGAGGCGGGGAAGGGGAGGGGGAGAGGATGGGAAGAGATGTTCGAGGCAAGGCAGAGCCTCAGAAGTAACGGGACAACACCCACAGCATCCCAAAAGCCAGGGAGGATCTCCAGAACCGCTGCCAGCACTTGGTGTGTCCCGTCACAGTGACGGGAAAACTGCCAGCAGCCCACAGAAACCCACCAGGATAACAGGGAAAACGGCCAAACTCTGCTGATTCCTGTTGGAACTGAGCTTAACTCCCTCAGAGCTTTTCCCTGCTTACCCCAACCTCGCTGAGGGAACAGAGCCTGGAGGCTGGAACTTCATCCAGGACTTCTGCTTCCCATGGATGGAGCTGGGGCTGTAACAGCCCCGCAGATTCCCCTGCATTCCTGGGGGGGAGGGAAGGGAAGGGGGAAAGGAAAGGGGAAGGGGAAGGGGAAGGAGAAGGGAAAGGGAAAGGATGAGCCCTGCTCGTGGCCTGATCATCTCTGCTGACATGGGGGTCCTTTTTTCACCCGTCAGCACCATAAAAGCAGCAGAGCTCTGGAGCCACCATCCCTGAGCCGCAGGCACCCTGAGGTGCCAGCACATTCCTAATCCTGGAGCGTTTCCTGCTGGGAGCAGAGCAGGAGCAGCAGCACAGCTGGGTTCTTCAGCTGAGGCTTGGGCAGGCTCCAGAGCACTAAGGAGCGAGAGCTGCTGTTCCGATTGTCCTCATCTCTGGGGCAGCTTTCCTTGCTGCTGGTTAGGAAATGTTTTGCCGTGTGAATGGGACTGATCTGGGTGGGGGTTCGGAGCTGCTCAGAGGGGGATGTGCTCCCAGCTGTCCGTGATGTCCTGGAGCAGGGCCTGGCTCTGAGCACAGGCTGGGTTTCACTCCCTGCTGCCCTGGGACGGTGTCCAGGCAGGGCTGGGAGGTTGCAGCTCTCACAGAGCTGGTCCTCATTTACTTTCAGCTGCCACAATCTCGGTCTTTGGCAGCTAAAGCTGAAGAAGCTTTTGTGAATCTTGGCAGGAATCCCCCTCTGTTGGATAAGGGAATCTTCTCCAGCTTCATTGTGCTCCAGAGGATCACCCAATAGGAGTTTTTCCTTTTTTAATGGCTCCTGTTCCTGCTGGTTTGTCCTGCCTGTCCAGCCTGCTCTGGATCACACCCAAGCTCCTCTTAAATTTATTTCTTTAAGAGGATGTGGCTTTAGCCCCCAGCATTTTCATTATTATTTGCCTCAGTAAAATTGGCAAGGGGTGTTTCCCAGGGAGACTCAAAGAGCCCCCGAAGAGCCCCTGACACCATGAACCCTCTGTTCCTGTGCAGGGTCATGTGGCTGGAAGGGCACAGCCCTGGCACGGCACTGATTCCATCCCCCCCTGCTCCCTGGAGGATCCCAGGACCCAGCTGGAGCCAGCCCCGAGCAGCCTGGTGGGAGTGCAGTGCTGAGACACCAGGAGGAGGGAACAGATGCTCTCCTGGGGTCCCTGCCACCTTCCCTTCCCACCTGTGCCACTCCACGGGTTTCACACCCCGGGAGGTGCCAAGAAACCCACGAAGGGTTTTATCTGGATTTGCTCTCTTTTATCCTGCCCTGAGGCAGGGGGAGTTACCCTGTCCAAGAGTACAGCAACCCTTAGTGCTGCTCACACCTGGGCCTGCTGGACAGGGCACAGCTGAGCTGGATCTCTGGGATGGCTGCAGCTTTAATTCCACAAAGATCCCATTCTCCTCCTCCCCCAGCCCATGATCACAGTGAAGGCCGTCCCTGTGCAGAGGTGCCCTTGCTCGCCCTGCTCACTGAGACCCCGTGCTGGTCACAGTTCTCATAGAAAATCATTTAGAAAAGAATAAAAAGCCAGCAAAAGATGTTTTGCCTTCAGTTGCCAGGAAAAGTAGCTGCGACTTTTTTTGGCAGAATCTCCAGTGTTAAAAGACTTTTGTGAAATGTTTGGTTCTCAGATAGAAAAAGAAAAGGGTTTTTTTGTGGAATGCAGCCACTTTTCCTCCAAGGCATCTGCTCAGCCCAACCCAGCCCTGTCCAAAAGCCAGCGCAGGGAAGTGGTTCCAGGCATCCTCCCTCACCTCCTGCAGGGATCGATTCCATCCCTCTCCAAAGCAGCTCCTTCTCCTCTCCCCAGCATTTTTATTTGTGCTGTCAGTGCCCACAGCTCAGGCACTCCTTACCCTTCTCTCCACATCACTGCTCTCTTTCTTCAGCCTCTTCCCGCCTGCCTTCCCTCTCTGATCCAGAAAATCCATCACTTTTTGTGTTCTCAGCTTTGGGATTGTTCATTTCTCTGCTCTCGGCAGCAGCAGCTGCTCCAGCAGGACCAGGACTCCCTTTTCACTCGTCCCAGTGGTGTCCACCCACCCCGGGGCTTTGGGAGGGGCTTTGGACCTGGATCTCACAGGGGTCAGGGCCCCCAGAGGGGCCATTCCCATGTGCCCTGATGGATTCCAGTGCCCAGATCCAACCACTGACCCCTCAACTCCCAAATCTCAGAGGATGGGCAGGCCCTGGCACAGGGTGCCCAGAGCAGCTGTGGCTGCCCCTGGATCCCTGGCAGTGCCCCAGGCCAGGCTGGAGGGGGCTGGGAGCAGCCTGGGACAGTGGGAGGTGTCCCTGCCCTGGCAGGGGTGGCACTGGGTGGGCTTTAAAGCCCCTTCCAACCCAAACCATTCCATGATCCGAGATCTCTCAAATCAGTCTCAGGGCTGAGTCTCCACACAGCCCCGTGTGGGGCTGGGATTCCCAGGTTGTTTGGTGAGATGTAGGAACCATTGAATTCCCATAATTATTCTTCTTTTCAATTTTTCATTTCTCCCTGAAACATCTGAGATTTTATATTTTTCCCCGTCCTCCTCCTCATGACACTTCCAGGCCATTTTCCAGCTTCCCTGGCCCTAATCTGGCCCCACCTCTGTGTCTCATTCCATGACCTTTTAGGAAGAATTCAGCTCTTCCAAGGGGGTGTTCCATGCCATCCCCAGCCCCTCCCTGGTGAGCCCAGCAGGGCTGAGCAATGGGGGCCAAAGCGCCTGGACCCCAGCTCTGCACGGGACACTCCTCCCAGGTTATCCTGGGGAACTCGGCTCTGCTCGAGAAACAATGAAACAATGACAGTATTCCTCCTGAGAGGGACTTCGTTGCTCCAAAATTCCCCTTTGTAACTTAGCAACATTTTTTGTCAGCCAAGGAGCTGTTCTGGAATGTTTTCTGCAATGAAAGGCCCCGAGCTGGGAGCAGTTGGGTGTTCCCTGGCTCGCAGATGCCCAGACGGACACAGGGATGTCTCCCTGCCAGGCAGGATTGGGGCTCCTTCCTCCCAGATTCCAGAGAGGCCAACTATTTCCAAGTTATTTTGCCTTTTCCTATCTGCATCTGTTGCTTAATCGATGGTCTGGGTTTAACGAGGCAGAAAAGCAGCGAGAGAATCCAAAGGCCTCCTTCAGGCGGGGATATTTCACATGGAACCTTTGGAGGGAAGGTGGATCTGCCCTGGAGCTGGCACTGGGAAAATCCTGAGGCTGCAGCAGCTGAGGGGGACTCAGGCTCTGCCTGATAAGCAGGGAAAACTTCCAGGAAAGATTTTTTTAATAAGAAAATAACCTGTCACCTTTCTCAAGGCATCTTCATCCCAGGGCCTGAGAGCCAGGCTGGAGAGAGAGCCTCAGTTCCAGCCCACAGCCGCAATTCCCGGCTTCCCCCTCACTCCCCGTGTCCCTGGGAGCTGCTCCTGCTGCTCCAGCCCCCACACAGCTCCAGGGCACACGGGTGCCAGCCCCGAGGGGACCCAGGGGTACACAGCCATGGGGAGCTCCTGATGGGGCACTCCGGGGGTGGAGAGAACACAGAAAGGCAGGGAAACCCCTGCAGCATAACAAGGATGAGGGCACTGAAACCCCTGGAGAATCCCTCTGCACAGGGAGCACAGGAGCCACGCACCCGCTTCCCTCTCCTCCCTGGGAGCACTCAGGATTCCTCCCACTGCTTTATCCCGCCAGCTTCCAGCCAGCCCCTCCGGCCTCCTCCCTGCTGGGGGCTGGGGAACCCTTCCAGGGGAACAGCAGGAACAGGGACAGAGCCGTGCCCAGCCCACAGAAACTGCCACGGCTTCCCAGCTCTCCAACAATCCCACGGCTGAACTTCAATTCTACAGGAGTGCCAGTGGGCCTGGAGACGATTCTGTTGGAAAATTCCCACTGATCTCTGCCTTCCTAAATCCCAGCATTTCAGCGTTGCTGAGAATGGGCCCAGCCCTGAGGCTGCCAGAGCTCCAGGAGCGTTTGGGCAGCGCTGCCAGGGATGCCCAGGGTGGGGCTGTTGGGGGTCTGGGCAGGGCCGGGATGGGACTGGGTGATCCTGGGGGTCCATCCCAAGTCTGGATATTCCAGGATTCTGTGATTGCAGGAACAACACAATGCCAGAGGGAAAGCACCATTCTTATTAGCTTAAATCTAAATACAATGCAATTAAATCAAACAGCTCACCAGGACTGTGAGACTGGTGCTGGGTCCAGTTGGTGACTCCAGGCTGCAGCTCAGCAGCTGCCACTGCCCCCAGTAATTGTGCAGGGATTGCAATCAGCTGGTGTCTAATTAACCACAGTCACTGTCTCATTAGCTCCAAGCACAACTCCAACCATGCACCCTTCGTCCGATCCCTTCCCAGGGGGCTTTGTTTCATTTGGGACCGGGTGGAGTGGGACACGTGAACTGTGCTGGGAGGATCCCTGGCAATGCCCACTGACCCCACGGAGATCCCCAGACCCCACAGATGTTGTGGCATCAGCACCAGGGACAGTTTGGGGACAGTTTGGGCACTTCCCCAGAGCAGGTTTTGTGTGCAATCAGGGGAAACGTCTCCACCATGCTGGGAGTCCCCAGCCCTTTGCTCCTGGGGCAGCTGGGGGCAGTTTGGGGTTTTTTATTCCTGTTCTTCTGGTGTGGTTGCTCTAAATCCTCCATCCTTACATGAGCCAAGACAGGAGGATTTGTACTAAACACTGCACTGAAATGGATGGAGGGATGGAGGGATGGATGGAGGGAGGGATGGAGGGAGGGAGGGATGGATGGATGGATGGAGGGATTGATGGAGGGATGGATGGAGGGATGGAGGGAGGGAGGGATGGGCAGAGGAGCTGCCTTCAGCTGGGCCCACACCCCAAAATCCCACTTGGCCAAAGGGGCTGGGGGTTAGCTAAGACAGAAGATTTTGGGAGGGGGAAACAGGGCAGCTCCTGATAAGCAGTTGGTGTCAGTTCAGTGACAATTCCTTACCCACAGCTTTCCTTTGGTTTATCTTTACAGCTCCATCACAGAAATCACTTTGTGTTTGCCATTCCCTTGTGTTTTCTCTTTCCTTTTTCCTCTACAGCAAATGTAAAACCAACAGCCTTTAGAAATCACACAAGAAGGTAAAAAAATCAATATCTACCTATGGAAGTGAAAAGAAATAAAAAGCAGCCAAGCCCCCCAAACCAGGAAGGTTCAGTTCTCCTCTAAAGCCTTTGGTTCAGTGATCACCCTCAGCACAAGCCCAGAGCCAGCCCACAGCCCCTGCGCAGGGCACTGACTGCTGCAGCAAATCCTGCACTGACTGCAGCGGGTTTGGGTCAGCAGCCAGAGGGGAAATCACTGGGAAGGCACCAGCAGGAGAGTTCTTCAAATCCTGCATTTCTGGTGTTTATTTTCTGTGTCTCAGAGAATCTTCCTCTTTTTGGGCTCGGTGAGCATCTGTCACTACTTAAAGAAATGAGTTTGGGTGGGAAGGGACCTCAAACCCACCCAGTGCCACCCCTGCCATGGCAGGGACACCTCCCACTGTCCCAGGCTGCTCCAGCCCCATCCAGCCTGGCCTGGGACACTGCCAGGGATCCAGGGGCAGCCACAGCTGCTCTGGGCACCCTGTGCCAGGGCCTTCCCACCCTCCCAGCCAGGAATTCCTTCCCAATATCCTATTTAAACCCATGGATTCTGAGATTCAGCAGTCTGGATGTTTGCCAAGTTTGGTCTCAATACCTTTATCCAAACCACAGCTTGGATGTAGTGAAACATTCCCCCTGATTTAAACACTTCTCTGAATGGAAAACCTTTCACTAAAATGGGGATGCTTTGGGGAAAAGTTGATTTCTCGACAGTGCAAGGTTTCCCTGACAATTCCTAAACCCCTCTGGAGCTGGGACCTGGACCTTGTCTCTATTGAGAATCCCAGTTTGGGTTTTTTTTAATCCCCCGGCTGCCAGAGAGGAGAAGTTAAATAAAGTTAAATAAAGTCTCCCTTCCTTCGCTTTAAATGCTTCGTTTGTATACTTGTCATTTTGAAGGAAACACAACCCTTAAGCAAACAGAAAGAAATATTCCAGCAGTTTATCTTTTAAAACAGTACCATGAGTGGTAGGGAAATGTGATTTCTCAGGGCCTGAACCTGCCCAGTCCCCAACAACACATGAAGAAACCGCTCCCCAGACGATGCCAACGCTGCAATTTGTTATTTTAGAGCTGCTCTATAAAGAACAAAGCCCCCAGCTGAGCACATTACACGTGGTTGTGTCTATCTTCAAAGACTGAGTAGGAAATTCCCTGGGAACCACTGGAACCACTCGTGCTGCAAAGCAGGCACGTGCTGGAGGTGTCTCATGAGCTGCCCGAGGATGGGGATGAGCTTAATGAGCATTCATCCCAAACGCTGGGCAAACACGAGCTGTGAAATCCTCATCAGGAATAAAAGGCCTCAAGGCATCCCGAGACGATTCACGACAAACAAACCGTGGAGCCTCTCAGCAAAGCCACAAACAGCAAAGCCGTGGTGCGGGCAGGGCGGGACAGAGCCCCGGCTCCAGGGGCTGCGAGGATCGCACCGGAGCAGCGGCACAGAGGCAAGGGCAGGGAATCAGAGCCAAGGGAGCAGCACCTGAGGAATCCAGCGTGGGACAGAGAACATCTGGCTGGGAAACAAATCTCCCCCAGCTCAGCAGAAAAGCTGGGAAGGGTGCAGTGAGTCCAGGAGTGACAAACTCTGAAGGAGCTGCACCTCTCGCAGCTGTGCTGGGCTCGTGCTGGGAGCAGGGCAGGGCTCCAGCAGCACCAAATCCCACACCTGGGCCTGGCATAGCTGGGCCAGAGGGCTGCGTTTCCCTGGATTAGCCAAAGCCCGCTCCAGAGGAGCTCACTGTAAGTACTGACTCAGGGAATTTGGAATGCGCAGCTCGCCTTCCTTAACGCTTCCAGGGGCTCTCCCGGGCCCCAGACTGCTCCTGTCTCCTGCACCCCAAACAAATCCGCCTCGGGCAGAAGTGGCTCACACGGTCAAGAGCTTTGTGAGCCAGACCCCCTGACCTCTATCCCCGTGCCTCCCACAGCTTTCCTGCCCGGATTTACCCGAATGGCCCAGGTCTCCGTGCAGGACTGGTCCCAGTTCAAGGCAAGGAGCTCAGCAGGGTCACAGGTTTCTCTCTCTGTTACGGCACAGCATCAAATGTTTCACTGTCCTTAGCAAAGTGCTGCCAAGGGGCAGCACGAGGAGGGAATTTATGCTCTGCTGGGACTGTACCTGTGGAAGGCTCCTTAGCAACCACCCGGGGAAAACTTTCCTCAGAGGACCGCAAAGAAAATCCAGCAGTTTATGGCACAAAAAGTTTCTGGAGCTCTCTGTGAACTACCGAGAACTCCGAGAGCAGTCAGAAAATGCTGAGGAGCCAGAAACGACCCCAGCTGCTTTAATGGACCCACCTAATCAGCAAAATTAAAAGAAGAGCACTCATCGAGAGCCTGGCATTTGGAACCAGGGGATTACGGGCTCGGGGGAAGCGCTGGATTCACCTGGGCTGGGCTCCTCACAGAGTGCTGCTGCTCCCCAGAGCTAGCAGGGGTAAGAGCGGGAGGAGAGCGGGAACCCCCCTGCCTGAGCTCCCTGCTCACTCCTGGCTTATGGAAGTCAGGCCTACATGGGCTGAACCTTTAAACCTGGGGCTCAGCTTATCCTCCTCCCGCTCCTGCCTCCTCCTGAACTCTGCCCTTGTGTCAATCCCTTCCTCACAGCCAAAATCAGCCTTTGCTGGTGGAAAAAATGAGTTTAGTTTCTCCTGTGTCTTCCCAGCCTCCACCTTCTGCCGAGGCTTCCCAGGACCCCCAAGCCCTGCAGTGATGTCATCTCCCTTCCTGATATTCCTTTAATTTTGACAAGGATTATTAATGAATAGTTAAAGGAACTTTTTGCTGCCGTGAAGATGTGACTCTCAAAGGCCCCAATTTCCCCATCTTTCACAAAATCCACAAAGAAACAGAAATCTCAAATGGCAGAGCCTCAAGGATTTGCCTGAACCTCAGCAAGGAGCTCCCTGCTGGAGCCCAGGCCTGAGTCAGGGAAATGTGAAACTGCACCTGCACAAGTAACACAGCCTGCTTGGGGTACAGAAATAAACCTAGCAGCACAACTGCTGAATTATTTGTGCTTCCCAGGTGAGTTCCCTCCACCAAGAAGGCCGGAGATCACTCACGGAGAAAGGGAATTACAGCCCCAATCTCCTTCTGCCGAAGAGAAGCTTCAATTATTTACGGGGGCTTGAAATATTTAGCTTGGCACTCGTGCCCTTAAGGAAACTCCGGTTACCACCTCCCCACTGCGAGGAGCCGATCATTTATTCATGGGATCGATAGGAACACGAGGCAGGAATGCGGGTTCCTGGGAACACTGGCCCCAAGGCAGCACGGGGTCAGGGCACGGAGGGGCTGTGCCCTTCTGCAGGCAGCACCCTGATTTCTGAGGTCATTTAGCCATCCCTCGGGTCCGCTGCTTAGGAGGGTTTGGGGTGGGAAGGTAAATCCCAGAAGCAGGCAGGGATCCCAGCGGGGGCTGAGCACACCCAGGTGTGGGAGAAACCCCCAGACCTGCACTGGGTGCAGTAACTGAGACCACTGGAGATTTTTGGTGGATTGCTGAGCTTTTCCTGGCAGGGAATGGCAGAAATGCAACCTGTGACCGGATTTCAGAAGCAGGAACTGAACCTGGGACCTTGGAACCTGAAACCAGAAACGTTTATGGGCTCCCTGAGGATCCTGTTTTAGCAAGGCCTAAAGCAGGCCCCTGGAGAGGGGAATAAAAGTTACTTGCTTGGTAGCAAAATCATTTCATGGTAGGGAAAGGTGGGAAAATCCAGTTCCCATTGGCATCCTGGGCACATCAGCCCATTTTCAACAGCCACAATGGGAAGGATCCTTCCAAATCACAGAGGTACGATACAGTGGGAACCTGTTTGAACCTATTTTTATTATCCTTGAAGTCCTCATGGAGGTTGTTCTGCCCCTCCACTCCAGGGGAAGGTGTCTCTGCCCATGGATCTGGTCCTTAAGGTCCCTTCCAAACCAAACCGTTCTGGGATTCTGTGATGATAATAAATAGTTCTCTCATCACACATCTCCAAATCTCCAATAATTGCTACTTAATCAACAAATGCAGCAGTCTGGGAAGTGGTGAATATTGATGAGGTCGAGGTTCCAATACAAGAGCAACACTGAACACGTTGTGACTGAAGAATAATTGAACTTTAATCATTTTAAAGAACCAAGAAAGGTTCTCTATGAATGAATAAAGGCAGAAAAAAATGCTCCCAATATTGTCGAGGTGATCAGAGACTGCTGTTATTGAGCTGGATTTCACAAACCGAGAGAATTCTCAGCCCAGGCAAAGGCGATCGGGGTCCCAAGGCTCCGCAGCTTTGGTTCTCTGGGCAAATCCTGGAGATCATCCTGGGCAGTGGCACGGGGAGTGACTCCCACTGCTCTTTGCTTGGGGCTGCATTATCCCACTATCCCATTATCCCACTATCCCATTATCCCATTATCCCATTATCCCACGGGTGACAGGAAACAGAAGAGAATTTGACATTCAGACTTCCCAGTGCAAATGGAGAAAAATGAACGCTTTTGTTTCTGTGAACATTTTCAGACATTTTCTATGCAATAAGTGCTCGGTGAAGGGCTTTGCCTTTGTCCTCTCCTCCTTTTTCCCACATTTATAAAGGATTTTGTCTGTAAAGAGGCTCCAGGAAGATGAACATCAGTGACAGAACCTGCTAAGGGGAGATAAGGTGCAAGATCAGGTTGTGCAGAGCAGCTGTGGCTCCCCCTGGATCCCTGGCAGTGCCCCAGGCCAGGCTGGACAGGGCTTGGGGCACCCTGGGACAGTGGGAGGTGTCCCTGCCATGGCAGGGGTGGGACTGGAGGGGCTTTAATGTCCCTTCCAACAAAACCCATCCTGGAATTCCAGGATTCTCTAATCCTTCTCCTGGTGCTGTCACACCTTGTGCTGGGCAGTGGTAACTGTCCTTGTCTCGCTCCCCTCTCCCCAAAATCCCAGTGCAATCCTGACTTTCCACGACTGCAGAACATCTCAGCATTGCTGTGTCCGTCCCACCAGGAGCTGGGAGAGTCTGAGCAAAGCGACACGAAAGCAGCTGTGAGCTGACGAGCAAAATCCCCCTCCTGTGGGAAGAACAGTGGTATTTTAATGCTTTAAAATGCAAACATTTCTGAAAGCTTGGAATGAGAATCCCTCAGTTCGTGCTGTGCCTCTTGGCTCTGGTGGCTCCTGCTCTTCCCTTGCCAAATCCAGCAGCAGAAGCACTTGGATTTGTTTAATTCATCATGAGGCTTTCTGGTGCCTAAACTGCAGCACGGACCCTCATGGCCACAGGGTAGGGTGGGAAATCGCTTTTGGCAGAGGAATTTTATCCCAAATGTGGGGTTTTTTAAAAAACAAAATGATCAGGAGGCACAAAATCCAACCCCAGCAACTCCCCTGCAGTATGAGACAGTTTGGGCCCAGATGATGCCCAATCCACACGAAGCAATTTCCTGGATTTCTCCCTGGCAGGATAATTAAAGCGGCTTCACTTTGTCAGTCTGGGCTGCGTCGGGGTTTTCCCACATCAGAGTCTTGTTTTGTAGGAATCAGCTCTCCTGGATGGAGGGAGGGATGGAGGGATGGAAGGAGGGATGGATGNAGCAATTTCCACTCCAGCTCCTTCCTTTTCTCAGAGATGAACTGGGAATTATTTCCCTCAAATCCCAGCATTTATAGCATCTCCCTCAAAGTTTGGTTCATTCCTCTAAATTTCATTCTTCATTCTGAGCCTCTGTCAGTGAAAGGAAAATGTGACAAAGGGAATGTGACAGCCAGCAGGCAGCAGGTTTGGAGAAAGTCTATAAAAATAGCAGTGGCAACAGAATCCCAGAGTCCCAGAATCTTCAAGGTTGGAAAAGCTCTCCCAGACCATGGAGTCCAAGCTGTGCCCAATCCCCACCTTGTCCCCAGCCCAGAGCACTCAGTGCCACCTCCTGGTGCTCCTTGGGCACCTCCAGGGATGGGCACTCCAGACCTTTCTGGGCAGGCCCTGCCAAGGCCTGAGCATCCTTTCCATGGGGAAATTCCTGCTGCTGTGCAAGACTGGACATTTTATAGAGCTGGTTACACTTTTTTCCTCTAAACAACATCTGCCTGTAGCTTTCCAGCTCTGTATTGCTGCAAGGGGATAATGACATCAATATTCCCTGCTGTCACTGGGAATTTGACACAGATTAATATTAAACTGGATTTGAGATGTTGTTTTTCCATGATGGGTCTGTAATTACCTGGCTGATAGCAATGACAGTGCTGGAGCAGAGTTGTGAGCTACTGAGGGAAAATTAAAATTAAACCCCAATTCCACGCTCACTGAGAGTACATTCAGGAAATTCAGCTGAGCTGGATTTGCTTTCTGTGTCCCCCAAAAGCACAAATGGTTCTTGTCCTCAGCTGCCAACCTGCAGCACCAGGGAGAGGAGCCTGAGGAACCTCCCCAGAACCTTCCAGTGCTGCAGAGCAGCTCCTGCTGACCCTACCATGGACTGGCCTCCAGCAGGAATGGGGATGAAGAAATTTCCCCCAATATCCACCCTGAGCCTGCCCTGGCCCAGCCTGAGGCCGTTCCCTCTCCTCCTGTCCCTGTTCCCCGCGAGCAGAGCCCGACCCCCCCGGCTGCCCCCTCCTGTCAGGGACTTGTGCAGAGCCACAAGGGCCCCCCTGAGCCTCCTTTTCTCCAGGCTGAGCCCCTTTCCCAGCTTCTCCTCATCAGACTTAGAGCTTTTCTTCAGAAAGATGATATCAATATCTACACACACAGCACATCCCCACTGCAGTTTCCCTGCGCTTAAGCCCAGCACCATCAGCTCCTGCAGAATTCCTTACAACAGCCTCACCTCAGCTGTTTAACTCCTCACATGTCACTTGGAGCTTTCTCTACTCAACCATCAAATTATCCCTTCACGGAACGAGAAGAAAGGAGAATTACAGTCGTCAGCACCGAGCACAAATAGAAGGGAAGGTTGCAGTTGAAATAAAGCTTCCAAAACTTGCAAGTCTTCAGCTGTCCTTTCTAGAAAGCTCCAGGAGAAGTTCCCCCCTCCTGTGAGGGTGGCAGCCAGGCCAGCAGGGTGTTTGGTGTGTCCCGCCTTGGCTCCTGGATCCCTGGGACTTGTCTGATGGGTGAATCCTCCCTGGGGTTCCCTCCCAACCCCCAGGGGCACATTCCCAGCTCACGGTGGGCAGTTTGCCCCCCCGCCTTTTCCCTGGAGCACACTCCCCACACATGGGAAGGGAAATGGCATCTGGGCACGGAATGGTTTGGGCTGGAAGGGACCTTAAAGCCCAGCTCCTCTTTTCCAGCGCACTTTTCTGTCAGGCCACGGTTTAACTGCACAAATGAAACACCCCCAGGCTGCAGTGCCACGGGCTCAGGGACAGAATTCCCTCTCCAGTGCCCAGTCACACGAAGAGTGACACAAGGCCACGAGCCCTGGGAGCATCAAAATCCTCTGGAAGGTCAGAAATGGTTTCCTAAAAGGTTTAGGCTTGGAAGCATCAGCTGGTTCCAGCAAACAACAGAATCTGTAGTTCCCACTGGTGCCCTTAGCCCAGGATTTAGGGAGGTGTAAGATCCAGCAGGGAGTAAATGGAGTTCCTCAGAGGTTCAGGGGTCAGCCAGGCTGAGGGAGATGGGTTTGCTGGACAGGTCACCAGTGGGGAGAAGGGCTCAGGTTCTGCACTCCTGCAAAAACTGAAATCCAGGCACCTGTCTGGCCCCGGCAGGAGTGCTGCACTTCTCCTTTGCCAGGAAGGAGATTCATAATCATTTGGATATTCAAACAAATCTTAATTGTGATTTAATGGCTCACACTGTAATTAGCCTCCAGGGGAAAGTGCTTTCAATTGCCCATGTAAACATTGCATTTGTTACACCATTACACGTTCTGCTAAATTTCCTGATGAAGAGCTGGGAGTGGAGCAGCACCGGGCCAGAACTCAGGGAACAGAGGGAAAGGAGGGATGTGACTGGAAATTATCCCTTCTTCCTTTGGTGTGTGACACCGGGAGGGTCCCCAGTGCTGCTGTGGCTGGCGAGGCAGCGACCTGCTCAGGAGGGGGCACTGAGCCGTGCAGCTCCTGTCCATGCCAGGAGAGATAACCTTGCTGCTGTCCCTGGATCCCAGCCAGGTTCCAGCATAAATACACCTGCACATGGGATGGAAGAGCATTCCCAGGGCCCTGAGGCACAGGAAGATTTCCCTGCCTTATGGTTCTGCTATATTTATTTTGTTACATGGCCTTTTATATTTAATGGCCTCAGGTTGCACCAGGGGAGGCCTGGATTAGATAACAGGGAAAAATTTTCATGGGAAGGGTTGTAAAGCCCCTGGAATGGGCTGTCCAGGGCAGGGGATGTGGCAAAATCACGTGGATGTGGCACCTGGGGACAGGGGTCAGTGGTGACCACGGTGGTGGTGCTGGTTCCTGGTTGGACTTGATGACCTAAAAGGTCTTTTCCAACCCAATGATTCCATGATCCTCTGTGCCCTCATCAGCTGGCAGAGCACAGTCACTAGGATGGGTCTGTTCCCCCGGTGCCAGGGGAACGTGCAGGGAATTATCCATCCTAGAAGCAATTAAATAAACCCAGCAAAGTGAGGAGGAGTAAACTGCTGGTGAAAATCAACCAAAAATCACAGGAACAAAAACTTGGGGGGGGGAGGGGGCACTTAAAGCCCACCCAGTGCCCCCCCTGCCATGGCAGGGACACCTCCCACTGTCTCAGGCTGCTCCAAGCCCTGTCCAGCCTGGCCTTGGACACTGCCAGGGATCCAGGGGCAGCCACAGCTGCTCTGGGCACCCTGTGCCAGGGCCTCCCCACCCTCCCAGGGAACAATTCCTTCCCAATATCCAGCACCGAACAGGAGGGAACGCCAGGACTGAGTTCCTGTGCCAAGGGGAGGGTTCATCCCCCCAGAACTCCTGTGAATGCCCTTCCTTGGGAGAGCAGGGGGAGCATTTGCCCTTTAAACAACGGGAAAGTTTTATTGCGGGGAGCCGCTTGATCCCAGGATGGGTCAGGCTGGAAAGGACCGCAGTGGCTCCCCTGGCCCCAGCTCCTGCTCCAGCAGGGCCATCCCAGAGCACACGGCCCGGGACTGTGTGCAGATGCTCCTGGAACACTCCCAGTGAGGGACACTCCACACTCTGGCTGGGCAATCCGTGTCCTTTGCTCAGTCCAAGTTGTGCCTCCTGACAAAGCTCAGTCCGGGAGCCGGGGAGGGGGAGCAGAATTCCGGCAGGAATTCCTTGCACCTGAGGCAGGTCCGTGCGTTCTGCCCGGCACCCCAGGGCCGCAGAGGGGACAGGCCGGGTCTGGGACATTTCCCCGGCAATTCCCGGCTCATTCTGCAGTGAGGCTGGAAAGCCGGGCGGGCTGGAGCCCGTCTGTTCCCCGCAGCCACGGGGGAGCCCCCGACACCGGGATGCGCTCCTCCCGGGGAGCCCCCGGCACCGGGATG
>VXAZ01000162.1:71178-98427 GCA_013399875.1 Gymnorhina tibicen
CCCCGGCACCGGGATGCGCTCCTCCCGGGGAGCCCCGGCACCGGGATGCGCTCCTCCCGGGGAGCCCCCGGCACCGGGATGCGCTCCCCCCGGGGAGCCCCCGACACCGGGGTGCGCTCCCCCCGGGGAGCCCCGACACCGGGGTGCGCTCCCCTTGGGAGCCCCCGACACCGGGGTGCGCTCCCCTCGGGAGCCCCCGGCACCGGGGTGCGCTCCCCTTGGGAGCCCCCGACACCGGGGTGCGCTCCCCTCGGGAGCCCCCGGCACCGGGGTGTGCTCCCCCCGGGGACAGCGAGGGACCGTGGCGGGCGCTGCTCCCTGAGCCGGGGGAGCAGAGCTGTCGCAGCCCTGCCACGCTCCCACCGTGGGGCTGGTGGGGAATTCTGGCTGCCGGAAAGCAGCCCGTCTGCAAGCAGCTTGAGGGGTCTTTGACAAGCAGCTCTGGTTAAAAATAGAAAGTTTGGATGGCTTTTTCTCCTCCTACCACTTCCATAAAATACGGAATTTACATTTTGTGCATTCTTACACTTTATTTTCTGCCCATCTTTCATTTCCTCTAGCAAAAGGAAGAGTCTAAAAAAAGAGTAGGAAGTAAAAGACTGGGATTAAAACATGGCAAATGCTCATGAGCTTATCAGTGAAGAAGTTTTCAGGATCTGTTTTTTCCCCTTATCCTTTCACCTCCTCCTCTGTCGTTTTCTTTTCAGTGAATTACTACTTATAATTCAAAGATTTTTTTAACTAGAAAAGAATCTTTTCAGCTCCACTATTTGCCCATCTTCTGACCTTCAGAATTAATTTCCAGCGATGGAAATCAGAATCAAGCATTTGTTGCTTTTGTTCCACTGAACCAAAGAAAACAACTGTGATCTCTGCTTTTTTTTGTACGTGAAAACAATAATTAAGATGACAACCTCACGTTCAGAACTGCACATCCCCCATCCTCTCAATATGCCAAGGCCAGTCCAGGATGAGGAATAAAATCTCAGTGCCAGGAGTTTAAGGGGTTTGATTTCTCACTCCACACAACATTGCAGAGAGGATATTTGCAATAGGAGCTCAATGGCTGTCTTAGACTTGAGCTGAAAAATTCTCGTGGAAGCTTTGTAGCTTTAAATAGTCTGAACTCCTGAGAACTATTCCCAAACAGTATAATGGGATATTCACTTCAGATACCGATAACAAAGGCAAACATCAGGTAACACAGTTAATGCAGAGATGATGCTGTCAAAAGAACTGCTTGACACGACAGAGGTAAAAAGGAAGAAACAGGGCCACAGTTACAAAGTTTAAAGATCAGAGATGGCTGTGATTTCGTTTAGAAATCAGCCTCACCATATCTGACTTTTCAAAAGCTTCCCTGAACATTTCCCCCCTTTTTGTGCTCCTGAAGCTCATCCTCCATCACAGGAGTCTCTGCCCAGGAGCTGCTCTGCTGCCTCCCCGGTCCGTGCGCGTCCCTGTCCCAGGCAGGCTCCTCTCCGCAGGGAGCAGCCGCTCCTGACGCTATTCCAGGAGTCCTCGAGTGCCGGGAGCACTGCAGGCACCAACACCCACATCCCAGCCCCTCTTTTCAAAGGGAGCCAACGGCCCTGCTGGAGAAACCCATCAGCTCCCGGGAAGATCCAGGCTTTGTTCCACTCCTCTGCACGGACTCAGCTGACAGCGGGGTCAGTGCCCGAGCAGCTCCCAGAGCTGTTCTATCCCGGTCACGCACAATGGAAATGTCCTTCGTGCCCCATTCCCACCTGCTCCTGGTAACCTGCTCCTTAAATCTGCCTCCCTGCACAGAGGATGGGAAATTAATTCCCTGGATTTGTGATCCATTGAAGCGAGTGCAGAGGAACTGTGTCACTAATGGGCCCCTGGAAAGCAGAGTTACCAGAGGAGTTCATTTCCTGCTCGTGTTCTGCTCTTGACCACAGAGACAGGAAAAACAGAGATTTTCCTGTCCCTTTACAGTGTAATTATGAACTGAAACAATTTCCATGAGTTGTTACATCTCCTCCGCTCATGGAATCCCAGAATATCCTGACCTGAGAAGGCCCCCCAGGATCACCCAGTCCCACCCCGGCCCTGCCCAGATCCCCCAACAGCCCCACCCTGGGCAGCCCTGGCAGCGCTGCCCAAACGCTCCTGGAGCTCTGGCAGCCTCGGGGCCGGGCCCATTCCCTGGGGAGCCTGGGCAGTGCCCAGCACCCTCTGGGGGAAGAGCCTTTCCCTGATCTCCATCCCAAATCCCCCCAGCACAGCTCCAGCCATTCCCTGGGTTTTGAATTCCTTGTTTGAATTCCTAGGACCTGCTCTCTCCTCTTCCATCATCACCTGCTGACCTGTTCTGCTCAGGCACTGCCTCCATTTCTCCTAAAGCCAAGTGAATTTTTGGCACTTTTTCTGTGCATTTTGACGTTTTCACAGCACACACCAATCCAGTACAATCCAGTAAATCCAGTACAAGGGTGTCTCTCCAGGAGGAAGCTGCTGACCCAGGTCCTGTGGATACAGGGAACACAAAGCCCTACATGCACAGCTTGTTAGGCCAAAGGAGATGTCAGATGAGTAACACAGAGCCTGGATCCTGAGCCACTGAGCTGTGCCACACCTCCTTCCAGTGGGAATGGGAGAGACACTTTCCTGGGAGAGGTTCCCAGATGGTTTTCTCACTGCTGCAAGCGACTGAGCCGGTGTCTGAGCAGCACTGCCGTGCCCAGAAATGCTTCATCTGCTGCCTCCCTTTGCACCTTTCACACCTCATCTCCCTGGGTCAGCCAGGGCACCTGTTCCACACCTCAGCTCTGCTCTGGGATTTGCTGCCCAAAGACAATATTTATCCTGTGCTCCCTGGGGAGGCTCAGCTGAAGCAGGGGAATGGTGTGAAGGAAACAATACAGGAATAAGGATGGCTGATTATCCACTCTCAGAATTCTTCCCTTCTCTGCAGAGCTGCAGGAATGAATGTCTGCCTTTTGTGAGGTTCCATTCATGACTGTTCTATTGAACTCAGTGTTCCTGTGATCATCTTAATTTCTAGCCAGACCCCTGGCAGGATTCAGGTCTTTAATAACCGCATTGTCATTCTGATATCTCCATCTCTACTCCTGATTTCCATTGTTTGCATCTCTTCAAAGGCACAAAGCAGCAGAGTCCCAAAGGAGGAGATTTTTCACACACAGTTTCTAAAATCAGTGCAGACATTTAGCAGCGAGCAAATTAGAGCCGTGGTTATAAATTGCTGCTGGGGACGAGAGAGGATGTGGAAGATGTCAGGCAATGGTTCCTTGCTGCCCTCAGGGCGGGGCTGATCCCGTTTTTCTGCATCCACAGAGATCCTGAGTCAGGGACGGGAAAGTGCCCGGGCAGCAGCTCAGCCCAGGGGAGCAGCACAGCGATTCCCGTTCCTTTCCACGGCAGTGCCAACACCCAAGGGCTGCGTGCAGATCCCAGCGGGAGCTGTGCGTGGACTGTGCGTGTTTGTGGGACGGAGCCGGCACCCGCAGGGACAGCAGGCGTGGCTGGTGGGAGCAGGCACCGCGGGCTGAGGCACATTCCTGCTCCTTCAGAACCCGCTGGAGACCACGGATTGTTCTGCGCTCCCACCGGGGCTCCCTTGCAACAGCTCCGTCTCTGGGTTGACTTTTCCTGGATGTTTCTTCCAGCTGGCGGGGCAGGAAGGTCCCCACAACCAGGAAAGAGCCTGAATAGATTTGTCCTTTGAGAACTGTGACAATGCTCAGCGTCCTGGTGTCTGCAGCTGCAGGAGGGCAGGGATGGATGGGATTTGGGAAGGAATTGTTCCCTGGGAGGGTGGGGAGGCCCTGGCACAGGGTGCCCAGAGCAGCTGTGGCTGCCCCTGGATCCCTGGCAGTGTCCCAGGCCAGGCTGGATGGGGCTGAGAGCAGCCTGGGACAGTGGGAGGTGTCCCTGCCCTGGCAGGGGTGGCACTGGGTGGGATTTGAGGTCCCTCCCAACCCCAACCATTCCATGATTCCATGATTCCGTTTCTCTTCATTGCCATTAGAAGAGGCATCAGTCTCAGACATCCTGCAGTAAGATCACCAGGACCAGGTGAAACACCAGCAGCTGGCACAGGAGGCCCTGGCATGGGTGGTCCACGTGCAGCTCCCTGTCTGTGAGCCTTGGAGCAATCCCAGCCCCCAGGCCCTCAGCAAAGCCAGCAGAATTATTCCTCTTTGTAAAGTAACGCCAGACAGAACTAATTCCATGTTAACAGCAAACATCGGGTGTTTATTCACAGCTTTTCGTCGCGAGGAGCACTTCAGGCCCGGGGGTGCCTTGCTGGGACCGAACAGAGAGGAGGACCCGAGCCAGCCGCTCACACCACCTCCCCCTGACCTCTTCCCCTCCCACTCCCATCCTCTGTGACTTTCAAATTCCTGCATAAACCGAAGGGAACTCTGGCACTTTAATTAAGGCCAGCATTTACCCAAGGAATCCCCTCTCAGTCTGCACAGCTTTGCAGTTATTCTGCATAAGGAGCACATGGAGTGCTGGAATTAAGAGGCTGTAAAACTAATCCACACAGAACAGAACAGAGAGACATGCTGGGAATCCATCAGCCTGAAATTCATCTGGATACCCTCAGCTGCAGGACTGAGAAGATGGAATTTAACAGAGCAATACTTAAAATTCAGTTTTCATCCGAAGAGCGAAGCACTTAACAAATTAATTGAGCTTAGCATCCATGTTGAGAGCTCAGCACTGGTAACATCATCACAGGAGAGAGGCTGGTTTATGAGGGGCTGAAGGAAGTACAGCAAGCCCTGAACAGACAAATCCCTGCCCCAGAGAGCCCCTGAGGTGACAAATGGCACCTCTGCAGTCTCTGCACATCGTAACTCTCGTGCTTTTACCCGGGCACTGCACCCAGTGCTGGCCAAGCTTTCCCCAAGAAGCAACACATCTTCTGCAGGCAGCACTGGGACAGCCTCTCCTTATTTTTCCTGGCTGCTCATCAAAACAGAGCGCCATGGGCACCACAAATCTTTTAAAAGCACTTTTTTTTTTGTTTGTACCACGAGCTGCAGGAAGCTCAGCACTTCTCCTCCCTCACAGATCTCCCTCTCTGCTGGTTTTTCCCCTCCCCTGCCAGATCCTGGTGGGAATGTGTGGCTGGGTAGAAACCTCTCCTTCCCCTCGCTGTTTAAAGCTCTGCAGCACCAGTTCAATGGAACGATTGTGTTCTGTTCCAATGAACAAGATTTATCCTTCCTTTAAGGAGAGCCTGACTTTGCTCAGAGAAAAACTGTTTGCAGTCACCCACCGTTCCCTTACAACCTGTAATCCACCACTTCTATCCTCCCTCCAGTCCCACAGGAGCCGAGCTGTTCATCATTTTCTCTCTGGATACAGAAAATGTAAAATACCCTTCCTCCCAAAATAAAACCATCACATAAAGGATAAGGGCAGGAGGCTGTGAAAAACCCCGGAGTCCACGACCACTTAGTGATACTTGGGTAAGATTTGCCCCTTCAGAATCAAATACTGCACCCCATGAATCCATTCTGTTCTGTGGAACATTTATGGTGTGTTCTGCAAAGCATTCAGTGTACAGAGGCAATTCCCCTCCAAACTGTACATTAAGGAGCCATTAATATTCCAGAGGAGAAGGCTGGAAGTTGATAAATGCCAGCGCTGAGGTCACTGTGGCCGCCCTTTCCTCTCCAGCTATTTAATGATGTATTTGCTCCAGGTCTCCTTCTCACAGCTGACAGGAACTGCTCAGAAGAGCTGGGATGGGAACAGCCACAAACACAGTTTCAGTCCGGGAGGGTTTGGAGAGCCATAACTGAAACTCCAATGAAGGCCAATCGAGTGTCATCGTGTGGCACAAAGTGTCCTAAGTGTCCCCAGCTCTTCCTGCAGCAGGGAACTCCCACGGGGGTCACCAATCCACTGGCGGGAACTGGAGCACTGAATGTGTCAGCATCGTCCCGTTCTGGCACAGGGGGAGCACAGGGATCCCAGTTCTGAGTCACAGAACCGTGGAACAGTTTGGGTTTGGAGGGACCTCAAAGCCCACCCAGTGCCAGCCCTGCCATGGCAGGGACACCTCCCACTGTCCCAGGCTGCTCCCAGCCCCGTCCAGCCTGGCTGGGAAGGGATTCTGCGGAGCTGGGAAGGGATTCTCTGGAGCACCCAGAACAAGAAAGGGGAGAAACAAACACCTGTTGTTGTGGGAATTCCCCAGCAATGGGCTCCACTTCCCAGCGGGAGAGCAGGAGCTGCCCTGGGGTTGCTGCTGTGCCCTCAGGTCCTGTTACCCAAGTGCTGCTTTCGGGGCAGGTCAAAGAGCCCAACACAGCAACAGCAGCAAAGGGTTCGCAGGGCAGTTCCTGGCACAGGGTGCCCAGAGCAGCTGGAGCTGCCTCTGGATCCCTGGCAGTGCCCAAGGCCAGGCTGGACGGGGCCTGGAGCAGCCTGGGACAGTGGGAGGTGTCCCTGCCATGGCAGGGGTGGCACTGGGTGGGATTTGAGGTCCCTCCCCACCCAAACCTTTCCACGATTCCCTGATTCACATCAGACCAAACATTCAAGCCCAAAGTTTTTTTCTTTTCCCTCAAATTCCTGAAGCCAGGTGGGTCATAACCTATTTTCTCTGTTTCCCCTTCCATGCAGGATCTGGAGCTGTTTCTCTTCCACGGCGCTGCAGAAGAAACCAACTGCACACGAGTGATAACGAGCTGGGTGCTCAGAACGTGGGGAGATGTTTGTCAGAAACCTCACAAGCTGGCTGTGGTTTGACGGAGGGAGCAGACTGAGCCACGACTCCAGGCTGCTGCAGGAGATTCAGAACAAGTTATTCAGCCAGTGTGGAATCTGCCCTGATAAGAAACACCGAGTGACTGGAGCAGGATTTCTCTGTGTAAATTGAAATCAGGGCTGCGTAAAGCTGAATTAAACCATTGTCACGAAGCTGCAGAGCTGTCACTTGTATTCTTCCAGGATAAATTGGCAGCATCCACTGAGAACAGCCTTGGAACAGTGCTTTGACTGCAGTAGCTGCTTTTAGAGCAACAGCAAAAGGAGATGATCTGTTCTTCACAATCCTAAAATGATACTAATTTACAGCCCAGGAGAATGAACTGCACCACGTTCTGCTTAGGGAACTGTTCCACAAAACTGAATTTCTACTATAAAGCTGCTTTATTTTCATAATTGCCCCTCTGGAGGAATTTTGTTAATTGTTCCTCTCTCTTCCCCTACCTTTAATTCCAGTGTTCTCTCCCCAGCCCAGGGGAATGAAGCCAAAGGGTTTTCATCTCGAGTTTGGAAAGCTGGTCAGCTTTCATTAGGGCACTTTAAGCTTTTAATCAGCTCTCCCCAAAAAACAATTGAAAATAATTACCTGAGCTTCTCCTGGGCTTTGGGGTCAGTAGAAAGGTGATCAACTGAAGACAGACCAAAGGCAGACACTGCTCCTGTCAAAGCCTGGACACTTCCCAGGGTCTGAGCCAATAACACCAAGTTTCATAATCCCTGTCGGTGCCAGTTAAGAGCCCACACAAAAACCCTTTCAAGGTTTATATGGGATTTCCAAGTGTCCTTCACGCTGCTGCTTCCTCTGGCTTTGTCCTGGCTCTTACTCAGAATCACAGAATCATGGGATCGTTAAGTTTGGAAAAGACCTTTAAGGTCATTGAGTCCAACCATCACCCACATCCCCAAGTGCCACATCCCCAGGTTTCCTAAGCACTTCCAGGGATGGGGACTCCACTCCTGCCCTGGGCATTCCAATGCTTTGCAACCTTATCCATGAAGAAATTTTCCCAGTGTCCACCCTGAGCCTCCCCTGGCCCAGCCTGAGGCCGTTCCCTCTCCTCCTGTCCCTGTCCCCTGGGAGCAGAGCCCGACCCCCCCGGCTGCCCCCTCCTGTCAGGGACTTGTGCAGAGCCACAAGGGCCCCCCTGAGCCTCCTTTGCTCCAGGCTGAGCCCCTTTCCCAGCTCCCTCAGCCGCTCCTGGGGCTCCAGCCCCTTCCCCGTGTCTCTAACCCATGGTGAAGTCGCTCAGACCTGCACAGAGACATCAGCTGGTTTTAAATCTCCCCAGCACACCCTGCTCCATTTCCCTGGGTCAGGGCTGAGGTGTTGGGAATGAAAAGTAAGGCTGTGCTGACAATTCCACAGGGAAGGCAGCACAGGAGAGAGCAGAGAGAAGAGCTCCACAAGCAGCAGAACAAGCCCAGTTTCTCAGACCAGGGGGAAGCTGGAGCATTGCAGCACTGAAGGGCTCTGAGAGCTCTGGTTCCAGCAGCTGGGATGAGCTGATCCAACAGCTCCTAACAGCAGCCTCTGCTTCCCCTTCTCCCCTTGCTCCCAGACTGTTCCTCCCTCCCTTGCCCCAAACCAGCCCCAAAGCTGAGCAGATCCACCCCACCAGGTCACCCACAGTCCTGGCCTGGCTGAACTGACCCATGGGACCCTTACTGGGCATGCCCAGAACTGGCCCCAGGGAGGGATGAACATCCCATTCCACAGGAATGAGCCCTGATCTCAGCCAGGTGCTCCTGAAATGGCTCCTCCTGGGCCAGGGGCTGCAGGGATGGGTGGGACGAGGCCCTGAAAGGACCCCGGTAGCCATGGATCACCCATGGAAGCCATGAGGCCACTGCCCAACAGCTGCAATTGTAGTCCTCAAAAATTATTTTTATCTTTATGGGGAACGGGAGACTTAATCATAGAATCCAAGAATTCCTGAGGATGGAAAAGCCCTCCAAGGCCATCGAGCCCACCCTGTGCCCAAGCCCCACCTTGTCCCCAGCCCGGAGCTCTGAGTGCCACCTCCAGGTGCTCCTTGGACACCCCAGGGATGGGGACTCCAAACCTCCCTGGGCAGCCCCTGCCAAGGCCTGAGCACCCTTTCCATGGGGAAATTCCTGCTGAGAAGAAATGAAGCAGGTCCAGGCCACGTTTGACAATAACGTGGTGTTATTGTCCATGGGGAATGGAATGGCAAAACTCCTCTGAAATGCTCTTCACAAACGGGGACGTGTGAGCAAGGTCAAATTTAGGTTGGGCTGAAGTTTCCCAAAGCTCTTCCCCTCATCACTGCACAGCCCTGGATCCCCGGGGGAAATTTGTTCACTGAATTCCTCCGCAGCACAAACACACGAAAGAATCTCCATCCTCTCTTTTGTTTCTGCCTCTTCTCCAGGAACCCCTACAGTGAAGAAAAACCACTCAGAAGCCCTTGGCCAGGGCAGTGCAAGGACCAGAAGGTCCAGGGAAATGGGACACCTGGGAATGTTCATTGCCCCGTCAGCCAGAAGTGCCACCAGGAGGGGACAGGCCCAGGTGCCCCTCCCTGTCCCTTGGGCCAGGCACCCTCACACCCAGAAAATACAGATCCGTGCCCAACTTCCAGCAATTAAACTCCAGATCAAAACAACCACAACTGCGGATGTGCTTTGCTTATTATCAGCTCTGTCTCTGGTTGCCTGAAGGTCTTGCCAACAACGTTGACTTTAATTACTTTAATGAGAGAGAAAATGATCTGAGGAGTGTCAGCTCAATGGGGCAAGGTCCTGATGGAAATGCTAAGTCTGGGATCATTAGTTCAGCAGTTAATAGTACATTATCTGAAGTTAGTGGAGCTAAATGTAAACAGCTCCTGGAGCCCGACTGATGTCAGGAGCGAAGCTGGGGAAATAAATTAGGAGAGGCTTTGAACTGAGCTTGCGTTGGTTCTGCTCCCACCTTCTGCAGAGGCGGCTCTTTGTTGGTCCAGAGCAGAAAAAAGTGTTTGTAGAGAGAAAAGAAAAGGAAATTGAATCCACCACGGGCTTGTCTTCACCAAAACCCTCCCGACAATTCCTTACAATGAACTTCTTGAAGTGACTGAGTTTATCTAAAGCAAATTAAGATAAAGCAAATCAAGGCCACTTCAGCCCTTCAGGGAAGCCCGAGATGTTAATCTGCTCATTTAGCAGTCCTGAGCCTCCTCTCCAGCTCAAGGAAGGCGAGATGGAGCAATTTAGCTTCATTTGCAATGAAAAGGGATTAAATTGCATTGTACGACCTCATCTCCGCTGCAGGTGAGTGCTGCCCGCAGCCACCCAGCTCAGCTGACAGGCAATTAATTTGAGGCAGAGGTAATGTGATTCTGATCCTGGGCCGGCTGTATTTGTTACAAGGATATAATCTGGTTAAATTAATCCCTTTTAATTTTTCACTTGCCTTGGTGGGGCCTGCGCCTGTAAGAACAGCCCTTCCTTGTGTTCTCTTTGTGAGGATCAGAACTGCTGCTTGTTTCAGCCCGGAGTTAGAAAGGGAACTGCATGAAAATTGATGAAACCAAGGATTTTACTTCCCAAAGGAAATCCTTTCCTGAACTTCCCTGTGATGATGTTGTCCTGTGCTTAGGCCAAGCACTACACGTATCAAAGATAAGCAAAGCCATCCTTGGAGATTCCAGCTCACCAGACATGCAGATTCCTATGCAGGCTTCAGTTATTCTCTGGTTTAGGAATAATTCTTGGGTTTTATACAAGTGCTTTGAACAACTTTGCTGGTTTGTGGCTTGTGGAGGCAGAATGTGTCTTTTAAATGACCCTGGAGTCCCCATCCATTGCAAAAGCCCCATCAGGAGCAGCCTCCAAATCCACCAGAAATGCCTGAGGAGCTTGGCCAAGTACCCAGGGCAGTGAGGAGAGCACAGGCTCTGCTGCAGGCACGTGAGGGAATTCAGCTCCTCAGGGGCCAGGGCTGTCCTGCTTTGTCCCAAACCAGGGAAGTTTGGTCTTGGGAGACTGAGGTGAGAAGCTGTGGCTGCCCCTGGATCCCTGGCAGTGCCCCAGGCCAGGCTGGACGGGGCTGGGAGCAGCCTGGGACAGTGGGAGGTGTCCCTGCCATGGCCTGGGCAAGGTGTCCATAGAATCATAGAGACATAGGATCATGGAATCCTGGAATGGTTTGGGTTGGAAGGACCTCAAAGCCCACCCAGTGCCAGCCCTGCCATGGCAGGGACACCTCCCACTGTCCCAGGCTGCTCCCAGCCCCGTCCAGCCTGGCCTGGGGCCCTGCCAGGGATCCAGGGGCAGCCACAGCTGCTCTGGGCACCCTGTGCCAGGGCCTGCCCACCCTCCCAGCCAGGAATTCCTTCCCAATATCCCATCCATCCCTGCCCTCTGGCAGTGGGAAGGCATTCCCTGTGTCCTGTCACTGCTCTTAGGGATGCTTTAAGATCCCCCTGTGCTGATGGGAACCACGGGGTGCTTTGTGCACCAATCCCCTCCTGGTCCAGGTGAAAGGAAGAAGACACAGAACATGGCACCACCTCGATTCTTTCCCACACCTGGCACTGCCTGGAGGAGGAGGAAGAGTGGAAACAGGGAATGTGCAGCTCTGCAGATTTTCATACAGAGCAATTGAATTTATTGAAGGAGCTCAGAGCCTTCCCAGCCCGTCCCTTTCAGACCGTGTTTGCCTGGGGAAAGACAAACGTCCAGTTAATCACAAGCAGCAGAAACTGCAGCCCTGTGATCTGAGCCATGACCCTGATTCAACAGCCAGGAAATCCTGGGAAACTTCCAGAGGCAGCATCAAATTCTTTGCCTTGGGGTGAAGGAGAAGGAAACAAGGAACAGATCTGTGCAGCCTTGGAAAGGATGAGGCACTTGCAGCACTCAGGCAGAGCATGTGCAGTGACAGCAGTGAGGAGTGTAATTACCAGGGCACCCAATTTCTCTGCTCCAGGCAGGAGCTGATCAGCAGATGGTTTGCAAAGAGCTCCCATTGCTCCTGGTGGCTCACACGGCGTAATTAGCCAGGGAGATGGGAGCTGTGACAGGAGTCTCACAGTCCCAGCAGCCCCAGACACAGCCAGTGACGTTTCCTGACGCTGCAGACCTGAGTGCGAGAGAAAACTGCTCTGGAATGTGGAGCAGCACCGGGCTGGGGACCCAGCTGCTCATTCCTGCCTGGGTGCTCCAGAAAAAAATCATCACACGAGGAATGTCTTGGACAGATCCACTTAAAAGCACTTTGCTTTACCTGTGGCAAGAGAGGAGTTCATGAGGGGAGAGCTCCAGGGAGAGCTGTACTGGGAATCTCACAAAAATCCTGGGGTTTACTGGCGGGAGCAAGACCAGGGAGAAAGAAGGAATTTGGAATTCCTCCCTGGGAGGGTGGGCAGGCCCTGGCACAGGGTGCCCAGAGCAGCTGTGGCTGCCCCTGGATCCCTGGCAGTGTCCCAGGCCAGGCTGGGAGCAGCCTGTGTCTACCCCTGGAGTTGCTGCACATTCCAGCAGCACTCTCTGCAGACCGGCACAGCCATCCCAGAGGTGCTTTATGGTGGATATTTCACTGCCTCTTTCCTTCCAGGTCAGGGACAGACAAAAACCCTTCTAAAAAGCCCACGGAAGGATTTCTGGCCCAGCAGTGCTGAGCAGCCCTAGTCTGTCTTGACTTCTGCTTAAGTTCCTGGGCTTCCCAGGCAGCCGCAGACTTTCCCCTCTCAAGCCACTCCTGAAACTCATCAGAACCCAGGCTTCCATTTGGCAGGAAACGCCAGCCCCTGCTTCGATCTCCGACCCAGCACTTTTGTTTTCTTCCCGGTGGAGTCTTCAAACCACTTGCTCTGGGTGGTGCTGGCAGTCTCCTGCTCATGTTGCAGCTCCATTTTCAGCTCTGTGCACTGATCCCATCCCAACCACTTCCTTGGGATCGGACAAAACACGGGATTACTCAACCATGTCTCTATTGACAAGTTCTCCTGAACAGCTTTTATTTCAACAAAATGGAGCTTCTAAAGAAAACCCCCACTATTGACAGTGTTCCTCCTGTCTCCTCCGTCCTCACCTGGAGTGGGGCCAGCTCTGGGTTTGGATCAGCATCTGAACTGGTTTGAGGGGGGGGAGCTGCTCCAGTTTCCCCTCTCTGCAGTCCCAGTATCTCGGATCCCCCGTGTCTGTGGTTTCCCTGCCATTAATCAGCTCCGTTTCACTGAGCCGCGATTGGAATGCTGAGGCTGAACCTGCCTGGGCTCCTGGGGGGCACTTCAGGGAGAGCAGAGCATCCTTGGCAGAAGTTGTTCGGTGCCTTTGTGCCCCAGGCATTGTCTGGCTCCGGCAGGAACTGCAGGTTGTGCCGTTTCATTACTGAAGAACTTTTGCTGCACCGTATTCAGGACATGAACTGTGGGGATTTCTCATCTCAGGAGTTTAATTACCTCTTTGATTGAAGCAAATGTTGTATCAAGTGGAGAGAGGGAGGTCAGGGCTGGAATGATCTCCTCATACCCAGATTAGAAGCGCAGCTCCTGTGTCTGCCATTGGCTCCTAACGAGGAATTTCAGATTCACCAGCTTCAAAGTAATCTCCAAAATGCAGCTGAACAGCTCTAGAGAGGAGATTCGACTTTGTTGCTCTGCATTTTGCACCATGCCCCTTTTTTCTCTCCCTTTTGAGTTGTTTGATGCTGGCTGTGTTCCTTGTGCTCTGGAAACTCTGCATCAGAGATTTGGGAGCTGCAGTTGGATGGTGAATGTGATTAAACGAGCCAGAGGAGTTGGTTTCTCTCTGCTTGGTCTTGGACTTGGCTCAGTGTCCTTATAAAAGGTTACAAAGAGCTTCCCAGGCCAGGGGAAACAGCTTGGTGCTGTTATTTATTCACTGTCCCACCTTCCCAGCCCTGCCACGTTCCCCACACCACCAAATCCAGCCCCTGGAGCAAAGGGGCAGTGGGGAGAACATCCCTAAGAAATGCTGCAGCAGAAAAAAGGGGAAGAAACCTCAGAGATTCATTGGAGGTGGAAACTTTCAATGTAAACCTCTGCTGTGGTGGACCAGGAAGAGGCTGGAGGCTGGGAAACCAGGCCTTAGTCCCTGACTTGGTGCGTCCAAAGCTGAAGTGTTGGAAGGTGCAGCTTTTCAGCCCTGGGGACAGAAATCCTGGAGGATTCCTGAGCTCCAGCCTCAGTGTAAACTCATGCTGAGCTCTCCATCCACTGCCAGAGCTCCCTACAGCTTAAAAATCAGGGAGGAAAAGTTGTTCAGCAACAAAATTTGTCCCTTGGTTCCCATCTTTAAAATTATTGAACCAGGTCCTTCAGAGCTCTAAATTTTATTGGTGAGAATCCAACCCCTGAGTACCCGAGGCTGGGAATCCAATAACTGAAGGTACTCACAACATGCCTAAAAGTAGGAATTTAATAACTAAAATCTGCTTCGGATCATAACTCTGAAGGCTGGGCGCCTTGAAGATCAAATTGTTCCATAAGAGACATCCTGGAGGGTGGGGATTTCTTTTTCTGAAGTTTCCTTGAGTATTTAATGGACCAAATTCCCCTCCACAAATACCCAGATTTCCTCCTGTTCCCACTCCATTACAGCAGGATTTCACCAGTAAAACACCCATTCCACGATCTTTTAGGAGGAATTCAGCTCTCCCAAGGGATGTTTCGTCCCATGCCCAGCCCCTCCCTTGTGAGGGCCCCTCTCCTGCCAGGCTGATTTCCTGAGCAGAACAACACAGCTGGAAAAGGCACCTCAGCCCAGCCTTCAGAACGTCCTCCAGGAGAATGCAGAGGCTCCTTCCAGCCTTAAAGCCCCTGCACATCTCCATGTCACTGAGGACAGAATCAGAAAATGGAATCTCAGACTGGTTTGGGTTGGAAGGACCTCAAAGCCCACCCAGTGCCACCCCTGCCATGGCAGGGACACCTCCCACTGTCCCAGGCTGCTCCCAGCCCCGTCCAGCCTGGCCTGGGGCACTGCCAGGGATCCAGGGGCAGCCACAGCTGCTCTGGGCACCCTGTGCCAGGGCCTCCCCACCTTCACAGCCAGGAATTCCTTCCCAATATCCCATCCCTCCCTGCCCTCTGGCAGTGGGAAGCCATTCCCTGTGTCCTGTCCCTCCAGCCCTTGTCCCCAGTCCCTCTCCAGCTCTCCTGGAGCCTCTTTGGGCCCTGGAAGGAGCTCTGAGCTCTCCCTGGAGCTTCTCCTCTCCAGGTGAGCACCCCCAGCTCTCCCAGCCCTGGAATCATCCCTGTGGCCTCCTCTGGACCTGTTCCCACAGCTCCGTGTCCTGCCTGTGCTGAGGTCCCGGACCTGGAGCCAGCTCTGCTGCTGGGGTCTCACGAGGGCACAGGGGACAATCCCCTCCCTCCATCTGCTCCCACTCCCTTTGGATGTAGCCCAGGGTGTTTGGCCTCCTGGGCCTGGAGTTCACAGCACTGGCTCATGTCCCTTTCCCCTCTCCCATTATTCTGTGTGGGCAGGACAGGGATGGGGACGGGGACAGGGACAGGGATGGGGACAGGGATGGGGACAGGGACAGGGACAGGGATGGGGACAGGGATGGGGACATCCTGCATGGCCCAAGAGAGCAAACAGAGGAGCCAAATCCTGCATGAACAAAGCAAGACAGGCTGTGACAATGCCAGAGCTCCAACCCCAGCCCGAATCCAGCCTGAATTCTCCAGATTGCTCTTTCTCCATGAACCTGCTCCTCCTGCAAAGGCGGCTCCCCAGCAGGATCCTGCAGGATCTCACCCAGGGCTACCACAGCTGCCGCCTCCGTGCCACACTGGCTTCAAACAGGTCCCAGTTGCCACCAGAGCTGCAGACAGATAAAAGACTCGGGGCTGTCATGGCAGAAGCTGCTCTGGGTTCAGCTGAGGTGGGGTAGGAGCTTCTCAGCTCTGCCATCAGCTGGCACCACTGATCACATCCTTGTTGTCTAACCTGGTTCTGTCAGAACAGCTTTAAAAAATTCAACAAACAAAACCCTACTATTAGCAATGTTTTAAGCTAATCCAGATCATTTTGATAGAACTGGGCTAGGGAGCAATCCCAGCTGTCACAGCAGCAGCAGGGCTGGCCCCTGGCCAGGGCCAGGGCCGTGGGCAGGTGGAGCAGGACACAGGAGACACCTTCTCCTGGGGGAGCTGGGGGAGGACTGGGCTGGGCCAGCCCTGGGTGCCCAGGTGGCTGCAAAGCTGTTCCATGGCAGGGCCACACCAAGGCTGGGCCTGAGTCGAGTGCAGAACAGGAGGGGCCGGATGAAATCAAACCTTGCTGCGTTCCCCAAGCCGTGCCCGAGCGTGCTCGGCCAGCCAGGAGCCCCGGCTGTCCCAGGGACGGGGCCCAGGAGCCCCGGCTGTCCCAGGGACGTGGCCCAGGAGCCCCGGCTGTGGCAGGGACGGGGCCCAGGAGCCCCGGCTGTGGCAGGAATGGGGCCCAGGAGCAGGGGCTGTGGCAGGGACGGGGCCCAGGAGCCCCGGCTGTGGCAGGGACGGGGCCCAGGAGCTGGGGCTGTCCCAGGGACGGGGCCCAGGAGCTGGGGCTGTGGCAGGGATGGGGCCCAGGAGCTGGGGCTGTCCCAGGGCAGGGCACTGAGCCATGCAACAAACACCACTCGAGCACTGGGCTTGTGTGACATTATCAGGGTGACAGCAGCATTCTGGTGATGATTCAGCCTGGGGTCATGGGGCTGGATAATTCAGTGTTTCAGTGACACCACACAGGAGCTCAGGCATAGCAGCAAACGCTGCCTCAGCCCCAGCCCAGCCCTGCCCAGGGACCTGCATCTGGGCCATCACAGAATCATGGAATCAGAGAATTATTAACACTGGAAAATATCAAGCCCAGCCATCAGCCCAATGTGATGTTCCTGCAGCAGCCCAGCTGTTCCCACCACTGATAATCAAGAGTTCAGCTGTAATGAGAGGAATCCTTGACCCAGTTAGGGCTAGCCTAAGTCTAGGCAGGAGCAAACGAGTGAGGACATAATTCCCTGTGTGCAAGTGGGGCCCTGGAGCACAGAGACTTTAAGGAGCAGATTCCTGGCTGCGCATTCCTCAGGAGTGGGGACAAATTTTTTATGTAGGTGCCAGTCTCACCCCAGCTGTGGACACATCTCCAGTCAGCGGAAAGTCAAAGCAGGGCAGGACTATCCCCAAATCCTCCAGGACTTCTGACTAACACCACCCTCCATTCTGACCAGCTGTTGGACACCTCTGGCCCCCCAGGTGTGCTCACAGCAGTGACCTTGCCGGGGCATTGCTGGGCTTGGATAAATTCATTTTGGCTCTGCCTTGAGCATGGCTGTGCTAGTGCAGACCCTGCCTCACAGACAGGATTCCTGTGCTCCTGCAGCAGCTCTTCCCGCCCCTCCTCCAGCCCCAGTTTAGCCCAGTGCTGGTCCCACTGGGAGTCAAGCTTTTGAGTGGATGAGCACCAGATCTCTGCAGCTGCTGGGGACAGCAGAGGTGTGCCCAGAGCTCTGTGCCTTGAAAGCTCCCTCAGCCCTTCAGACAGAGGGGGTCTGAAGGAGGGGCTCTCTCCAGGCTCCCTCCCACATTTCCATGCAAACAGGTTTGTTTATCCCTTGCAAACACAGACAGATCCAGCAAAAATTGGCCTTCTTGACTTGAGGAAGTAATTTGGTGTCGCAGCAATTGTCAGACACGGTGGCACCATCTGCCACGCTCACATGATTGTAATTTGCCAGACACTGCATCACCTCCCTGTTTCCAATTATCCTTTTCCTCTGAACAAAGCCTGTCTTTAACACAATGCTGGTACATCCAAGGGAAAGGAGAAATAATAATCACTGTTTTCACTGTTTACCATTATCCAGCAATACATTATTCATACTTCCCTCTCTTAGCAAGATCTTCCCTAATATCAAGTGGTACATATTGGAGGGGAATGGCAGAGCCTCTGGGATTCCAGATGACTTTGCACTGCTCTCATTAGCACAGGCTCTCAGATTAATCAGGATATTCATTACGGAGCAATTTCATGGCAAAGACTTCTTGGGGAGCAGGTGCAGTTCCACACACCAGGACCGGCTCCTGTGGCAGTGGCACAGTGACCTTGCCCCCACTGCCACGGACCCGATGACCCAGGCAGGGGCACTCGAGTGCCAGGGGATGCCGAGGGCTTGGCGCTTCCCAGGGTTGGTTGCAATGACCCCCTCAGGATCGCCTCAGCTCAGGTCCACAGCCCCCATTACAATATCAAGGTTTCCCGAGGATCACACACACTCCAGGCACAGCTCCAGCTGCTGGGATGGGATTGTCCAGCAGCTGCCAGGTCACAGCCTGGCGGCCCCCGAGCAGCCCTGGAACAGCTCTGCACCAACAGCGATAAAGGAGTGACAGGCAGGTGCCAAAAACCAAACCAAAGCAGGCAGGGAGCTGGGCAGAAAATTCCTCCAGCCAAGTGCTGCCTCTGTCAGGCTGTTTCAGCCGTGGAAGAGAGATCCAACAGAACTTCTGTGAGACAGAGCCACGATGCTGGGGCCGTAGAATGTCTTGGCTGGAAAGGAAAGGCCCACTGAATTGAGATGGAAGCCAGAAAATTTGTAGGGTGAAAGAAGACCAAGATAATAATAAAATATATTAACAAAAAACCGGAGAGATGGCTCTTGCCCAGAGAGGTTGTGGACTCCACATCCCTGGCAGTGCCCCAGGCCAGGCTGGACGGGGCTGGGAGCAGCCTGGGACAGTGGGAGGTGTCCCTGCCATGGCAGGGGTGGCACCGGGTGGGCTCTGGGGTCCCTTCCCACCCAAACCACCCCACGATTCTCAGTAGGGACCAAGGGAAGTGGTGCATTCCAGCTTTTATGATGTCTCCAGCTAGGGACAAACAGCTTTCCCAGCTGAGACATTTCAGTGCCGTTCCCTGAGGAGCCAGAGGGATCTCTGCAGCTTCCAGCTTGCAGGAACTGTGTGGGAAGGACGGTGCAGGACACGGTGCTCTGCCACGGCCCCCACACCCTCGCCTGCCACACTCCAGTGACTCCTCCATTAAATCTTAAAGGGCTTCTGCATAAAACAGAAGGGCAAGGACTTCAAGTTTAACAACTGTGACATTTCACAGTCAAACAAATTCCCCAGCCAAAGGAAAACTCCCAGTACCTCCTTGGTCCTAGGAACTCTCCAGGTTTCCTTAGCCCCTGGAGTAGGTCCCAGGGCAGGTTTTCCTCCATGTTTATTCTTGCAAATAGCAAAGGCACCTGTTTGCAATGACCAAACCCCACCGTCTTTAACCAGTTTCTAGAAAAGGCGCTTTAATAAACGTGTTCAGCCAGAATGACCCGGCCCCAGGGACAAGGCTGGTGCTTCCAGCTCCTCCAGCATTTGTATCACAAATCTAAATCCAGGAAAAACAGAAACACAAGGAAGTGCAGATTGGTCCTGCCCCTCCTACCAAGCCTTGCTCAGCTGCTTCTGGGGTGAGTAAAGAGGAAGAACCAACTTTGGTTCAGAGCAAACCTGGCACATCCTAAAGGATCTTCCTTAGCTGGGAGTGCTGGGGGTAAAGCAGAATCCCAGACAGTGGAAATAGGGCCTGCACCCTCCTGGGCCAAGTCTGTCTCTGTTTTGTCACCATTTCATAATAAACCCAAGAAAACTGTAACTTCTGCTGAAATGATTCCGCTGGGAATTTCTGCCAAAACATAATAATCTCCATCCCTGCAGACTGCTCTGGAAATCTCAGTCTTGGTTGTTTCAAATCCCACCTTCTAATCACACAATTTATTGAAACTTTATTAAATGCAATCTACTCTTCCTGCTCAGATTTGCAAACCTTTTACAAGTTGCAAATGATCTTTTATTGATTTTTCCCTTTATAGAGTCGTTGTTATTTACTTTGTTTACCTGGGAGCTAAAGGCCTGCTGGAGAGAAAGCTCATTTACTGCAAGCTGGATGAAAACAAATCCAGCAGTAGCTGCTTAATTGTTTTGAATTATTATTGTTAATTGGGATTGTGTCTTTGGTTCGCTGCAAGGCAGTGATTTAATTGCACTGCACCTAATTAGCAGCAGTTTTGATTACTGGGAGCTTCAAGTGGCACCAACCCTTAGCAAACAGGGCCTTGAGTGAATATTTTGCCAAACATCACGGGAGGAGGCAGAGGCAACGCCGGTGTTGGGGAAAGCACGAGGACAAACCAGAGATGGAGAAGGACAGGAAGATCCTCCCAAGCAGGAGCGCCTGAGCTGTGTCTGGAAGGAGAGGGGGAGGATCCAGGAGCTCCAGGTGTGGAGGTCAAGTTCAGTCCTTTAGATCACAGAATCATCACTGCTGGAAGAGACCTTCAAGTTCAGCCGGTCCCCGCAGCACCATAGCCCCAGTGAACCTCTCCCAAGTGCCACATCCAGACTCCTGTGCAAAACCTGCAGAAAGCTGTTTTCTCTGCAGCACGAGCTGGGATCACTCACCAGCTGGCAGAGCTGTGTTCAAACCACACCTCAGGTGGTTCTAAGGGAGGGAAGCCACTGACCAAAAGGCCAAATGTGTCACAGGGAACGTCCTCGGGGTCACATTATTGGGAAGAGAAGTTGCCTGGCTCCTATCACTGGAGAATCTCTTCTGGGAAGGAAAACATCATTACTGCAGTGTTGAATTGCACAGAGAGATTTATGATCTAATTTAAAGGTGCAGGGATTTATTTGTTAATTGCAATAAACAGCGAGTTCGTTACACTCCAGCCTCCAAAGCAGCAGCATCTCGTTGACAGGGAATAAAATACTGATTTCATTCACTCACAGGGCAGAAGTTCATCAGGGAGGTGCCAAGAACTGAGAACAAAACCACCGCTCCCCCTCTGCTGGAAAATGTCTTTCAGTGGGAACAAACACACAGGAAAAGAGGCTCTTCCTTTGGAAAGTCCCCCTGGGTCCTGGCAGCACCACACAAGGGGTTCTAAGATTTCATTTTATTTCTCATGATGTTACTCTGATTTATTGGCAGTAAATTAAACTCAGTTCCCCAAGCTGGGTCAGTTTTGCCCAAGGCAGTCACTGCTGGGTGATCTCTCCTTGTCCTTATCCCGACCCAGAGCCTTCCATCCCATTTCCTCTGCCCTGCCCTGCCTCCCGAAGGGCAGGGACAGAGCAGCTTTGGGAGCACCTGGAACCCAGCCAGGGCCAACCCACCAGGGCCTGAGCACTCCAAGGGAAGCTCTGAGTGTGAACAGGACCAAACTTTAGTAAGGAGGCAGGTTCCCATTTCCCTACATGCTATTCCTCCAAAACCCATGGCTCTCCCAGGGCAGTAACACGCTGAGGTTCCAGGGCCCTCACTCAGCTGCTTGGTTGTGGTGACACCCTGACCTTTCTGAACACTTAAACCATTTTAATCACATTTGTATTTGTATTGGTATTTATTTCTATTTATGCATGTAAACTTCAGTTCTTCCTTGGAATGCAGACTTACCCTTGAAACTTAAATCCTTTCATTTACCTTTGGATGTTGCCTGTTAACAGCCTGTTTTCCTGTAACCAGGAATATTCACTGGAAAATGGCATTGGCCTCTTCCTGCAGTGTGCAAGGAAAGGTTTAGGAACTGGTTCACTCAGGAGATCCTCTCCTTCAGCATCTGATGCTTGGCAATGGTTCCTTATTAAGGGGACGTGTCCATGTGAGAGGCTTTTGCTGTTGACTTGTGCAATTTGCTGATTTTATCTGCAAATCCTGATTTAATATTTCCTCTGAGCCAGGGGATGGGCTCCACATGACACTCTGGTGAAAATCAAGGAAGTGTTTGAAGGAATTCAGTGAAAAAAAAGAGAGAAAAAGAAAAGATCCCAATCAGATGCTGAAAAAAAGGAAACCTCTCCCAAAAGCACAAATCCTGCTGGGAAGAATGAATTCAGTTCCGTGGGGAAAGAATTTGCTCTCCCCCATATTTTTCTGGCCTTCTTTGCAGTTTTTTTGGTTCTCTGGAGCACAGCACTGAGTGGTGACAAGCGAGTGCCTGACTTGATTCCAGACCACCATTTCTGACTGGTTTTCCACTGGGAAAACCTGGAGAAACATCAGCAAAGAGAGGAATTCACATCTGCCAGACTCGGATGCTTTTCAGCCTTCACAGAGACACGGACTCAGCCGGGCTTGGGGCCCTTTTTCTCCCCATTCTCTCTTTTTCCTGGCTCCAGTCTTGCCACAGAACTGGCACCATTCCCAGGACCATGAACCAGATCAGCTCATGGCATAACAACAGGAAATCATGGAGTTATAGAATCCCAGAGTGGTTTGGGTGGGAAGGGACTTTAAGGACCCACCCCTGCCATGGCAGGGACACCTCCCACTGTCCCAGGCTGCTCCAAGTCCCGTCCAGCCTGGCCTGGGACACTGCCAGGGATCCAGGGGCAGCCACAACCTGTGCCAGTGTCTCCCCACCTCAATGGGAGAAGTGAGGGAAGGAGCTTCCCTTTCTCTGCAGGAAGGGACAGGGATTTGTTCTCCCCCCTTCCTTACTCACACGGACTCTGCCTCTGCCCTGAGCTGGAGCAGTCCCAGGCACTGCGAGTGGAGTTCTCCCACTGAGTTCTCACCACTCAATACCAGTCAGATTCTGCAGCTTAGAAAGTGTTGTCCTTAAAAAGGAAAACCTCATCCTGCATCTCCTTCCAAAATTTTACCCAACTTTCCTAAGATATTAAGGCAAAAAACCCCCTTGTTTTCTCGGGGAGGCAGAACTGCTGTCCTTCTTTCCAGTATTTTTATTTGCTTCCAAAATGCTCCAGAACTTCCAAATATTTTTATTCTATTTTCAGTAAAATGCTATTTTTTAATTAGCACAAATTCCTTGCAAGAAGAACAGGCTCTCACTACTGAGTATGGAGAGTGGATCCACCATCTGGACAACAGACTCTGGAGCCACAGAAAACAGAAGCAGAACAATCTGATGTCATCGCTCTTCAAAGCATCACAATTTTCCTTTGCAATTTTACAACTTGGGGAGATTCCAGACTGGACAGAGGGAGGTTTGATGCTGAAAATTCGGGGACTGTGCAGCCCAGCACGGGGTTTTTAACAGGCCTGGAGGGCTGTGGAACACACACAGGGAGAGCTTTGCTTTAAAGGCAGAGCTGGGCTTTGCAGAGATTTGCAGGAGGGTGCTCAGGGCTGTGATGGAGCAGCCACAGCTGCTCTGGGCACCCTGTGCCAGGGCCTGCCCACCCTCCCAGGGAACAATTCCTTCCCAATATCCCATCCATCCCTGCCCTCTGGCAGTGGGAACCCATTGTGCCTTGTCCTGTCACTGCCACTTTTTTAGCAGCCTCCCTCAGGTACTGCAAGGCCACAGTGAGCTCTCCCAAAGCCTCCCTTCTCCATGCTGCATTATAATAGATACATTAATTATAATTATATTAAATCGATATTCTTTATCTGCCTCAGGGGTGGATCAGTGCTGTGAGATGGAGCATGGAGGTGCTGGGTTATTCCAAATTCTGTGGCTCAGACAGAATGGAGAAGCGGGATCTGCTTTGCTCCCCTTTGGTTTGGCCTGTGGCAGCACCTGCCTGAGCTCCGGGGTTAAACCTGCCCGGGCTGTCACGCTCAGCACGGGATGTTCGTAAAGCAGGGCACAGGCAGGAGGCAGAGAAATGAATTCAAAGGGAGGAGGTTACAGGAGCTGCTGGACTGAAAATCATCCCTGGCAGTGCCCCAGGCCAGGCTGGACGGGGCCGGGAGCAGCCTGGGACAGTGGGAGGTGTCCCTGCCATGGCAGGGGTGGCACTGGATGGGCTTTGAGGTCCCTCCAACCCAAACCATTCCATGATTCCATAATTCCATGGCTCCAGCTGCCCTAGGTTTTCTAGCTGAGTATCACTGCCATAAAGTCCTGAACCCTCAACCACATCAGATGGAAAAGAAGATATTAAGATAGTCACCACTTTAATTGAAAATATTGATTAAGTGGAAGTGCCTAAGAAGGTACTGCCAGTCCATAATCAACTCACCTCTTTCTAACACAAATCCCAGGTGGACAGCTCAGATTCACAGCTGAACAGAGTGAATCATAAAGTTGTTTCATTAAAAAGCACAAATACAGAAAAGATTTTGAGTTCTGCCTTTGGATCGAGAATGTTTTAAATAAAGCCTTGTGGAAACAAATCCGTGGATTTGCTTTAGTGAAGTGGGAAGGAGAAAACGGGGTCCACCAAGAAAACAAATTAGAAAACAATTAATATTCTCTAAAGCACTTTTCCAGGCCTTAAAGTCAATCAAAATTATGTTGGCAAATCCTGCTTCAGCCAATGAGCTCCACGAGCCCTCCGGTGCATCTCCGGGTGCAGCAGCTCTGGGCACAGGGAGAAAACTCCCGGCCCTGCCCTCGGGCCCTGGGGGGAGCAGCAGTTGGACCCCACAATGTTGTCTGTAAAATTTGGCACAACATTTAAAATATTGACCTGCTCCAGAGAACGTCTTTCCTTGCTCCGTATCCATGATTCCTTCACCAGAAGTTGTAAGGAGTTTGCTACATGGGTTAAGAACCAGCTCCACATTTCCCTGCACGTGCCATGTGTGACACTCGCTGTCCCTTCTGCTTCATAAACAGAATCCCAGAAGGGTTTGGGTTGGGAAGGACCTCAAAGCCCACCCAGTGCCACCCCTGCCATGGCAGGGACACCTCCCACTGTCCCAGGCTGCTCCCAGCCCCCTCCAGCCTGGCCTGGGGCACTGCCAGGGATCCAGGGGCAGCCACAGCTGCTCTGGGCACCCTGTGCCAGGGCCTGCCCACCCTCACAGGGAACAATTCCTCCCCAGTATCCCATCCATCCCTGCCCTCTGGCAGTGGGAAGCCATTCCCTGTGTCCTGTCACCCCAGACCCTTGTCCAAAGTCCCTCTCCCTGTTTCTTGTAGCCCCTTCAGATCCTGGAATGTCACAATTAAGTCACCCCAAATCTTCTCCAGACTGAGTTCATTGTCCCACAGCATCTGCTGGGGTCACCTCACGTGTCCGGCTGTCTGGGAATGCTCAGGAAGGGCAGGATGGAGCTGTCTGGAGAAGGTCCAGCAGCACAGGACCTGAGCTCACAGGTTCCCGAACGCTGAGTGCAAAGGACAGGAGCTGCTCCTCCAGCACAGGCGATTTGCAGGTGGCTGAGGAGGACGAAACCTCTCACAGGGCCAGCGGGAAAAGCTTGGAGGAGCTCCACAGGTGCTCTGTGTACACCTCTGAGGTAACAGAGGCAAGAGCCAGTCCAGAGAATTCCCTGTAGAAAGGGTGTTGGGATGGAGAAAACCCTTCCAGAGCCAAAGCTTGCAGGCAGGAGAGGGAGAGGCACTGCCTGCCTGAGCAGGTCTTTCCCAGCACTAAGGTGGAGTATGGAAAACTGGCTGAGTGTATGAAATTGCTGAGTACATAAAACTGTCTGAGGACCTCAGATGGCCTCTGGGACCCTGGTGCGCACACATCCCACACCAGCAGTCTGTGGTATTTCTGCAGAAGGGTTGGCAAATCACAAAGCTGCTCATGATTAACAATTATTGCCACAGCTGATGGGAGCTCTGCAGCCATGGCAGGTGCTTTATTTCTACCTCAGAGGGCCCACAACTTAATTTGGGTCTAAAATAGACTGGTAAGGTTCAGGGAAGGACACAGGTGGAGCAGCCTTGCCTCCTTTATGTGTGGGAGTGCACTGCTCAAAAAAAGTAAGAGAGTGGTGGAGTGTAAGAGAGGCATTTGAAATTAAATGTTGGGATGGGGTTGTGGCTTCCCCAGAAGTGTCCAAGACCAGGCTGGACAAGGTTTGGAGCAACCTGGGATAGTGGAAGGTGTCCCTGCCCACAGCAGGGGGATGGAATGAGATGAGTTTTAAGGTCCCTTCCAACCCAAACCCTCCTGGGATTCCATGATTCATTCTAAACCCTTCTCATTCCGCTGAAGGACATCACAATTCCTGCCCTATTTAGCAAGTCCTACGCCGTCTTTGTTTCCCTCGGTGCAAACCAGGAGCATTTGTTGAAGAGCTGGAGGTGCTGGTTCCATGGGACCAGTCCATGGAAGCACTGCAGGGTCACTGGGTGGTGGCATTATTGACAAAGGAGCTGTTCTGCAGCTGGGCCCTCCTCTGCCAGGCAGCCGTGGGAGGGGAGAGCAGATATTGGGCATCATCTGTTTCGATTTTGTTTCTGACTGAGGCCAGCCCAGAGAACTGTGCCGAGCTGTCTGAAGCCAAAACACTGCTCCAGTGGGAGCCCTTCTGCTTTGAAAACCTCACCTGGCACCGGAGTTGCACCAAGAGCATCAGAGGCTGTCTGAAATACAGATCAGAATTAGGCCTTAGTTTGGGGAATGACTTCTCCCCTCCCACAGTGCCATGAAAGCAGCCGTGCCCTGCATCCATCCTGTCAGGTCACTCAAATCTCCTCTGGGAGCAGCACTTGGCTCCTGGAGATACAGAGGCGCTTTTCCTTCCCTCTCTTCCTGGTTTACAAGAAAGCCTCAGAGCAAGGACATTTTATTTTCATTTTTTCAAGGACTGATCACAATCAGACTTCAGGTCAGAGCTGATGTGTGGATACTTTGTAGACTTTCCTGGGAAACCAGGTGGAAAATGTCACTGCCCATCACATCAGCTGCACCCCAGCTCCAGGAACTGCCCTGCAGAGCAGAGAGGTGGTGCAGGGAGAGGTGTCTGGGAGCAGAATTGTAACTCAGATCTTTCCCCGGGCACAAGGGAGCTGCGGCGGGGATCCCTCAGAGCAGATTCCATCATCACATCAGAGCCCTGAGCTGGGATTATCAACTGATGTGAACGTCTGAACACCTGAATTCAGGGTAAAAGGATTTAGAGAGTTTCCAGACAAGGTTTTCTGCCACTCTGAGTCCCAGAGGACACAGGACCCATCCCTTGGATGATTCTGGGCGATGGGATGGGCTGTTGCCATGGCTCGACACTGGCCCGACACCCACGAAAGCCGCTCACCCTCCCCTGCCACAGCCGGGCAGAGGAGAGGAAAATTAACGAAGGGTTCATGAGCCCAGATAAGGACTGGGAGAGAACACTCCAAGGGCAAAACTGGCTCGGCTTAGAGGTACAAAGTGAATTTATTACTAACAGAGTCAGAGGAGGATAATGAGAAGTAAAATAAGCCCTTAAAACACCTTTTCTTCCCCCACCCCTCCCTCCTTCCCACCGGCAGCACAGGGAGACAGGGCACAGGGGTTGGGTCAGTTCATCACCGAGATTTCCTTCCGCTGTTCCAGGAGAGGAGTCCTTCCCTGTGAGGCCGTGGGGTCCCTCCCCGTGGGAGGGGAGACAGTTCCCCGTGAACTTCCCGGCGCGGGTCCACTCTCACGAGCAGCAGCCCTCCCAAAACTTCTGCAGTGTGAGTCCATCCCACGGGCAACATTCCTCCCCAAACTGCTGCAGTGTGAGTCCATCCCATGGGCAACATTCCTCCCCAAACTGCTGCAGTGTGAGTCCATCCCACGGGCAACATTCCTCCCCAAACTGCTGCAGTGTGAGTCCATCCCA
>VXAZ01000162.1:100883-132011 GCA_013399875.1 Gymnorhina tibicen
TCCCTGCCCTCTGGCAGTGGGAAGCCATTCCCTGTGTCCTGTCCCTCCAGCCCTTGGCCCCAGTCTCTCTCCATCTTTCCTGGAGCCCCTTTGGGCCCTGCAAGGCCACACTGAGGTCACCCCAAAGCTTCTCCTCTCCAGGCTGAACAATCCCAGCCTCTCCTCCCAGCAGAGCTGCTCCATCCCTAGGATCATCCTGGAGCCTCCTCTGGGCTCTTCAGCAGCTCCAGGTCCCTCCTGTGCTGGGCCCCAGGGCTGGGACAGCTCTGCAGTACAGAGTCCTCCTCCTGCCTCTGCTCTGCCCCTCCCTCCTTCCCCACCTTTAATTAGCACCTCATTAACACATCTTCGAAACTCCAAGGATTTATTCCTGGGTTAAGTGCTCTGGCTGCTCTTGTATTTCAGCTCAAAGGTGAAAGCAGCCAAACCATTTTTCCTTCCCTGTGGACAGGCTGGTTCCCCACAGCATCATCACTTTCTCAGCAGCTTTATTTTATCTGCTTTTCACAGCAATAAACAAGCCTTTACTTCGTTTCTGTGCATTATTGTTGAGAATCAGAGAATCGCTGAATTTTCAAGCGTTTAAGCTTTTATCAGCAAAGCTGAACGTGGAAAGGCATCACATTATCCAACGAGTCTCAACCCTTTCCATGTTCACTTTTTGATTTTGGTTTATTTCTTATTTCTCAATTTTCAGAAAAACAAAACTTTCAGCAAAACAACCCCAACACTTCTGTTTAAGTGTAAATTAATTGGCAGGACTCCTTTCAACACTCCACAGCCCTTCGTGTCTCTCTCAGCTGGTGATAAATGCTCTACATCCTTTGGACTTCCAGGCTGCCTTTCATCTGAGAATCTCAAAGTGTTTGGCCAAGGACTGATGAATCAGTTCCAGCCCAGCTCTCAGTGAGACAGGTAAATTTGAGGAGTAAAAGTGTCAATATTCCCAGTACAGATGAATTCCCCAGACACCTCGGGCCATTGCTGGACCCACAGGAGCTTTCCTGCCCTTTGGGTCAAGGTGGGACGCCGGAGCTCGCTCTGGGGAGGTGCAGTGAGGGCGCCTGTCTCACTCAGGTCTTGGCAGCTCTCTTAGACTTGGTTTGAAATCCTGCATTAAACCAGGAACCGAGCAGCTCCCGAGGAGCCCAACGCTCCCTCTGAGCAGGAGCACAAAAGAGGTGGTTCCCTCAAGCCAAATAATTCCCAGCTATCTGAAAAATGTCAGAACTGATCCCAGCACATTTCCCTGGACCTCCGCAGAGCTTCCAGCCCAGAGCGCCACATGCTCTCCTGTTTTACTCCTGGGGCTTTGCACTACCCTGGGTATTTCACCTCCCCGAACGCTGGGTGCAGGAACCCCAAACACCAGCAGGAGAGAGGTCAGCGTGCCTCCCTCAATGCTGCTGCCGTGCGAATCCCAGCAAGGAGGGATCCACCAGCCTGGGCTGTCTGCAGTGGGGCCCCTGTGCCAGACCCCAGCCTGAGAGCTCAGCTCTTCCCCTGAGCTGCACTGACTGCACAGCACTGACCCCAAATTGTCACCCCAAATCCCCCTTAGACCATTGAAAATGAAAGATATTTATTATTCAACCTCTCAATACAAACACGGTTGTTTCAGGTGTTGGGAAGAAGGGGCACTGACGCAAACAGGGAACAGCTGCTCCCTGTGCATTAAGGGGGCACATCCCAGAGATTGCTCTCCCTCCCCATATCCTGCTCACGGCTCTTTGGACATTTGTGTAACCCTGCAGGCACCATGCCAGCTCTGGGAGAAGTTCACGTCCTTCTGTGCTTTCCCAGGGATGATCTAAGCTTAGGGGAACAAGCTGGGTTTCATACCCAGCCCTTTCCTTGTGGAAATGTTCTCCAGAAGGAAAGCGACCCCTGATTAGGAAGGAATTCTTTACTTAGGGGGTGGGGAGGCCCTGGCACAGGGTGCCCAGAGCAGCTGTGGCTGCCCCTGGATCCCTGGCAGTGCCCCAGGCCAGGCTGGACAGGGCTTGGAGCAGCCTGGGACAGTGGGAGGTGTCCCTGCCATGGCAGGGGTGGCACTGGGTGGGATTTGAGGTCCCTTCTCACCCAAACCATTCTGGGATCAAAGCACATGGGCCTCTTCTCCCGCCAAGATGGAAAGTCCACACCTCCCATCACAGGAATGGATCTTCCCAATTTCCTTTCCCACAGACACGAGATGGCCCCTTTCATACAACTTGGTACAGTTCATGTTCTGAGCACGATGTTTCCTGGTCTGGAATGTCCCTCTGGCCAGTTCAGCTGTGCTGGACCTGCTCCCTCCCAGCTTCTTGTGCAGCTCCTCTCTGGCAGAGCAAGGACACTGAGAACTTCCTTGAGTCAGAGTGAGCCCTGCTCGGCCCCAGCTTGGCCCCAGCTCGGCCCCAGTGCTGTTCCCACAGCGATCCCAAAGCTCAGCGCTGCAGGAGCTGCCAGCCATGAACGAACCCTATCCCAGCTGGAGCAGGACAGGGCTCTTTCTCCAGCAGGACTTCCAGGCAGCATCCCAATCCTGTAACCACCATCCCTGGCTCCAGCTGAGTTAGCTCCGTGTCCTGGGCCAGCACTCCAGCCTGGTTTGGGCTGAGAAGCCTCCCTCATCCCCTCCCTCATCGCCCACCCCTCCGTGCCTCACCCCCTCCACACCTTGCAGTGCTTCCGCAGCCCCCTTCCCTTCCCCGGGCACTGCTGCCGCCGTGCTCCCCCCGAAATGAGCTCAGCAGAGCCGTGACGGGCTCAGCACAGTGGGAGTGACAGCTCCGAGCCTGCTGAGGAAGCCGGGCTGTCATCTCCGAGCGCTCGGCCCCGCTGACGAGGCCCTGGGCTAGGAGACGCGGCTGTCACTGGGAATTAGCGTCAGCCCCGCGCACCGATGCCGGAGACGTTCACGGGAAATGACCCTCGGAGCCCTGCTGGGGCACAAGGAGCTTCTCCAGTGGCTGAATGCCAAAATTACTTTCGGGAAGGATGAGGCACCAAGGCGCTTCACGTGAGAGGGTCTGTCCCAACACCTCCTGTGTCCCCTGGACCAGGGACTGCAGCTCCTGGAGGCCACCTGTGCCCCTGGCCCACTGCAGGGATGCAGACCCTTCCCTGAGGGGTTGCTGTAATCCACACTGATGTCTCCAGCCTCCAGGGACTGCAGTCAGGAATTCAGGCCATTCCCCTGGGTGCAGGAACTGCTGCTGTTCAGGGGCTGACCCAGAGCTCCTGCAGTGGCCTTCACACCTGTGGAGATCTGGGGCACCACGGTGTCTGATCCATTCCTGATCCATGGGATCTCTTGCATTTATATGGCTTCTGATTTTCCCAGAATTCACAGGACCCGTCTGACCTTTGACACCTCTCATTCCTCCCCAAATTCCCTTGAACTTGGCCCAAGGGTTCAAACACACACAGAAACCTCTGCACAGGCAGCCCCAACCCAGCAGCTGCATTTCCTTAGAAAACTGGGCTGGAGAACCTGAAAAGAGCCTTCCCAAGTTCAGAATTCCTATTTCAGCAGAAATTAACATCTGACAATTCATTTCCATGATATAATACTTCATTAAACTGGAATTCTGTGAGATACCAGCTTTCTAAAAATATTCCCTGGTTTCAGGAAAGGGATTTGGTCCAGTGTATATTAGTTTTATTATTTCCCCATTATTTCCTGAACACTCTGCTCCCTCTAGCACAGATAATGTGTTATCATATAAGAGTTAATGTAGTCTGGCTTTTCGGGGTTTTTTTCACATCATTAAGTTCCACTGCTGTTCAGCACTGATTGAAATGTCTCATCTCTTTCTAGAGGAAAATGTCTGCAGCTTGCTGTAATCAAACACTTTCCAATATAAACAGGATATTTGGATGTGGAAAAGATTGGATTTTCAATCAGTGCTAAGGAACTGCTGCACTTCTCTAAAGCATCAGACACTTTTTAAAGAGCTTTGTTGATTATTTATTGATAGCAGTATCTGTTGAGGTCTATTATGACAAACAATGAAATACAAAATAATAATTGTAGAATCGTTAAAGAAAAGCCCTTCAGGGTCATCAAGTCCAAGCTGTGCCCAATCCTCACCTTGTCCCCAGCCCAGAGCTCTGAGTGCCACCTCCAGGACACCTCCCGGGGTGAGGGCTCCCCCACTCCCTGGGCAGTTCCAATGCCTGGCCACCCTTTCCATGGACAAATTCCTCCTGATGTCCAATACAAACAGGAAAAATGCACTAGTATTAGCATTAGTATAAATGCTAAAAAGTTAAACAACGCCAGAGTGAGTTCATAGGAACATAAACATTTCCTGTAGTTCTGGAGAGGGACTTTGCACAAGGGAGTGTTAGGACCACGTCACAATGTCGTGTTCGGACAAGGGGGAATGGCCTTAAACTGGAGCAGGGCAGGGTTAGATGGGATTTTGGGAAGGAATTCCTGGCTGGGAGGGTGGGGAGGCCCTGGCACAGGGTGCCCAGAGCAGCTGTGGCTGCCCCTGGATCCCTGGCAGTGCCCCAGGCCAGGCTGGATGGGGCTGGGAGCAGCCTGGGACAGTGGGAGGTGTCCCTGCCATGGCAGGGGTGGCACTGGGTGGGCTTTGAGGTCCCTTCCAACCAAAATCAGTTGGGACTCCACAAAACACAGCCCTGCACATCCTGGCTAAGAAAAAGCACCTTTATCTTTCCCTGCTTCAACAAAGATACCAACTTAATACAGCAAATAGAGGGAGAAAAATCACTGGCAATTTTTGCAAAAGAAAATCACTGAATCAAGAACAGAAGTTTTCAGTACTCCAAAAATAAATAAAATTTTAAAACTAGATTAAATGGAAAATTTAGATATTTTTTGTGGCTTGTTCTTTTACAGACTTGCACATTTTCCCTCCATTTCTGCACATCCTTAAGGACTTGGAAAGACAAAATTCAAAAGTTTTGAAATAAAAATGGAAGTTAAAAACTGAAACATCTGGAATAAAGATTTTACTGTTCGGCATCTCAGTTTCCAAGCACAGTCACTCCTCCCCTCCAAACACATTTCTAGTAAAAAGCAGAAGCTGTCCCACAACAGAGTGAGCTTGCGCTGATGAGAAGAGGTTGTGGTTTATCCCTGGGAGCCAAATCAGCATCTCTGCCTGCCGTGCTGCGGGCCCTGAGCCGCCTCTCCCTGCCGAGGTTCCCCACCCCTCCGTGCAGCTCTGCTGAGCCAGCCTGGGCTGAAGCTCTCCTTGAATCGCTGCGGAGGCTGAGGAGCAGCACCTGCTCTGCCTGTGGAGCCGGGATGGGTTTGTTCCAGCGCCTCTCCCGGTGGGGGAGCTCATTACCCACGAGGAATAGGGACCAGCCCGGAGCAGAATGTGCATCCCCAAAGCAGCTGCAAATTCTCTATCGTTTGCTCTGCCAACGGTGCACCCGCTGTGTCCGGAGCTGGAGCGAGAGGGGCATGGATTTTAGGAGGCTCTTCACAAAGTGAGTGGGAGCTGAACTCTGGCAGGGGCACGTTCAAGGTGGCCCAGGGTGTTTAACCAAAATCTGCTTCCTGTGGAATGTGTGGTTATGGAGCAAAAACCCTGTCAGTGGTGAGGGATCAGAGGAGCCTGATCCCAGAACAGGGAGAGGAGTTACGGATCTTCTCTGCTGGATTTGTGGGAATATTTGGTTGAATTCCTGGCAGTGCCCCAGGCCAGGCTGGACGGGGCTTGGAGCAGCCTGGGACAGTGGGAGGTGTCCCTGCCATGGCAGGGCTGGCCCTGGATGGTCCTTAAGGTCCCTTCCAGCCCAAACTGTTCCATGATTCCATGAATTCATCAATACCCAGACTGACATCATTCAACACATCAGCCTAGAGGCAAAGGTGCAAAGAGACCATGGCTGAAAATGCTGATGTAGGTGAGAGATTAATTAATTTAGAGCTAGAAAATACAAAATAAAAAGCATCTGCTCAGTGAAAAGCTCAGACTCTGACAGTTTGGTTCAGTCCCGGCACTGGGGTGCAATAACAGTGTTTGTGTGGCCGTGTTTATCTACGTAAAAGGGACATTTCAGGTTTGTCTGATTCAAGTGTCACATTCTGGATGAGTCCAGCAATGATTTGTCTTCTCTGCCTGAAATTATTGCTTCTGGGAGACTCTTCAAAAACCAGGTGCCTCAAATTTCACAAATTGGACATTTTCTCCTCGCTGGCCCGAAGTCCCAAAATGCACTGAGTGCACGATAAGCTCCAAAAGGGATTTCCAGCAACAGCTCATGGAAAACACGGTTTTAGTGCGGAACCAGCCAGTGTCAGCAGGAGAGAAATAACAATTGCAGCTCTCGTAGGTAACAGCTGGCAGGGAAACGCGGTCCAAGGCCTGTCAAAACAAGTCACACTTCAGGGCAAAAAGGATTGGACACGAGATCTGCTTTTCTGCACAGTCCAAGTCATTGGTTGTGTCTGAGTTACTCTGGATCTCAACTGGAAAATATCCTTCTAGGGGAAAGAAAAAAGTGATTTTTTTACTTAAATATTGCTGGAGCTTGAGAATCCGACAGTGCCTATTGTGAATTGTGCCAGAGCTGGGTTAACCTCTGTTAAACATTTATGTTTTACCTGCAATCTGAATTTGTCTGGGTTCAGTTCCTCGCGCTCGGTCTCCTCGCGCTGCCGGCAGGCTGGGGACTCCAGCAGATGAAACGCTTGGAGTCTCCGAGTCTTCCAGCCCTGGCTGCTCTTCCTCCTTGGTTTGCATGGATGGATCCAATTCCCAAGGCTTTTAACAACTCATTTTGCAGGAGATGTTTTGTTTTGGGGTTTGTTTGGGGTTTTCTGGGGGGAGAGAACATGCTCCCAATCCATCAATACTCCCAGTCTTAATTTCTCCTTTTCATACTGGTCTGGTTCAGTGTAAATATTTAATGTTAATAATTTAGAAGGACTGCATTTCATATCCAACTGTATTTCATGTAGAAAAAAAGGATTAAATTCAAAGACTGACTTCAAAAAGGAAAAATCAGGCCTGGCCAGTAAAAAACATCCACATTTTAACAATTTCAACCTCCCCTCAGCATCTTTTTTTCTGTGTTGTGCAGGAAGTTAATTAGACTCCTAGACTAATGAACTATTTGGTTAGACTGAACCCATATCTGTTTCGAGGAACTCCTTCATTAAAGTGAAAAGTCAGCACACCAAAACATTTTCAGTCATTTTAAACTCTCTGAAATCCACATATAAAATCTACCAGAGAAGTGTTTTATGTTAAGGACAAGATTTTTTTCTTTTCATACAAGCTTTTGACTCTTACCTTCAAATTATATTGTGGAGTCAGAAATTTTAATTTAAGTAAATAAAATTTAAATAAATTCCCCAAAAGAAATCCGAGAATTAAGACCAAAAAAAAGAATAAAATAAGAGGATAGAAATCATGGAGGAAGATGAGACATTCACTTTGAAACAAAATAAAGTTATAGTCCATAAAATATTCCCATATTGCCACTCAGCTGCTCTGCGAACAATCAGCTGTGATTGAGGGTCTGTGTTCAGGGATCTGCAGCGGGTTCCTGTAAAACTCTGCTGCTGCAGAAGCTCCAGCCCTGAATCTCCAAAGGAGGCTTGGAAAACGCCTCTTCCTGAATGTCTCCAGTCTCCTCCTGAGCCAAGCTGAGCCTAATTGCCTGATTATTGATTATCCCTTTGAAGTGCAGTCATCGACATCGGCTGGATTTGCCATCTGCCCGTCTCGTTAACAACCCGTCTATTTCCCCACAAGCTGTCTCTCCCAAGGAAAACACAGATGGTTCCCTCCCGCACGTCCTGGGCAGGGCTGCAAACACAGGTGGCTTCCGAGGGAGCACGGGGGGTGACAGCTCTGCTGTTCCTCTCCTCGGGAGCCCTGGGGATCGCCTGCCTCAGATCAGCCGGGCTCTGTCCTCCCCTTGTGGTTCTGGGATGGTCGTGGGCATCTCCAAACTTAGAATCATGGAATCATGGAATGGTTTGGGTTGGAGGGACCTCAAAGCCCACCCAGTGCCACCCCTGCCAGGGCAGGGACACCTCCCACTTTCCCAGGCTGCTCCCAGCCCCGTCCAGCCTGGCCTTGGGCACTGCCAGGGATCCAGGGGCAGCCACAGCTGCTCTGGGCACCCTGTGCCAGGGCCTGCCCACCCTCACAGGAGAGGATTCCAGGCCTGGTCACCAAGAAGTTGGAATTGGGGTTTCAGCTGGAATTCTCATAGATCACATTTGAATATCCAGAGACCCCTTTGGAGCCTGGAGTTGACTCGGAAGGATCAGGCAGAATCCAGGCTTAGCAGCTACTGCAGAGCCATGAAGGGGAATCTCTTTTGTTATCCTGGTTATACCCAGAACAGCACTGATTCCCCTGGGATCATGGGCACAGAATCATGGAACATCCTGAGCTGGAATGGGTCAGAAGGATCACTGAGTCCAGCTCCTGGCCCTGCACAGGACTTCCCCAACAATCCCACTCTGTGCCTGAGAGTGTCCAAACACTCCTGGACTCTGGGCTTTAGCAGGGGAGCTCAGTTTGTCAAAAAAATATTTCAATGGCAACTGAGATGTCCAAAATAGAAACCCCAAATGTCCAAAACAGCTCTGGAAAATACCCTCGAGAACTGACCCAGGTATTCCCAGCTCCAGGAAGAGAAATTCCAGCCCCAGAGCTTTTGCTGCTGCTCCCCAGGTGATGTGCCTGGAGACAGGTGTTCAGAGGAATTACAGAGGAGCAATGGGCTGATGATGAGCAACTAGTAATTAGCAGAGTAATTAGAGCAGGGAGAGTGAGGAAAGAACGTGCTGGCTGTGCTCCATCTGCCCCCGAACCGTGAGGATCCTACAGCACAGTTCAGGTGAAACGGGAAGGGAAAGCAGAGTGATCCACGTGCAAAGCAGCAGGAGATGGGAATGCTCCCAACACCACCAGAGCAGAGCTGGGGCTGCTTTGGGCCATCTCCAGCCTCCTCAGGCGCTATTTTGGGAGAGGTGAGAGAGATTTAAGCTTCACCCAAAAACATTTCTGCTCCTATTAGTGAAAAGTTTCTTCGTGCCTCCATTTTCAGTCCAGGCCCGCGGCAAAGCTCGCTGAGGAGGGATCTGCCCAAGACACTGGTTTTCCACTCCGTGCTCCCTGCAGCCTTCCCCTTTTCCAAGAAGGAAGACTTTGGAAGGATTAGTCCCACCACAGGCTTATTGTTCAGAACTGGTGGTTCTGCAGTGGGTGTGAGAGGGGGATTAAACTGCCCTGGGCCTCAGCGCTCCACAGGGAGATTCCAGAGCCGCCAGCCCTGCGGGATGGGCCGCAGCAGGGAAGAGATGCCAGCACGAGGATTTGGGGTTTACCCAAAGGTCAGGTGAACCCTGGTAAATGCCACAGCTCTGAAATGTGAGCTGCTGGGAGGGTACAGCGCGGAGCAGGAACTGGTGGTCATTTGGTCACCTGGCAGGGCTGCCTGTGCTCCCCTGAGAGTCACAGGCACGAGGAACTTCCCTAGAACCACGGCAAGGCTTTGGGAAGAAAGATTTCCTAAAACTGAGAACCCTGGTTATAATGGAGTTATTTCCAAAGTGGGCACCAAACCCGTGTGCGAGATGGTGCTGTTCCCACAGAACCCCTGAAGATCCCCAGCTGAACATCAGGGTGTTCCTTTCCCAGATAAAACTGCCACCCCGAGTGCATTATTCACTCAGCTGATTAAAGCCGTACCGCTGAATTTGTTTGTTTTTCCCTTATCTGCAAATTTAAAGAAAAAAGGCACCCTTGGATGCACTTTAGAGAGATCTGTGTGGTTCTTACTCTACCAGTAGCGAGAGGAACGTGGAGCTCATGACCAGAATTTATTGCTTAGAGCCCTTCTCTGAACATGGACAGTTTGGATCCCGTGTTGGAAACAGCTGGATCTCTGCACTGGCCACAGGAGAAGAGGGACGTCAGGATTTCAGCACTTTGTAACTCGTTTCCCAGAGGCCTCAGGCACTGGGGATCCCAAATCATTTATCAAAGCTCACACAGAGACTTTGCACAGATACGCACCACAAATAAATCACCAGAACTGTTGGTGCTTCAGCCTCCAGACACTGCTCTCCTTTCTTTAAAAACCCTTCCCACTCCTCAGTTATCCAGCTTGCCCAGCTGGTATTTTCCTCTGGTACTTGTGTTTGTAGAGGAAAATGAAGTTGTCAGACTTCAAATGTTCTTTCATCGTCTGAGCGGATTTGCCAGAGCAGCTGTGCCGTTTGGAGGCCTCTCCTGAAGCTGTAACATAATTGCCTCTTGGAATGACAATTCCCCAGCCCCGCAGGCTCTCCGGGGACTGCCCAGGTGTGGGCAGGAATTGGGGAAGCACAATTCCCTGGTGGTGCGAACCATACCTGGGGCCAGGTGTGCCCCGGGAGAGCTCCGCACCAGGACTGCTCCCTCGCTGCCCCCTCTGCACACCGAATACTCTCCAACAATCCAGCCATCCCTGCCAGCTCCAAGCCCTGGGAACAGCCAGGGCCAGGTGACTGTCACACAGCCTGAGCTCCAGCTGCTCCCGAGGCACCTCCTGCAGCTGCTGGCCATCAAAACTGCCTTTACTGCTCTTACTTTGGAGTGATGCACTCTGGATTAGCCTTAAACCCAGCCTTTTGAGCCATTTAGCCTTCCGAAGGACGCGTGGAGTAATTGCTGCCCTCTCAAATCACCGCTGAGCACTTTAAACACGCAGGAGATCAGCTCAGCCTTTGAGCGCATGTTTGAGAAAACGGGGTGGAAAGTGTCCACGAGACAATTTCCCTGTTAAACAGCCACAGTTCCTCAGGCAGGAGAATCCAAGGACCCTGACTCCTCGGAGAGGCAGAGGGACAGCGTGGCCCCAGAGCTTTCTCGGGGTGTGTCCATGTGTGAGGTGCAAGCAGCTCCGGTGGGAGGGAGCCTGTTTTCCTGCAGAGCCCTGGGTATCCAGGGCACAGCTCCAGGGCTCACTGCACTGGGATACCCAGGCTCCTTTCCATTTGTTTGCTGTCATTTTGTACCTGTTGTGGTGTGTAATGTTTTGTTCTGGGGTTTTTCAGGTGTTCACACTCAGTCTGGAAGTCGCACATCCCCAGAGCTCCTGCCCAGAGCTTGCTCCCGCTTGCTCCAGCCAGCCCGCTCCCAGTCCTGAAAGGCTTCACCTTTAAGCTGTCCCACATTCTGCAACACCAAGTGTCCAGCAGGACTGCCCAGCTCGCTGGGACCAGAGAAACCAGCGCACTGAAACACTCAAACACCTCTGAATACATCTCAGGTGCCCTACGGTGTCCTGGCCACTATACCAGACTGATAAATTAAAGATATTAGAAAGCAGGCCAAAGGTCATTACAATTCTCCTTAGCTCTGTGGGACAGCTGTAGGGAAAGACACAAAGCCAAAGTGGGCTTCAAACACGGACACCTTGTTGCCAGCCGGCCCCTGCTCTGCAGAGCTGCAGGTTGGCTCCTGCTCAGACGCCTGGACACTCCCTGGAGGATCCCAGCATTCAGTCAGACCAAGCCCTTGCAGTGAGTACTGGGAGCTGTCTCTTGTGGAGCTGGAGGGAAACGAGAATCACATTTTTCAAGAGACACTATTTGGTGGCGGGGAAGCGCAGCTGAGCAACAGCAAATGTCCACATGGTGATGCCAATTAGCTGAAAAATCCTCATTTAAGGATGACAGGAACACCTCCCAGGAGCCAGGCAAGGCCGAGGGTCCCTTTCTACCCACAGTGGTTTTACAGTGGCTGAAAAAGCATTTTTAGCCTTTGAGAGGTGTTTTACAACTCCAAGAGCAGACTCAGCCTGGAGACGCACTTTCACTCAGCACCAGGAGGGCTCGCAAAGGGTTAATGAACTGCCCAGGAGAAGAAACAGCAGCACCCAGGGATGGTCAGCGTGGAGAGCTCCGGGAGAGCTTAGAGCCCCTGCCAGTGCCTAGCTGGGCTCCAGGAGAGCTGAAGAGGGACAAGGGATGGAGGTTCGGGACAGGGGGAGCTGCAGAGAGAATTTCTCCACTTTCTGCTGTGGAGAAAGTCTTGGGCTCCTCAGAGAGAACAGACTGGAGTTTGTCACTGCCTCCTGCAGCTGGCAGGGGAAGGACTGGAGCGGGTGGCAGGAGTTCTGAATTCCCAGGGAACACAAAGGAGACCCTCCCAAGAGCCTGCAAGCAGTGCTGGCCACTCCTGGGGACGCTGCCTCCAGGCATTTGCCAACACCAAGGTCAGCCAGAAGCCAAACACAACCTTGGCCCTTTCCATTCAGCCTGACGTGGGTGCAGCTCCAGGGAGTCCCTCCACAGCCCGGAGAAGCCACGTCGTGGCACACACAGGTGCCCTCTGACATGAACAAGCTGCTTTGGGCCGACACCACCCCTGGGGTGGATTTGCAGAGGGTGAAATCCAAACTCTTCTGCCTGGTGCTGCTCCCGCAGCTGCAGAGGAAACCAGAGGCCAAACCCTCCATGGCCTGGAGCACGCTGGGCTCAAGGGGGATAACCCAGTCCTGGGGATCAGCCGTGAGGCTGTGAGACCAGAAGAGCCTTGGGAAGCAGGGAATGGCTGGGGACCAGGGTGGGATGGCAGAGATCCTCTCTGGCCTGCCAGGCTCGCGGTGTGGCACTTGCCAGCTTTAATGTAAAGTGTCCCCAAGTGCCACGAGCTGAGCTGGCAGCAGTGGGGCGTTGGCAGAAGAGCCCCATCCCTGCTGGGAGTTTTGCTGGCATCAGCAGGTTGGGGTTTTAATTGTTTTAACATTCCTTAGCTAATGGAGTTACACCAGCCAAATTCAGAATCACACTGAGGTATCCAATCCTCTCCTCCCTGCTCACACAGCTCTGGAATCCTGGAATATCCTGGGCTGGGAGGGACCCCCAGGATCACCCAGTGCCACCCTGGCCCTGCCCAGACCCCCCAACAGCCCCACCCTGGGCATCCCTGGCAGCGCTGCCCAAACGCTCCTGGAGCTCTGGCAGCCTCGGGGCCGGGCCCATTCCCTGGGGAGCCTGGGCAGTGCCCAGCACCCTCTGGGGGAAGAACCTTTCCCTGAGCTCCAGCCTAACCAGGAAAATCCAGGAAATTTGCCCAGGAATGGTGCAATAGAGGCCTGTTATGAAGAAAGGGCTGAAGACCAAATCTGACCCAAGTGCTGTTCCCCCACCCTTAGGACTCGCTCAGGGTTGAAGGAAAGAGCTGCAATGAAAGCATTTGTAGTAGGAAAAAAAAAAGGAAATAAAAGGCTGTTTTCAGTTCTTTCAAAGCTCCAAGAACAGTTTCTTTGAGGACATTTTGTAGCACCTCAGCCATTCCTCTTTAAACAAAGAGAGGCAGAAGAACTCTTGTACCCTGAGCCGGCTCCATTAGCTGGTTTGTGTTCCGTGGCAAGGTGGAAATAAAGACTCAACAATGCACTTTTTGAAGTTTCCTTTCGGTGTGCTGTGCTAACACAGGAAGACAATGAGGGATAACGCAAGAGCAAGAGCCCAGGTGTTGTGTTTTACTTTAGTCAGGAGGAAAGAGGGGAGGCAGCTTGGGAATGCAATTAAATCCAGCAGCAAAAAGCTGAAAATCAGCATGTGTGAAAAGAATGGGAAACAGTGAGTGTGGGTCTGTGGTTATGGAAAATTTCCTTCTTCATCTGCAGCATTTGCATAAAGCCCGAGGCACGGAGGGAATAGATCTGTCTGTAGCAATCTGGAGCCCCGAGTGCCAGAAGCCTCCAGTAAATATGCGATGCAAAGGAAGCTTTTGAAAGAGGAATGCCCCAAAGCCTCGGAATTCAGCGCAGTGAAATCTTTGTCATGCACAACAGCACGCGTGCACAAGCCAGGGGAGGGGCCCTGCAGTCGCTCTGTGTGAGACTGACCCACCCCAGGGCCACCCCTGCCCAGCCCCTCTCGGGGACATCAGAAACTCCCGCGGCAAGCAGCACAAGCTGACACGCAGGAGCAGATATTGGCTGTAATCCTGGATAATTTCTTCTGCTGGTCGCGGGCACAGCCCCAGGATCACTGGCACATACTTAGCAATGGGTATTGTGAGAATTTTCTGATGTGCAGCTTTGTGTTAAAAGCTTTTCTCAGGCAGCTGCACAATAGAAAAGATCCTCTTGGTTCAGGCAATGTCTCGGACTGGCTGGTCAAAAATGATTGTTTAGGATACATTTTGTAAACAGGAATTTATGAGAGAAACAGGAAATCAGATTACAAGGATGTCTCTGACATGTAGTGACAGGACAAGGGGGAATGGCCTTAGCCTGAAGCAGGGCAGGGTTAGATGGGATTTTGGGAAGGAATTCCTGGCTGGGAGGATGGGGAGGCCCTGGCACAGGGTGCCCAGAGCAGCTGTGGCTGCCCCTGGATCCCTGGCAGTGTCCCTGGACGGGCTTGGAGCAGCCTGGGACAGTGGGAGGTGTCCCTGCCATGGCAGGGGTGGCACTGGGTGGGCTTTGAGGTCCCTCCCAACCCGACCACTCCAGGGTTCCCTGATTCTCTGCAAGGAGCATTCTCAGGCCAACAAGAGACCTGGAGCGTGAGCACGCTCTGCCACGACTGCACAAAGCCGAGGGAGGTTCCTCTTCCTGCCTCCTGTGCTGCTCAGCACCACTCAGACACCTCTCACTGCTCCTCCCTGTGCCCGGTGATTCTTTCCACAGTGAGAAATTTCTGAATTTATTTTCTGAGTTTCCTGAATTCGTGCTCCAAATGCACCCGCGTTGCCTGACCAGGCATGGAAGAACTTGTAGCTAAAGGGTCCCCACAGACTCAGCAGGCTCGGTTCTGCTCCGTTCTCACCCTTCTTCCCTGCAGAAATCCCAGCCCACAGACCCTGTTCTCCAGAGGGGTGAGGTCTGATCTTCCCGTCGCACCAAGGGAGGCCGGACAGCGCCGCTGGAGCTCCGAGCGGGCTGCAAACACCACGGGATTGGATTTTCAGTTGGAAATTATCATTTTATTGGGCTCCAGGAAGGACACAAACCCACACCTGACCATGCCCTTCATGTGTGGGAGAGAGAAGTGTTTGATCGGCACTGGGCTGGGCTGTGGTTAAACACTCCTGGAATCCGGGAGCATGAGTGACAATTCCAGGGAACATGGAGCTGCTTTGCTGTGGGGAAGGGAGTGGGAATTCACATCACTGCAGAGACTGTGCCAATCTTTTCCCTGAATTTAAGCACACCAGACTCCTCCAGCCTTGCCTAGCCCTGACATCTGGATCCATTAGGAATTTGCAATTCTAATTTGGATCAGCCACACTAATTGTGCTTTTTTTTAAATTGGCTGCACTATTGATTTTACAAGATACGTGGTGCTCTTCCACCTGTGTGCAAGGCTCCTGCTGGGAGCTGCTAATGGAAAAAAACACCTCAATTAGCAAGAATTCCCTCTGAAATCCTTGAAAATCCAATATTGCTGATTAGTTTGTTAAAAAATCTTATTAAGAAATGCTTGGTGACTTCCCTAATAATATCAAGGAGCAGATCCTCATGCTGGGCTCCCAAGAAGAGTAATCTCTCCCTCTCCTTTTTCCTTCCCTGCCTCCGGCAAGGCTCCAAATTTGTACCATGCAGGAATTAATTTCCCAGCCCCTCCCTAGCGAGCCTTGGAGGAGGAGAACTCCACTCCTGTTTTAGCTGCATGCGGCAAATGGAGCTGTGGGAAGAAATTAATGATGTTAATCCAGATTCCAGGAGAGGGGTGGAAAGGAACCGGGAAAAAAGGGCCCTTTCATCCCTTTAGTTCCATCAGGCAAATTAACTTCTTCTCCTGCTTATCCCTCTTCTGCTTCAGCCTTGGGTTCACATTGGCTGAGCCGAGTATCTCCTGATAAATGGCAGAAACGTTCCGTCTGCAGTTCCTGTGGCCCAACACCCTGACGGGCGGCGGGAGAGCCCAGAAGTACCGAGGCAGTTGTGTTTGGGACACGAGTCGGAGCCGGCTCCGAGCCTGCCGCTCTCCTCCCGCGGGGATAACCCGGTTTCCTGCGCTGAGCCGTGCCCGTGGCACCAGGTAACAAACAGCGGCCCAGCCCGGAGTGGGAGCAATGAACGCCCTGCTCTGTTTGCAGGGAATGGCCGCAGCTCTGCCAGCCACGCTCGTCCCTGGCTGGGGAGAAGGGCTTTGTCTGCCTCGGCATTTCCAGCGCTGCCTGAGCGATCTCGAGCGGTGCGGGGGCACAGGCGGGCCCTGCCCCTCGGCACAGGATGGCACCGGGGGCTGCAGGGCAGCTTCGGCTCCGCGCTGCCGCTCCACAGCTCCCTGAGCCGGTCTGAACGACCCTGTGCTGGTGCCCTGGTCTGGACAGCAGAGGAAAAGCTCCAGGGGAGCTCTGGCTGCACCAGGGGAGGTTAAGGTTGGATAACAGGAAAATACTCTTCGCTGAAAGGGTGGTCAGGCTTTGGAAGGGGCTGCCCAGGGAAGCGGTGCAGTCGCCATGCCTGGAAGAGTTCAGAAAATGAGCAGAAGTGGCGCTTGGGGATGTGCTTTAGTGGGATTCAGTCAAAGGTTGGATCTTGGAGGTCTTTTCCAACCTTACAGATTCTGTGACTCTGTGATTCCTTTTCCAGAAGCATTTCTGAGTGGGGGAGAACTCAAGAAAGGAAGCACAGGCTGCACTTCTCTTCTTCCTTGTCTCAGTCAAACAAGGATCAGCTTCCGAACATTCCTGCCGTGCTGAGGACACTCAGATCCAAGGAGATCCAAAGCTGTGATCCCACCAGGAAGGCTGTGCATCCATCCCAGTTCACTCCTCATTTCCTCAGCCACAGAGCTGGGCTGAAACAATCCCACAAAGTCCCTACAGAACAGGATTTGGTACAAACAATAACCCACCCCGAGGTTTGTAAGGACTCCCCGAGCAGGTCTGAAGTTTACAAACACCTCCTCTGTTCCACTTGGGGTTGTTTTGTTCATGTTGTTCCAAACACAGCAGGGGATGGGGAAAATGAAAATGGGAAGTCATCAGCTGGTGGGAAACAGTGAGGCTGAACACAAAGGAGCCTTTCCTGCCTTGGGGGACCCAGGAGCTCTGGAAATGAGTGTGGGGAACTCTTTCCTTCAGGTCAGACCTCCCCTTGGCTGAGGAGACGTTGCTCCCCACCACTTCCTAAGCCTCAATGAGCCGATTTTTGGTCTTTCTGATGTTCCAACCCCTGGAAAAGCAGCAGCTCTGTCAGGAACTGTCCACGTGGTGAGTGACAGCTCTGCAGGGCCAGGTGGGAGCCCTTCTCCCTTCCTCAGCCTTCCCTTTCCTTGCTGCTCCCGAGCCTCCGGGCCGAGCTGGGGCCACCCCGCCCTCATTCAGCACATGCTAATTCTGACATTTCCACGATGTCTGCTGTCATCACCAGCTCCTCATTGAACCTGGCTGCAGAAACGCCTCCTGCATCCCAGCCAGGCTGGAGCTGGCTCGCTCGGGGAGGCAGCGGGACGGGGCTGCAGCACATCCAGTCACTCCCAGGTTCCATGTGTGGAACTGCTGAATCACTTCATTTTCCCTCTTCTCCCCCTCCCAGTCCAACTTTTCATTGGCAGCCACAGTCACTCGAAAAGATTTTGCTGGCAAAACAAGTCAGTTTTTGACTTGTTTTCTAAGTTCAAGCAGGGCTTTTTCCCCCCGGGTTTCTGTCTCAGCCTATGGATGTGGAGGGGATGCTGCAGGAGTCACAGAGGCATCCGTGGGCTCAGAATCCTGACCTTCCGTACATCCCCACGGAGCCCCACCGGCCTCTCGCACCCCTCACTCCTGGCACAGCTCAGCTCTGCATCCCTCCTTCGAGGTGAGAGGGCTCCTGTGCTGCTGCAGCCTCTGTTAAATGCTGCCAGGGCTGCCCTGCCTCTCCAGAGCTTCATCTTGGAACCCCTGGCTCCGGGCCCGAAGGACACAACAGTCTGGGAACTGGGCAGCCCAGGAAGCTGACACAGGTGGGGACAAACCAAGAGAGTGCTGCCAGAGCTCACAACCACCCAAGGACTTCAGCCGAACCAAACCTTCAGTGTGGTGCCTTTTCTTTTTGCCACACTGGGAAAAACCAAAAGGAAGAAAAGGGAAGGAATACAGAATCTCACCGACTTCACCCAGTGACTCCTGAGCAGAATAGACTCTCCCCAGGAGGCTGTAGAGTCCATCTCCAGCTGAACCTTTCCAAACACCACCTCCCCAGGCACCCACTTCCATCTCCTGCTGGACTAAATCCATTCATAATCCTGGCCCCCACTTCACAGTTGAGCTGCCTAATCCAGAGCACTGAAGAAAAAAACCGTAACGCTGAGCTGAGCTTGTGGGGTTCAGTGTCTGTGTCCCAAGATCCCTTCCCTTGCAATAGGGGTGGAAATCTTCAAGGGATAAGCTGAGAGCAGGATCATATTCCTCTGAATTCATTCATCAGAACCCAGACTGGGACCTTTCAAATACTTGGTGAGGTTCTTGGGACCTGACCTTAGAATCTGAGTCCTTAAGGTTGGAAAACACCTTTAAGATCATTGAGTTCAGCCATCACCCAGCACCACTATCAAATTCAGCACTAAACCATGTCCCCAGGTGCTACATCCACATTTTTTTGGACACTCCCAAGCATGGTGACCCCACCCCTGCCCTGGCAGCCTGTGCCAATGCTTACAACCGTTTTCATCAAAAACAAATTCCCGTGAAGAAATTTTTTCTTCTCCACGTGCAGGAACCGTATCCCTCCCCTGTGAGCCACAGGCACCGCTGGCACGGTGTCAGGAAGATGCAGGGAAGTGAGAAGCCAAGGAGGAAGTAGGATATCCTGAATCCAGACCGTACCCAAACACAAACCATCACCTGTGTCCCACTGAACTCTGCGTGCAGGTCATGGCTCCCACCTCACCCGTGAGCGGCTGCAGCCGGCAGCAGCCATCCCCAAAGGGGAGACCAGGAACGGGCCTGTCTGTGGTACCCCTGGGCACATCCCGGCTCCGCAGGGTCCGCAGCACAACGTGGGAACGCCTGCAGTGGCAGCCGGAATCGGGCTCAGGCACCGAGGAGGAGGAGGAGGAGGAGGAGAGGGGAGTGAACAGGAAAATGTGGTTCTCCAAGCATCCTGTGCTGCTGGAATACCTGGCTCCTCACTGCTCTGCCAGGCAGCAGAGAGGAACTGAAAAGGGAATTGAACTGTCTCCTGTCACACTCCTGACTCGCGCTTTTGCATAACAAGCTGGAGTCACTGTGACTCTGGTTTAGCATTGTACAATGTTTAACCCCAAAATTTGACTCTTTCCCTCTCACTGCTGGGGATGAGAACCCCCTTAGTGCTGCATCTGCCTGGAAAGCTTCTTATTGCTTGTATTGTGGTATTTCCATATAGAGATGTCCGTGTTTCCAGGAGACTCCTGTGAACCTCCAGCTACCCCAGGGAGAGCCTCAGGAAGGTATTGAGGACAGCAAAGATTTTCTCAAGTTATCTGGGAAGTCACAGTGCTGGGTGGACCCATGGGCATTTTCCCATGGCAAAGGAATTCCTTTAATTAATTCCTGTTTAAACTGGAGCACTGATTTTCAGAGCCAGTACCAGCCGATCCCTCCTGGCCTCACAGCCTGTTCCTGTGGGAAGTCTTGAAATCAGGATTAAATTACTTTCTCAAGGCTCTGTGAAGAAGAGGAGAGCAGGGGGTGGCATTTGCTGCCCTGTGTTATTCCTGAATGGTCACCTCTGGCTTGTAAATGTGTAATTCTCCAAAAGTGCCTCCTTGCCCATTCCAGTCAGGAAGTTCCCGAGGAAAAGGTGGCTTTGCCCCAACACTCTGCACCTTTCCCTGCTCAGGGGCTGCTTTCCCCTCGAGTTTGAGGAGTGCTCAGGGAAATCCCTGACGACTCAGGGGAGTGAGTCTGTCCTAGGGAGGAGTAACAGTGCTTGTAATTATCCTGCGGGATCCTGGAAAATGTCCCGGTTCCATTTGCCTTTGCTACCATGGAATTTTAATGCAGGAGTGACCATTGATATTCATTATTCATCTGTCCTTGAATTTTTAACCAACGTGTGCTGGAGATTATTCCGTATTTAGAGAGAGCTGGAGCGAGCAATGGTTCAGCTGGGCTGGTACCTCCTGCCCCACTGCAGGGCCACTTTCGGCAGAAAGGGGTGGCTGATCACCATAACCAGGAAAATTGTTAAACTTCACAAGAAAAGGATGCCAGGAGTCACCTGCTCCATGAGACTGAAATCCATCTCCCTGGGAGGTGTCTCCAGAGCTGCGTGATCTCCACCACCTCCAGTGGGAGGATTCTGTGCTACACAGGCCTGGTGTTGGCTCTCTCAAGAGCCAAGGTACAACATTCTTTACAGAGATTTTTACATTTTTTAAAAAATCTCAAATACGAGTTATTTCTTTATTATTTTCCTTGGGAGTAATCCAAGTGTTAACTGCACCTTTCTTTGAAAGCATTTGGAATTCAGCTTTACTTCCTCATTCCTTTTTCCCTCTATAAATACTTTGCAGATCAGATTCACATTTCAGCTCTGTTGGTGTCTTTAGCATTCCTCACTTTTCAAATAAGAATTGCGCTGTTTGGAGCGTTGGGAGATTTTTTCAGCCTCAGCTCCTGGAACCAGGAAGCTGCAAGAGAATCTCAGTTTGCACTTGGCAGTGTATTTGTGGCTTTGTATTGCAAAGGAAGCAGGAAAATATCACCCAAATGTGCCAAGAAGGGCTGACAACTGGAGAGAACATAAAAGAACTTTTCCAAAGAAAATCTGCACAACTTTCCCTCTCCCCCCAATTTTTTCTCCTTTATTTATAGTTTTTGGGGGAGAAGGAAATAGGAAATATATCTGTCCTTCTGAAAGCCTGAGCCCCCTCCTTTTCCTGGCTCAGCTGTCCCAGGGCAGCAGGTGGAGAAGCAGCATCCAGAACTCTGATCCCATCCCTGACCATCAGAGCCCATGGCCAGACCCAAGCCCTTGCAGGGACCCGGCTCTGACCATCTCAGCCAATTCCCACCAGGTTCCTGCTCCTTCCAGCAGCAGCTGGGGGTGGTTCCTGGAGCAGCCCTGCAGGTACCAGGCCACGCCTGGTCTCTCTCCGTGTGGCACAAAGCACTGTCCCCCCCAGCCCAGCTCCCTCTCCAGCTCCTTCAGAGAATTCCAGCGGGCACCGATTCCATCCTCCTGCTCTCCCGGGCTGCGAGCAGGGCTGAGCTCCCCGCACGCCCCTGCCTGTTCCCCTCACGGCTCCTCCCAGGGAACATGGGCAGGGTTCTGCTGCCATGGACCCAGAGTGACCCTTGCTCAGGGCCTGAACACTCAGGCCTAGATCCAAGAGAAGACATTCTCTAAGTAATGCTAAAAATCAGTGACAATTAAGCATTTCAGTGCTTTGCAGAGTTGGTCTTTTGAGGTGGCAACTATTGAGAAATATTTGGGTTTTAATGAAAATCTGAATTTTCTGTAACCATGGCAGTGGGGAGATGGATTGAGCTGAACTTTTCATTATTATTATTATTATTATTATTATTATTATTATTATTATTATTTCTCTGAGGGCAGAAACAGAAACAAAGCTCTGAGTAAGGAGAGCCTTTTCCAGAAAATGTTACAAATATTTCAGCTGTGTGGAGAATGGAAGAGCCGTTCACAGAGGAATGGGAATCTCTGGGAAGTGATTGTGTCCTTTAGGCCTGGAATGAAACCAGTATCAAAAATGGGATTGGAACGAATACTGAATATACACATTACATGCATTTATTAGCATACATTCTGTATACTTCAGATCAACTTCTCATTCTGAATGCTTTTGATTTTTATTGTTTTGAACAATAGTTCAAGGCACTTGGTCTGTACTGGACTTTAATCCACAGGGGCCTGAGTATCTCACAAAATGCGATCCAGTGGAATTTCATTTTGTGTTTGCCATCACAGAGGATTTGCTCACATTGCCTAAACCTTCTGCTGTTTCTTGGTGCAAAAATCCTGCACAGATCTTGCTGGAAGAAGAGAAAAAAAGTGAGGTAGACACACAGCATGAGAAACCCTCACTGAAACCCAGACTCAGACACATTCCCAGGCAGCCAAAGCTGGGAACTGTAATGAGCAGCATTAGGAAATATCAATATCATTACCAGAAGGGCACACAAGAGATAGAGAGCTCCAGCTAATATGGAACAAATTTATTCCAGAGCCTGTTACCTGAGCTTAACAACAGCCAGTGCTATCCATAGGAGCAGCTGGAGCTTACCAGGACAGACACAGCCTGGTTTTGTTGGATTGCAGCTTTCACTGCTCCTTGAAACATCGCTCTGCAATGGCTCCTTCTCTTCACCTGCTGATAACTGTGCTTTGGGAATTCATTTGGAAAGCACAGCCTTTCCCTCTTCCCTGAATTCCAGATTTGCATGTTAATTTCCAGGGAAATTGTCTTCCCAGCCCTTAGGGAACATCCCCGTGTTCCACAGCAGGACGAGACCACAGGGACATTGGAGAGCAAAGGGAGAGGATGAAGTTTCTGACACAGCCACTTCAGGACAAAGGGCTTTCCTCGGACCAGCAAAACTGATTGAATTATGTCAGAAGAGACAATTAAGCATCCAGATCCTTTTTCAGAGCTGAGCTCTTCAAAGTCAGCCGGAAAATGGATAGTGGGAAGATGGATATCTTGGCTTCCTGCTGATCCTTGAAGAGCTTCACCGCCCCGACAGCTGAGGGAGCACTTAAAGCTGGCCTTAAGGAGAAGTCTTTGCTAAACCTGGAAGAAATCTGTCCCTGCTGCCTGCTGTATGAACTGGTGGGCAAAGCGCTCTGCTCCTGATTGTGTTGTTTTTGGAACAGCCCAAACAACCATCAACTCAGCCTTAATACATTCTTTACTGAGCTTGGCTAAATAAGCAAGAGATAAATCTACTGGTAATGCAATTAAGTCATAATTATAAAGAAATACATATGCAATTACTTCCCCATCCTCATTAAAGTTGAATGAATGCTTACGGGTTTAACTACCTTTTAACTACAGAGCGCAGGAAAGTTAATTAGAGAGTTGTGAAATTTTACATTTTAACTTTTCCTAGTGGAAGAGTGACAATAACTGCCTGGGAAACAAGGCCTGGAGTTCTTGGAGAGAAAAATACAGCCACACATTTTGTACAAAGCAATTAAGAGTGCAAGCAAAGTGTGTTAATAAAAATTCAATTATACACCTATTGCATGCGCCATTCCCGACTGATTGCATTGCAGCAGGATTTTTATCTGGGATAGATCCTGCATTTCCATCAGAAAAATCAACTGGAGATGGTTTCTAGTAAAGCTTTGCTAAAAGAGTGCAACAAAAGAGATTAAGGCTTATTAAGAGCTGCCAAATGAGAGTTCCTGAGCGTGATGCGAGAAAGGCCCTGAAGAGCAGGAGTGTGGGGGCATGGAATCCAGGGTGGGGACATGGAATCCAGCGTGGGCACATGGAATCCAGTGTGGGGGCATGGAATCCAGTGTGGGGGCATGGAATCCAGCGTGGGGACATGGAATCCAGTGTGGGCACATGGAATCCAGTGTGGGGACATGGAATCCAGTGTGGGCACATGGAATCCAGTGTGGGGACATGGAATCCAGTGTGGGCACATGGAATCCAGCGTGGGGACATGGAATCCAGTGTCGGCACATGGAATCCAGTGTTTCCTGAGTTACATTCACCCCTCAGACACCGGGGCCTCACCCAAGTGCCACAAAGGTGGCTTTGACCGCTCACTCACCAGAGACGTGGAAGGGGTCCTGCTGCCAAGCATGTGGGAATGGGGAGACATTCCAGTAACACCCCAAATTACACCCTACAGTGCAGGTTTCCTCTTGATGTAGAGTTCTGAGCTGTAGGTTTGGGGTGGCCATCCCTGCACGCAGCTGGTTCATGGTCATGGTGGTACTGAGTGCTCCCAGGAAAAGTTGTACAGGGTTTAAATTAAATTAAATTAAATTAAATTAAATTAAATCACATGTGAGAACAGCAGAAGCTGAAGGGCCTCGAGCAGGGAAGTTGGGGTTCTCAACCTGTTGCTGTTCTTTGGGCAGTCAATCTGCTGAGCACCAACCAGTTTCTGGTGACACTGAAAATACGCCCAGAAGTCCATGTGGCTATGAGTCTTAAATTAGGAAATATAGGAAAAAAAACAGGGAAAAGTCTGGGTTACCAGAGGGACAAGGACACTCAGCAGCTTTCTGTGAGTCCTCCTCCTCATGGAGCCTCCCAGGCCACGACCTGTGAGCTATTCCCTGGTCACAGCTGCTGGAAAAGAGCAAAGCGTTGGCTTTGGGAGCCAGGTACTGTGGCCGTGGGCATTCCTGGGAGAAAAGCTTCCAGGGAGAGAGCAGGAAACCAGACAGACTGTCCAGCTCAGAGTCTGCCTCACTCCTGGCACACTGCAGCCACAAAATCATGACCAGAGCAAGATTCCACCCCAGAGACAGTTGACGAACCAGGAGGAAAGTTCAGCACCATCAGCACAGTCTGAATGCTGGGCACAGGAAAAGGGCAGCTGCACCTTCCCATGGCTGGGAATTGATGGCTCAGGAATCATTCAGGGCAAAGCTTTCCAAAGGTTTCAGGGAGGGGAGGATCAGGGTGAGGCCACAGCTTTGGTACCATGGGGTAAGGGTGGGGACAAAAAAACGGGGTTGGGGTATGAGTGTTTGAATGTGCTGGACTGAAAACACCTGGGTATCAACATCTGGTGGGTATCAACATCTGGTGGGTATCAGGAGTTTGTATCTCCAGGCACAGTAGAGCACAAGGAAGGAAATTCCTGTGAAATCCTGGGGTCTGTGTGTGCCCATCTGGATGATCTCCAGGGTCAGGTAGAGATTCACCCCTTTTATTTTTTTTGTTCTTTCTCTTTTTTTCCCCTGTTTTCCCTCAAACACCTCCACCCTCAGAACAAAAGGGAACTGAAAAGCACTTGCCTAACACATTTCTGAATCTCCTGGTGATCCTTTGGGTGCAGTGGCTTTCTACTCCATCTGCCAGCGCAAAGGAGAAATAGGACAGGTCAGTCCAACACCTTCACCCTGGCACGGTTTCATGCACACCTCGGCTTCGTTTTCCTCTGAAGCTCAGGATTTCAGCCTTTCAGGCTTTCCTCATTTCTCCTGCCCTCAGCCAGGGTCACTTGGCCCTGGCCCAGAGCAGCCTGGCAGAGGGAAATGGGTCTTTTGTTGGAGACAAAGAGCTGAACTGCTTGGAGGGCTGGGAGATTGCAGAAGGTGGTTCAGGAGCTGCTTCTCTTCATTTTCTATGGCAAAACCCAGATGTGAGGATGGGTTTAATAAAGGGCCTCTTTCATCTGTTCCTTGCATTGCTGAAAGCCACGACATTGCCGCACTTTATTAGAGCAAGTGACGAGAAACAGAAGGAATAAACCCCTGACTCTGGCTCTTCCCACTCTCTGACCCCCAGGAAAGAGTTTTTGCCTTGCAGGGGTTTTGTGAGGCCGAGTGCCCAGCTCAGGGTTCAGAGCAAAGCAGTTGCTGGGCACAGGTAGATTCGTGCCACCCCCAGGGTTAAACCCATCAGCCTTGCTGCAAGCTGAGTTCAAGACACCATCAAAAGCCACCTCCTGCTTATCAAATGCAAACAGATTCTCCAGCACGGGGTTGAATCAGAATCTTTTCAAATCTTAAAAAGGTCTGATTTCCACCTGAACTTGTGGGTCTGTTGCACAACAAAGAAGTCACTGAACCAGTCAAAGAAATTTAATTCTGTCATTATCTGGGGACAGAAAGTCACACATTTTTGTTCATAAGCATTCAGGAAATGTTACTGCAAGTGTTAAATTCACTCCAGAGTCCTGCGAGAGATGGGTATCTCTGACTGCCTGGTTATAATTGGAATCACAGAGCTTTGGTGGGGTTTTTAATCTCTTCATTATAGGAAAATAATTGTCTTTGGTAATTGCCACGAAGTTGCAGATCTCTCTCTTAGCTCGGGCCTCAATGCTTTTCTTTGATTTGCAAGAGAGGCCTTGGACTCCAAGCAAGAGCTTTTGTAAATGAGGGGAGGTTTGTGCAGCATTTTTAATGCTCTCAGTGACTACACCCGAAAAAATCCTGATGTCAAAGTTCTCAAGCGTGAAAGAAAATGGTGTTGCTGAGAGTTGTCTGTGCTGGGTCTGATGGGGGTTGGAGGCCAAATTCCCATTTTCCTGGAGCCATAGGGCACCAGGAATTTTCCCTAATAAGCGAACTTGGCCCAGGACAGTGGAGGTGGATCCATCCCATGGCCTTTGGGCAAGGAACGTGAGCAAAATCTGAGCACTGACACCAAACAAAGCCGTCAAAGCCTCAGAGGCTGCAGCACAAGGACCTCCCCAGAACCCAAATCAGCTCTTTTCCGTCCTTAATGGCTTTGTGAGATTCCTGAAATGGGCGCTGAGGGATTCTAATCCCCTAAATACCATTTATTTACCTTTGTACTTCAGCAGAAAATAGGACAAGAGACTCCTAGAAACAAATCCAACCCAAACTGGAAAAAAGAGAAAATTCTCTACACGGAAAAGGAGACTGAACCTGGTGTGTCCTGACACTGCCACGCAGAAATCCTTCCATTTAAAGCAGCATTTAACACACAACTGTGCCAAAGGCAACCTGAAGATGTTCTGTCATATCTCATTTATGCTCCAATGACACAGGAAAAAGGAATAATTCCCCGTCAGCACAGCAGTCCTTCTCTTTCAAAGGCTAAACAAAAATCACCAAGGAATTGGAAGCACTGATGAAGAAGGCGAGATGTGAGATATCCTGATTTTCCAACCCCGTGGAAAATGCCTTGCTCAGACAGCAGAGAAGGACTAACGGGGCCCGGCAGGTTTCAGGCAGATATCGGGGACTCCGGTGCCATGGGAATTTGCCAGCTTCCCACTCTGCTTGCAGGGAGCAGGTTGGGGGTGCTGGCTCACCAGTGGTAACAAAACAGGGTCACAAGGTGCTTGCACGTCCCCACGGAATCCCAGAACACACACAGGGACAGGGTCCTGCACCTCCACCTCCAGCCTGGAAAATTAAATCTGTGATCCAAGGGGGGAGTGGGGACTAAGGGAGTTCAGCACCACTTTGGGAAGGAATCCCCACCCTGAGAAGGAAGGGGCCGTACCCCAAGGCCCAGCTGCCACTTCCCTCCCCAGCACCACAGAGGAGGTGTCCCAGGCCAGGCTGGATGGGGCCTGGAGCACCCTGGGCTGGTGGAAGGTGTCCCTGCCCGTGGCAGGCTGGCACTGGATGATCCCTTCTCAGCCAGTCCACTCCAGGATTCCCTAAGGATGATACAATTATTTTCCTCTTACCACCAAGGCAAGCTGTGGTGTCCTTGTCTCCAAACATTTCAGCAGAAAGTCCTGCTCCGCTTCTGCCCACTCCATTTCCATCCAGCCCGCAGACAGAGTTCAGTTGAAAAATGGAACAGGAAACAAGGAAAAAGCTCAGCTGCTCCAAACCCGGCTGGGTTTGAGGAGCTGGGCTCCTGCCACCACTGCTGATGGAACAATTGTGTTTGGCTGCTAGAAAATCCTTTGCATTGAAAATGATTCCAACGCTGTTGTGTTCCATCCCTCAGGAACAAATCCGTGCCTCCACCACAGATTTCCCCTCCATCCCTATCCTGCTGTTTGATGCACTGGGAACACCTGGGCTGGTGCACTGCCAAGAGCTCTTGTTTAAAGGAGCAGGAGCCAGTGCTCCAGGGGCTGTTTGTGGCTATCAGGGGAAGAGTCCTTTGGGAGGCTCTGGCAACAAGGACTTGGAGAAGCCACAGACATTTTTAGGATGAGAAAGGAGAGACTGTTGAAGACAAGGCCTGAAGAAACAGTCTGGATTTATACTCATCTATATTTTTCCATGAAAACTGAACCATATCTTTCTTGTCACTGCACTGATTAATTAACCTGCCTTTTAATGTCAAACCTGAGGCACTTCCAAGCCGGTTTTGCTGATAGTTTGGACCTTTCATTCCTTTGCAACAGTTAAAACTGATGATGAGGACCATGAGCAATATCCCAAAGCAATCTCTCCAGGTTTACAAGAGGAGGTTTTCAGGCTGCAAAGGATGGTTTGGCTCATTCTACGCAACCTTTCAAATTTTCTGATACTGAACATCCCAGAATTTTGTGTTTGAAACGCTGATAGGGAAAATTCATCATGGCCCTGGATGTAAATTCCTTAAGTGGGGATTAGAGACTGGAAATTTGTCCCCTGAATTTTCTCCTCTGCCTGTGAGCAGGAATGGACCAAGTGGGTTTGGTCTCCCCTAGGCTGAGTTGTACCTGACTACTTCCAGCATCCTCAGTTTCTCTTCAATTCCTCCCTTCGAATGGTGCCAAAATCCGATTTGCATGATGTCACGGCTAAAAAGGACACCCAGAAATCCCACCAGGCCGCAATCAAAACATCCTGATTGCACTCAGATTTGTTCTGCATTAATTATAACACAGTGCAAACCAACTTCCTACTCCCTGCTTTGTTTTTTTTTAAAGAATAATCACCAGAACACTCAGCAATAACAGCACAAAACCACCCAGAGGTTCAGGAGTCCCTCAGAGTCTGCCTGGGGGCAGAATGGCCAGGGCTGGTTTAATACGTGCATTAAATACCTGAAACACCAATCTGAAAATCCCCTGAAACTAAAGGGCCAAAAACCCTTTTCAGTAAGATTGCATGACCAAAACGTCAGGGTTGGAGCATTAACAGCAGTGACACGGACCAGAAATCCCAGCCCAGAGCTGGCGGGAGCAGCCCTTGTGCTGCCACGCTGCCGCCCAGCGAGCCCTGGGGAGGCACGAACGCCTGGGCTTGTGCTGCCTGCGTGCCTCTGCGCCTGTGTGCCTGCCGGGCTGCCCCTGGGACAGACGTGGCGCTTCCTGATGGGGTTTGTTCGGCACGGAGGGACTCAAAGGTTGGACTCTGGGATCTCAGAGATCTTTTCCAACCCCCGTGATTCTGTGATTCTGTGACTGTACATAGAATTCCACATGGAATCATGGAATCCCTGAGGCTGGAAAAGAGCTCCAAGACCATCAAGTCCAACCTGTGCCCCATCCCCACCCTGTCCCCAGCCCAGAGCTCTGAGTGCCACCTCCTGGTGCTCCTTGGACACCTCCAGGGATGGGCACTCCAAACCTCCCTGGGCAGCCCCTGCCAAGGCCTGAGCACCCTTTCCATGGGGAAATTCCTGCTGGTGTCCAACCTGAGCCTCCCCTGGCCCAGCCTGAGGCCGTTCCCTCTCCTCCTGTCCCTGTTCCCTGGGAGCAGAGCCCGACCCCCCCGGCTGCCCCCTCCTGTCAGGGACTTGTGCAGAGCCACAGGGGCCCCCCTGAGCCTCCTTTTCTCCAGGCTGAGCCCCTTTCCCAGCTCCCTCAGCCGCTCCTGGGGCTCCAGCCCCTTCCCAGCTCCGTTCCCTGCCCTGGACAAGGTGTTCCAGCCCTTAACCACTGCTGTGGGACAGCTGGGATTTGGGAAGATGCTTACTATAGTCTGCTCTCCCCAAAACTAACAAACCCCTTACAAGTCAACCCATTTATCATTCCAGAGGGGAATTTTCTCATCAGTTTTCAAATCAGAACCTCCTCAAATCCCAGAGCTAATCAGCCACTGATTTTCTGCTGAGTTTTGCTCTATAATTTCCAAGGCTGCACCCAGAGGCTGGGCTGGAATGGCAGTTCCTTTGTGTTCTGGAGTTCTCTGAATGGATCTGATTACGGAGTCAGGGGATTAAAGGGGCTGTCAAATGGAAAGGACAACTTCCACAGAGCCAAGTGTAGTGCTTGGAGGAACTGGAGTAGGGAAAAGGAATGCAAGTAATTCACCACTAATGCAGTTTTTGGCTGTATTTATGCCAGACCTGAACAGGTACTTTGCAAACAGACTTTGTTTCTGCTGCTCTCAGAACATTTAAATGGTGTCCGTTTTTAAAAACCCTACCTTGTCTGTGTCACATTGAGATCTGTCTCTTTAATGTTCAGGAAAAGTGTCCCGGAATGGGCTTTCCTGTGCCGGGGGACCTGACTGAGCTGAGCCAGGATCTGAGAGATTAAAGGGCCTTAACTTGTCATGAAAGATGGGGGAACTTCGAGAGGTGTCTTCATCAAGGTGATTAAAGCTGCAGGTACAGCCCGATGTTCTCTCCACGTGGCCGGTGTGAGACATGGAAAAACCTGTTTCCTTAGATTGGTACTCCAGGAAATGTAAAATCCTGAGAACACCACAGTGACGGGATTTCTTGACAAGGAGAAAAGCAAACAAGCACTTGGGGGGTAATTGGGACATCCCTTTCCAGAAGGTCCCAGGATGAGAATAGAAACTCTTGGACTTGGAGACAGGAGAAATATAAGAAAAGGAGAAATATAAGAAAAGGAAAAAAAGGGGTTTTTTTTTCATTTTTAGGGAAGTCGTTGTTTCCTAATTCCCACTGAGGTCTCCACCCCATGTGCAAAGGATGGGTTCTGCCCTTCCTGCTCTCACTGTCTCCAGGACAGGGGTGTCTCCCCGTCCCAGCAGGGATTTAAAAGCCATGGGGACATGGTCAGTGATGGGCTCGCCAGTCCTGGGGTAATGGCTGGACTTGATCTTAGAGGGCTTTTCCAACCTCCTGTGGCTCTGCAATTCTCTGCAGTTCTCAGGGAACATCAGGGCTCGGCACTGCAGCAGTGACTTCACCCCTGCCCCGTCACTGCGGTCCCCAGCAGGTCCCCAGCAGCTCCCCTGCAGGACACCTCTGGGGCCGGGGCCTTTCCTGAGCCGCAGCTCCGGCCGTGCCTGGTGTCCCTCCCAGCGAACCCCGGGACCTGGCCCCGGGACCCCTCCCTGTTCCCGAACGCCCGGGACGCTGCTGTTCATGGCAATGGAAGATGCAAATTCCCCCTGGGTCTGCCTGGAGCCAGAGCTTCCCCTCGGTCAGAGATCGGGTCCCCTCTCTAAGGGATGATTCCCCCCGCCTAAAGGCCCCGCCGCGCTTCCCCCTCAGTCCCGGACATCTTCCCCTGCCCAAATTCCTGACGGGTCCTCCCCGCCTCGATGGCCTTGGCGACCGCGGTTTTCCTTGGGCAGCCCGGGTCCCCGACAGCGGGGGAGGGGGGCTGGGACCCCCCCTGGGACCCCCCGGCCCCGGCTCGGCTCCCACTGCCCAGCAGGGCTCAGCTCGCCCGCCCAGCCCCCGGCGCCCCCGGACCCCGGGGAGGACCC